>VXAV01000012.1:200022-221072 GCA_013399715.1 Alectura lathami
AGGCAAGATGAATCCCACTCCTTGTGTCTTGGAGATGCTTGGCAGCAGTTATGTGTAGGAACACAGTCCTTTTTCTCAGAATCAAGAAGATGGAGGCTGTTCCTGGATGCCTATCCTATGCAGTAGAGAGCTCTAGCACAGGAGGAGATCTTGCCCCAAAATCTGTGTTAATGAACACTTAAGGAAAATACAGAAATAACCCTTAGGTAATCAGTCACTTTTAAAGTCTGGACTGTGGATTCAGAACTGACAAGTACTGCCTGGAATTGAATGTGAAGTTATAATGAAGAGAAAAAGGATTATCAATAAGCAACCAGTGCCTCCTACTAGCAGGTCTGCATTTTGGGATTCAGAAGACTCTCCAGTATCTTACTGGGTGATGGTGAAAATATTTTTTTATTCTTCCCATACTTCTGTTTCCCAGTAAGTGTAGTGTGGACAAGACATTGACTTCCCTGCAAAGCTCAGGTGTGTGAGGTAGATATGACCTAAAGTAGTGATAGATTTGCCATGCTTTCAGTATGTGGAGTTCAGAAAGTAAGCCTGATCACAAACAGAAAATAGACATGCTCATCTTTTGTAGGAAAATATGATTTTATAAAAGTAATAGATATCTTAATAGTGATGTGTAAATGCTTTATAAAGAAGAAAGTAGTTTTTTTATTAGTGATAAAATTTTTTAAAAACTAAAGTATTGGAAACTGTATATGTGTTCGTGTTTGAGTTTTTACCTGGTAGAGGCCCAGCAACCTTTCTTAGAATTATTATGGTAAGATTTCTTCCTTAATTATTTGCCATCTATGAATTCTGTTTTGTGCATAAAGTTTGGATTTAAGCAGATGCTCGTCTACATTCTGTTTTCTTTTATTTTTAAATCCCACCAGAACATAACACATTCCTTATTAGTGTAACAGATGAATTCTCCATGTCTAAGCTATATTGAAATACAGTTTTACTTGCTCTATTAGTTTTGAAATAAAATTCTATTATTGGGTTGGCTAAGTATGTGCTGAGGACAGTTCATGTTTGGGGTCAGTAATATTTAAGCATTTACATAAAATGGGAAAAGCTTTCACAAGTTAATTGAAGAGGAATTAGAAAGTGGGATAGTTAGTCCTTATTCCAGATTAGCTGGACTGCAATTAGAAACCTTGATGCTGACATTCCTGATGAGTTGCTGTGACTATAATGTTACAAAGTGTAGGAATGACTTGTTCAAGGTGTTTTCAGGACACAGTACTGTCTTGCCTCTCTAGTGAGATAGAGGGAGGATATCTCCTATGAGAGTCCGACTGGAACTTTCATAGAGGAGCATTGATAAGACACAAGTGATTTAAATCATTGTACATTAAATGATCTAAAGCAGCACTGGTGGGTTTTTTTTTTTTTTTTTTTAATTGAGACAGACTAGGAGCAATCCTGTGATCCACAATGATGTCTGGAGGCAGAAATGAAGAGTTAGTAGATGCTAACATAAACTGCTATGATGAGATCTGCAAAAAAGTGTGTTGTGCCTTCAGTCCTCGTCAAGGCGAGTGAATTGCCTAAGACAGTCCTGAGCAGAGTGATGGTAAGGAGCAGGATTTGTTTGTTCACTGTGTCCAGCTGATGTGGATTGTTAGGGTGTTTTTAAAGACTGGCAGGAGCACCCCTCTAGGTCACCATAGATACCTTCAGTGTAATTACATTCTTGAGTTTTGAAACTTTGAAGCATGCATTGTTTTCAACAAATCAAATAGAATGTGCAGCAAAAAAAATAATTCAATAGTTCAATGCATACGTAGTAACTTTTGTTAGCTTGTGGTTTTATTTTTAATGTCAGATTGATTGTAGTTCTCTTAACAATTAAAATAACTTTTGTGGGGTTCTTTTGAATCTATATAACATTTTTCTGCCATTCTAATGTTAAGCAGTGTGTATGTGCCGCATAATTATTCAAAAGATTTATGCCTAATTTGTATATTATAAATACATTTTTTTGTTGTTTTTTCATTATATTTTTGAAAATGAGTGCCAAATTGGGTGTCTACACACAGCTATATTGATTTTAGCTGGATCAACTTACACTGACGTGAATCCTCATACACAATTTACTTACACAGCTTTACTTAATGTTTTTCATTTATGCTTAGAAAAATGAAATTCAATACATGTATCTGGTGTAATTCAGATCATTATTTCTCACTAGCTGTTCACCCTCAGCAGAAAGCTACAGTCAGTGCCTGAGCTGCATGAGTGGATTGTGGTTGTCCTCATCTGCGGCAGTACAAAGTTGGACAGATTAGCTTCTACCTTGGCTGCCTGTCTTTGTGCTGAAGTGGTTTGTGCATTCATACTACCCCTAACAGAACAGCTGTAGGAACTTGCTCTGCAGACTGTTCCAGCTGTTTCCAAAATAGTCTGTCTACTCTGTCAGCTCTGTGGGGCTCTGATATGGCTTTATGTGCAGACTAGGGCTTTTAAATTTTGAAAGAATAAAAAGCGATCTGAGCAAGTGAGGAATTTTTTAGAACCATTTTTGTACAAATTGTATGTTGGGAAGAGAGGCAAATTCTTGCAAAACCAGGGCTTCGTTTTAATGAATTCATGAGAATAAAACTTGTAAAGAGTATTTGACAGTATTTAGCAGCTGCAGAATCTTGTCATTTGTTCTGTGATTTCATGCTGTCAAATTTGACAACATTAACTAGTGCCAATTTTTCTTTGGAAGACAATTTCCTTTTTATAAAAATTATAATTATTAAAGCTAAATTTGGATTTCATTAAAAAGGAAGTTGTTAAGTCTTTTTTTATTTGTCACAAAGCTTTCAGAGACTAAGATGGTTCTACCTTTGACAATTTGTCACAATCATATTTAGTGAAAACCAGAAATTATATATTGTTTCTGCCTTCTACTACCAGTGGATGAAGTTGGTGTCAGCAGCAGGGAAGACACTGATAGTTTTAATAGACATAAAACCTGTTTGTCAGTTGTGTAAAAGGCTGGGTTTATTACCAGTTTCCAGACATGCTTAGAGGTTTTGGCTACATAAAGTCTATGGAGCACCCACTACCTTCATAAGAGAGGGTGTTCAATAGGACATGTCATGGTAGGGTTGACTCAAATATTGCCAGAGTTTAGGTCCTATTAATGCACAGCCCTTCTTTCTTTCAAAATGATAGTGCTTTTAACTCTCTTCTTGACTGGATTTTCAGGTAGTTTCAAAAGTTTAAAATGCCGTCCAAACTTTTCTTCATATTCTCCAGTTTCTGCTGCTGCCCAGAAAGAACAGATGTTATCCCACCATTTACCAGAAAATAACATAAAGGATAGTTCGGGTGCAACATGTACCTTTATCAGCCATAGCAGCAAGCCAGTCTCCTGGCCTGCTCCGCTAAGATATGCCTGCATGAAAAACTGGTCAATGTGTTCAGTTAGGTGCTAATGGGGGACCTGAGCCCTTTTCCTGTCTTTCACCACAGTGACAAGTGTATAGGGTAGAGGCTACGACAAGTATTACAGTTAGTGCATTGCCAAACAGGGAGGAAATTTTGGTGGTGGTATTCTGGGGGTTACTAGTTCCGTTCTTGTGAGGAAGTATAAGCCATTGAAGAAGTATCAGTGAAACATGAAATTTATGCACCATTGAAGGTAGAGCTGTGGAATAAATTGAGCTCCTGGAACGGTTTTCTTGAATCTACACAGTTTTTAGCACATTGTACTGAATCAAGTACTGTAGTTCTGTGTGGTTTCTATTCAATAGTGAAATATACACTGAAAATAAAGAAGAAAAATTGACTGTAGTACAAAGTATTGTGGAACTCGCATCTACAAGGCAACATGGTACACACAAACTCCCAGAATATTGGAATTCAGAAGGAATCTCTGCAGACTGTCTAGTCCAACTCTTCTTCTCAAGCAGTTTGCTCAGGTGGATTCTGAGTGTCTCCAAGGGTGGAGACTCCACGAGCGTTCTCTGCAACCTGTGTTGCAATCAGTCTTGTGATGGAAAAAGTGTTCTCTTTTGTTTAAATGGAATCGTCTGTATTTCAGTTGGTGTCTGTTGACTCTTACGGTGCCTCACTGGGCACCACCGAGGAGAGCCTGACTCCACTTTATGCCCTCTGTACGCATATTTGTACACACTGAGATCCCCCCTGCGCTGTCTTTTCTCCAGGCTGAAGAGTCTGAGCTTTCTCAACCTTTCCACATAGGACAGGCTCTCCAGGCCCTCAGGCATCCCGGTGCCCCTCTGCTGCACTCTCTCCAGTTTTCCCTGTCTCTCGTGTACTGGGGAGTCCAGATCTAAGCCCAGCACTCCATGGGCATCTCACCAGTGCTGAGCAGAGGGGAAGGATCACCTCCCTTGGCTTGCTGGCAGTGACCTCTCTCAAGCTGGTCAGGATGTTGTTGGCCTTCTTTGTGAAGATTTTATGCTCTAGTATAGTGTTTTCACTTGAGAAAAGTTAAATTTTAGAATTAAACTAGACAAAATTAAATTTTCAAAGGGCAAAATACATCCACAGTGAAATAAGAAATGTGTGTTAGTAAACTAAGGAAAAGAGCTTAGCATTTTGGGCATCAGTCAACAGCCTACAGAGGCTGAAAAAGTCAATGAAAGCAAGCTTAGAGAGCTGGCACAGCAGAGTGTATTTCTTGGGAAAACTCAGGAATAAGACTCAGGCTGATGCTGGGTAAGGGGCTGGGGCATCTGAGGGCTCTGAAACTACCAAATAATGCCTTACAGTCTGGAGGAACTCTCTATATGTTGTTATATTCTTTTTAGAGTTAGGTTTAGTTATGCATCTAAAACCCCCTTGCTGGACTTTGCATGTGTAAGGAATACTGAGAGTTGAGTTTTTTTATTGTTATCGTTTTCCCCCTTCAAAGCTCCTAGTTAATCAGTCGTGAGAATATGATCAGGAGTTGTCTCGATGTTTTTATCAGCATGCTGGGTAATAAGGACCTGAGTGCTTCAGACCCACTTTCCCCTTCCTTAAGCACCATTTGCTCTTCCACCCAATCTGCAATATGTTCTTTAGGCCCAGCTGGAGCTCATAAAACATTTTTACCTACATTTTAGGTAGGTACAAATATGACATTCTGTAGCACTTGAACTGTGGCATTACTGTGTTACTGTAGCCTCTGTATCTGACATGCAGTTAGGACGAATCAGGGGCCTATATATTCTGCCCAAATCCTTGAAGGAGAACAAGATTTTCTCTTTTGTGTGAAATGCTGTGAGCCCAGTTCCTCTGTGGCCGTGAAGAAGTGCTTCCTCATGCAGCACATGGTCAAAAGTCCCTTCAGGTTTTTGTCCTCTCACCCTGTACGTCAGGACGGTAACAGGCGTAAAAAAGATCCTTAATTTTATGATTGTGATGAAGCGTTCAGTTTAGAAGGATGCTGAAAACCAGCTCAAAGTTTTCCCGTTTTCCTTTACTTCCAGCAAAGGGACATGGTGTTGCGGGGAGCAGGAGGGTCTCTTCAGGCAGTGGGCGTCTGATGTTTGGCCGTGGGCCCTCAGGGACTACACATGTTCAGGTAGTGCTGGGGCTACAGATGTGTAACTGCACAAAAGGACGACAAACCTGCTGAAGGCACTGCGGGGCTCATCAGAACTTGCCCTGTGAGAGGCTGAGGGACCTGGACTTCTTCTGCCTGGAGAAGAGGTGGCTTTAGGTGAACCTGTTAGCAGCCTTCCAGTGTTGGTAGGAGGTAAGAGATGCAGGAGTAAGTAGGAATGAGAGATTCAGTGTGGATATAATGAAAAACATTTTCTCCGTAAGGACAGTCAAGCAGTGAGCTGTTGCCCAGAGAGGTTCTGTAGTCTCTGTCCTTGGAGGTTTCCAGACCAGCTGGATAAAGCCCCGAGCAAGCCAATCTGACATCAGAGCTGACCCAGCTTGTAGTAGTGGGATGGGCTAGATCCTCTGCAGAGATACCTTCCAACTTCAAATATCTTGTGATCCCATGTGTGTGGGAGTGTGCAAGTATGGGTTAAATAAAGAATGAGTTCTGTGGAAATCATAGATGGAATATGTCTTCACAGAAGGATATAGAGGCCACAAAAGTGGTTCACTATTGATATGTATATAGACCTTACATATGTATACATATATATGTGTGTGTATATATATATTTAACAAAGTATACTTGGATTTCAGTGGAGAAAAGAAAAGAAACAAACAAAAAACCAAGACTATCTGCTTTTCTCCACCTCCTGAATGCTTCCCAGATCCTATTTTAGTCCAGAACCAACAAGGTCTGAAATGTTAATTGCCACCATATTCAGGCACACATACCTTGCCTGGATTCATGTTGACTGCATCTCTCTCAAGGGTTTAGTAAATCACTTCCATTTACTACATTTATGTAGAGAAATAGGGCATGAGAATTTGGGAAGACAGCTTTCAAAGTATCAATGTAGCTGTCCTATTTGGAGACAATGCTTGAAATAGCTGAATTACATGTCTATGGAAGTGAAGACATGCAGTAAGCGTGATGCGTGTATTCTAGGTAAACATAACGTTGGTGTTTGGCAGTTTATAAATGCTTCATACAACAAATGTCCCCTACTGAAGTCTAAATGCAGCTCTCAGCTACCTCCAACCAGGCAGCATAGATGTAATCAAGAATAATTGCAGAGTTGATTTTGTGCTATGTGAACTGTCTGTCTTCCTGAATATGTTAAGATGTCTAACATGTTGGCTTTCTCTGTGATCATATAACAAAAGTTGTTTAAATTGGATGTGAAAGAATGGTTAGTACTGTTTAGTCATGATCTGTCATAAGAATCCTAAGCAGTTTTATAAAAAAATCCATAATTACTTTCCTAAAACTGATGGTTTTTCAGATCTTGCAGTGATAAAGGTCTTTTGGTATTGCCTCAATTACTTTCAGACAAAGCATTATGCTCTCAGCCTAATCATGTCAGCATCAGTGCACCTACAAAAAATAGATCAAAAGAAACAGCAGAATTACTGAGATTTTTGTGCTATGAATAGCACTAGTGTGAATTTATTAAACAATCATGTTGACTGTACTGAAAATGCAAAATATCCAGAGGATCAATTTCAAATGTAAATGAATTTGGGGACACATTGGCTGTTTTGGGTACCAGCTTGGACAATTTTCATCCCCTGACCTTTGTTTGCTCCATTCTGTGGGATAGTGAGTGAAAAACCTGAGTCAGCTGGAGATCGTCAGACTCGCCTCAAGCTGGAGGATGACCAGAAGTGCTGTGAAACTGGGTGATGCTGTTGTTGTGTTGAAAGTTTTGTTGAGTTTTATTGTGTCAGAAGCAAAGATGATGGGAGATACCACATGAAGGAAATCTTACCCGACTGCTAGAATCTTAATTGTTGATTGTTGATTGTCCCCCCTTGGGTACCTGGTCCAGAAACCAAACAAGGCAAACTGATCATCTCTCTCAAAAACTGCGTGGCAAGTATCTAGGTGCAGGAAATACATTGCTTGGGTTGGTGTGCTGGGATGGAAAAGGCAACACACTGTGACAGGGTTAGACTACTTCCAAGGGTGACTCAGCCACCGTCACGTCCTGATCTTCTAATGATAGTTTTGTGGTAGCTTGTGATGGTGTAAGGGGGCAAGTAAGCAAGGTGCAATTCATAGTAAGTCTTTTTTAGACGATCTAAAACTGTTGGAGAAAGAAAAATAGGCATGAAGAAGCTGATTTTCAGGCGTCCTTAACCTCTATTCCTCTGCAGTCATTTGATTCTTCTTAAGTACAGAGACAATTATTCTGTTCCCGTATTTCCACTTTTTTTTACAGGGAGTAAAATAAAAATATAAATCTTTGCTGCTAAGAGTTTGTTTTAGTGCAGTTTATCGGGATGCAAATGAAATGATGGGTCCATCATCCAGTATCAGTTCACATCTCTTTACGTGTCCTGTGCATGTCAGTATTTGCTTGGGAACTGGAGGGCAGGAAATAATTTGCTTTGTGTGGTAACTTCTGAGAGTTCACTTAAACTTTTTGATGGTGAGTTCATGGGTCTCAGCTCAAGTCAAGCCCTTGAAATTGAGATAAAGATGTTGAAATACTTCTGTTTCCATATACATTACTACTTACATTTTATTTTGGACTTTTAGAATTCACAAGCTCAAATGAACAGACCATTAATTTGAGTTCATTTATCATAGAATCATAGAATTGCTTGGGTTGGAAAGGACCTCAGAGATCATCTAGTTCCAACCCCCCTGCCATGGACAGGGCTGCCAGCCACTAGCTCACTAGATCAAACTGCCCAGGAACCCATCCAGCCTGGCCTTGAACACAGCCAGGGATGGAGCAGCCACAGCTTCTCTGGGCAGCCTGTTCCAGCGCCTCACCACTCTCTCAGGGAAGAATTTCTTCCTGATGGCCAACCTAAACCTCCCCTCTTTCAGTTTTAGCCCATTCCCCCTTGTCCTACCATTATCCACCCGTGTAAAAAGTCGGTCCCCCTCCTGCCTGTAAGCTCCTTTCAAGTACTGGAAGGCCGCAATGAGGTCTCCCCGGAGCCTTCTCTTTTCCAAGCTGAACAGTCCCAACTCCCTCAACCTTTCCTCACAGGAGAGGTGCTCCAGCCCTCTGATCATTTTGGTGGCCCTCCTCTGGACCCGCTCCAACAACTCCACATCCCTTCTCTACTGGGGGCCCCAGGCCTGGACACAGCACTCCAGGTGAGGCCTTCCAAGGGCAGAGTAGAGGGGGACGATCACCTCCCTCTCCCTGCTGGCCATCCCCCTTATTGCACAATTTAGTTAGCGCATGGAGAATGGGATTTGTAATCAGTGTGTTGTGAACTAGCACTATTGTCTGGTTATCAACACATTTACATTAAAAATACTTGAAATGTCTTAAGTTTGCTGATGTTTTAAATATACTGGTAAGAGTACTCCAATTTTTTTTTTTCCCCCCCAGCCTTTGCCTTCGCTATTCATTATTTAACAATAATTGTGCTGAAACATGATGTATAAATTTGCTGTGTGTTATATTACATCTTTAGCTCTGTGTTTCAAACTTGTTATACATTAGGGCATGAAGTTAACCCTCAGTATCAACTGTCTCTGAAAGTGTTTCCTTTTCCAGTTTTTACATACGCTCTAGCCACGAGCAGTATTGTAGATAATGGCTTCTTGTGCTCAGATCTCTTCAGTCATTCTTTGTTTTAGCTGAATCCAAACTTCAGGCATGAGGAAGGCATCAGACACTGTCTCTTCAGACAGCTTTTTCTATATTTCTGTTCAAGATCATAGGTATTTTTCCTGGCTGAGTATCAGTATCTTTCCTGTTTCTGAATCTGCTAGTTGCAAGCTGTTCAGCTTCACTCTCTGCATGTCCCAAGCACCTCTGGTTTCTCTTCTAGATGGCTGGAGGCACAAAGCTCTGTTGTTTGCTCTTACAGCTGCACCAAGTGGAACGAAGCTGGGGAGGCCAAGGAAAGCTCAAAGCAAGGCTGACCAGCCTTGGGCCCGAGGCCTTGCACGCTCTCTGCAGAGCCTGGGTTTCTTACAGTGGCAGCACTACAGGGTTGCAGGTACTAACAATGCATTTTAAACAGTAGGCAACAAAGCATAGCTTGCTTTGGATTTTATTTTCTTTTGTAACAGTAATGTCTGGGCATGCAGTGAGTGGCTTGATTTACATTTGGTCTTAGTAACTAACGTGTAATACAAATATATCTCCTGTGTCAGTTTTTACAGTCTGCTTACAGTCGCCAATTTAGATTGATTGCTCTCTGATTGCCACTGTTGTGGCATTTAACGTTCTTTATGGGGCATTCTCATTGTAATAAACAAGGAAATTTGTACTAATGGGTTTCATGTATCCATTACATTAAGAAATTGGTGGTACAGAATTAACTGCCTTCTGGATAGAAAGTATCTTTTATATTGAAACATAACCAATACAGTATTATAAACCAAGTGACAGATTTTATATTTTGGCTCTGGATAAATCTCAGTTTGCTGGAAGTAGGTGAAGTTCTTTAATTTCAGTTTTCCTGTTTGTTGCTGAAGCAGTGAAGCATTCAAAAAAAGACAATTTCACTTTGATTAAATGCCTAAAAAGTTATCTGTTTGGAGGAAAAAAAAAAAAAAAGATGTTACATAAGCTTTTAATATTTAATTTCTATACTCTAAGTATCCGGAAGAACATCAAGTTCCTGTTTTTGAAAGATGAATGCCATACATTGTAAAGTGTACTGAAGGCTCATTTGCAGTCATGGAGCTTGTTTGCTTCTCTAGTATGTACGTGCAGGGAAGAGTAGAAAGGGTTGAGTGGGCAGTTGGCAGTCATTCACTGTCAGTGATTGCTAGTCATTCATAAAAACTGCAGAGCCGAGAGGAGGAGCCAGCAGCAGCAGCCTTTCAGGCTGTAGCAGAAGCTACATGTTTGTGTAAGCACAAGTGCTTCTAGAAGCTGCTCAAATACAGCGTGATGAATATAATGAGGAAATGCACACCAAATGCATCTAATTAAACGAAGCTGCTTAGAATAAAGCAAAATGTTTTAATTCTTTTCTGCTCTAGCCCATCACAATTTTGTGAATATGGAGATCTAACAGTTCAGCTAAAAGCAATAAATCACTCCAAGGAGTGCCCTCTAGTCTGTGATACCATCTGGAGTATGTCTTTTGCCTTTAAAACAAGCAGTTTTAGGAAATTAATGGGTCTTTATCCACTGACAGAATGGAATTTTTGAGGTGAACAGGGAATATAGTCTTGGACCACATCATTTGTAGGCATAAATTGCAGTGGAAGTATAATTCCAAGAAGAGACAGTGTTGGAAGAAGCAAACCAGCCCCTATGTGCTCGCTCTTAAAATTGATACACCTGTGTTTTTCCTCTTCTTGTAGTGGCTACCAGTCTAATAGATGATCTTGATATGCCCAAAGTGAGGAAGTTATAGCAGGATGAAAGAATTCAATTTTTACTTTATAAAGCTGATTTATTTGAAACTAGGTGTAAGTAAATGCAGTTGCATCAGATACTCCATCTCTTGTAGTTTGGCCAGCACGGTTTGTTGCTTCTCACAAAGCCACAGATTGCTGCTGGCTGGGACATGGTGTTTAAGGCTGGGTTTGTGTCCAGAATGAATTTAAATTGGAGGACTTAACCTGAAAGTGACAGGTTCTTTGTTGCAAGTCAGGGCTTATGATGTTGAATTACACAACACTGTTTCCATACCCAGCCAGAGTTATCCCCTGAGAAACGCAGTGATCTGAGCTTGCCTCTATTTGACCTGTTTGCAGGGGAGTCCTGGAGCTGGTCCTGCTCTAAATACATTTTGGAAGAACATAAGGGTGTGCTAGAAGATTTCATTTTAAATGAAAGTCTGGAGCACTGTGTGTGTGTATGGTTTACATAGCACCTCAGACTGAATATGCTTGTTCTTTATCAGATGGCAGAATTTCAAGGCAGCCTCAGTCTCTCTGACAAATAGCTAATGAAGTTGTACATTGTAGTCTCTTTGAAGCTTATTCAGAAGCCCTGGTTAAAAAATATATAAACTTTATTATGGCAATGTTCCAATGAAAATGTGTGTATGCCTAGTCTTTCAGGGTGTCTCATGTTGTAGTTCAGGCTGCTGAAATTACTGCAGTCACTGCTTTCACCAGCAGTGAGCACAGACCCCTTGGGGCACTGTTTTCCCTTTGTTCTCAAGAGTTTCTCAGTGCTCTCGTTAGTATTAACAAGTGTAATATATGTACATCAAAGGAAAATACACACTTAAGGAAAGAATACTGTATGTGACCTGCTGGGGGATTACTGCCTGCTGGATCTGTCTGGAGGTATGACTTTCCAGGTGTATTGCTTTTCCTACTTGAGTCTGACTAACAAATACCCCTTACTGTGGTAGGCCTTATTTCTCTTTTGGGATGGACAAGTGGCCAGGTGCTCAAGTCCAGCAGCATGCATGGAGCTTAAAACCTCTCTTACCCAGCGATGCACGTATAGTTAGTTGGACATGTGCAAGTGAAATGATTTACAGGTGCCTAGAAACTACCTGTTCTTAGTGTATGTTGGTGTTGAGTGAGTGCTTTCAGTTCATTGCATTTTGAAAAATGAGGTACTGTAGAAACACAATTTTTGAAACCATCTCTCTTCCTTTTGAAGACGCATTTCACATCAGAAGGAAGAAATCAAATGTATTGAACTTGTTTTCCACCTTAGCGGTATTTTGATTTTCAGATATTTCAGGTAATCTGTTGTCTGCTTACAGTAAGGCCATTCATCCAGGTGATTTTTGGAGGCTCACTTGAAGTTCTTATCTGTTATTGGAGAGCAGTTATTATTAGGGATGAGTGGATGTGATTTATTTGATTACACTGTACATAGCTGTCTATGTGCAGCTCTAAACAATATATAGCGGAATATGATGCCCTGGAAGCAGACTTGTCTGACTTTAGTAACTCTCAGCACCCATGAGGAGCAGCTGCTAAAGATGCCTTTTGGTTTTTAACCACCCCTTTTATTGCCACAGTCAGAAACCAGAAAAGCGGCAGTGGATTCATCACAGTGCTTTCTGCTGACCTACTACTGAGCACGTGCATTGCAATATCCTGGGTTGCTTTTAATTTCTATCCATAGTCAGCACTGCAAGTTTTGGTGTTCTGAAATAGGTAACATTTTACAAAGTTACTTTTTTTTTTTTTTTTTTTTTTTAAGGGATTCATCCTTTTAAATAAAATATAAAAAAGATAAAAACCAGCCCATCAGTGAAATGCATCTCACAGCTGTAATCAGAATGGCAGTTTCTATTTTTAACTTGGCAGATTCCCCCTGTAACAGGCTACAGCTTTCAGTGACATTTCAGATATAGCTAATATACTCATTTTTTTTTAGCTGGGGTGCGGTCTCAGATGTAGATTGAAGATAGAAAACGCTTGTCTTACATGCCTTAATGAAAAAGCTGCTGATCTCAAAGCTTGTTTAAGGTAGAAGTTGTGTCATAGAGCATGGTAAGACTACTAAAATTGAAAGAGATGAAATGAGGGAAGCGATCAAAGAAGCACAGCTCCTTCTCTCCTGCCTGAAGAAAGATGCCTCGGCTCTGCCTGTCCCCTCCGCATATTCAGGCAGTTTTCTCAGGAAGTAGCTGCTCTTGGACCTTTTTTGAAAGGGCTCCATGTTTTAAGGATGAAAAAGTGAGCCCCTGAATATCTCCCTGCCTTCCTCCTTCTCTTCTTCTCCTGCCCATCCTGACCACAGTTTCTCTTGCTGCTTGGTGGCAGAAGCAGGAGACTTTTTTGGAACCTCTCCTGGTTGCCCAGGCCTTCCATGGCAAATCAGAATAAAATCATAAAATCATGGAATGGCTTGGGTTGGAAGAGAACTTGAAGATCATCTAGTTCCAACTCCCTGGTAAGTATCTATCATTGGCTTCTGGAAAGGGAAAGGTTTCTCAGTAAACTGTTGATTAGTGCTGTCAGCCCACCCTCAACTTGGCCTTCCTTAAAAACTGGTAATACTACTTGTTTTTCCAAAAGAAGAGCAAAAATAGCCCCATCTTATTCTGCATCGCCCAAACAACAGCAGTGGATGTTTGTGGAGAGTGAGGGGAAGGGGCTGCACAAAGTGGGCGAGCTCGTGCTCCATCTGTTTAGCCTCTTCCACCATCTATTATTAGAAACAAAATACAGGACTGGATGGACCATTGGTTGGAGCTGCCAGAGCAGTTCTCATGTTCTTATGTTGTGTCTTACACTCCAGTGTTAACAAGTGGGTACAGAAGTGCTTTAATTGTTCAGAAATATCGCAGTCACAAATCTGATTCTTTATCTCAAGAACATTGGAAAGACCAAACGACACACAAATACCTCTGTGACAAAAGTGCCATAGCTGCTGCATGGCTGGGTGTTGTACCCGCAAAAGCACTTCTCCGTATTTTTTTCTTTACTGGCAATTCACATTCTAGTCAATGTCTTATCTGAATGCTGTCTCCTACACATTGCTTCTCCCTTCTCTGGTTTTCTGCTTGCTTTTTGTTAGGAAAAGAAAATGGGAAAAAGCTGCTAATACTGGTTAATTGACTGTAGTACTCAGTTGCTAACCTAAAATAGAGTGCATCAGCCATCATACAAACATCTGCATGTTGAAAGGAATACATGCATCTGTATCTAAGACTGCCTATGGCTTGATCTAAAGTAGGCCTATAAAACAAATGAGATGCTCCTCGATGTGCCTGCTTCCCCTGGCTGTGAAAGAAACCTGAAGTGACTTGCTCAGACGTGGATGAGTCAGGTTATGCGAGACTCTATGTAAGGTAGAGACACTCCTGCAGACAGAAGTAGTGGTGCTTATTTCCTGACCCAAATTATTTATCTTTTCTGTCTTTTTTTAGGTAGCTGTGTATTCTGCCTTTGCTTGTAGCCTAGATACAAGGACAAAAGGCTGGATGTTGTCTATGAGCTTCAAAAATTCAGGTAGCCTCTGCTGAAATCTGTCAGGGGCCTATTGAGACTTTATCAGCCAACTCAAAACTCTCCCTTCACGCCTAAATGCTTTTGAAAATCATTCCCAAAGGGCCCATTTCAGTGTGAAGACAGTACATATATACGCTCGCCTCTCTCAAAAGGCCTATTCTCTTTCTAGTGCTGTCTTGGGTGGCTGTAATGGAGACTTCCAGGAAAAGTATGTCAGGATGCCTTCAGGAGAACTAGAAGGAAATAGTCTGTGTTAAGGGCTTTTCCTGGTTCATTCTGTTGGTACTGTCTTAGAGTCTGGTTCAGGATGTATTATTCCTGGAAAACTGACTGTTTCTTTTATCACAGTAGAGCAGGGAGAGTGAGAGAACTGGCGTCTTCCTGTGTGGCTTTATGAAGAAAGGTGTTGAAGGCTACTGCAGTAAGCTGGCTATTTGCATTTCTTTTGTTGTTTTGGAAAGTCTTCGTCAGGTTTGATCTTTGAGGATACTGAAGAATTGTTGTATTTCCCTCCTGTGAGGACATAACCAGCACCATGCCCCAACCTGCTTCTAGCACCCAGCCCTCACTGGCGCTTTAAAAGAGGGAAGGGGCAGTTGTTGCCTTCCTTGAGTTCAGAAATTAGAGTCTGACCAAAGAGCGTGCGCTGTATAAGCATTGTCTCCACTGTGAGTCCACAGTGTCAGGCTGACCAAATCCTGCATTCTTTTGAAATTCCTCCTGTTTGTATTTACGATTGCAATAACTTCAGATGAGCGTAGAGCTTATTCTTTCAGTACTGCATGGGTTTTGTGAAACCTAGAGCTGCTTTTCTGCAAATGCACAGATCTGGAGAGTGACAGCCAGGCTTTCTTCTTGGTGTGAGTGACATAAGAATAAGCCGCAGTCCTCTAGGGTGATGGAGGGAAAGGTGATAATAGTGTCTGAGCTGAGAGAACTTTGATAAATATCAAGTACAAAAATATCTGTTTTGTTTGTGTGTTCCTCTAAGTCCGTGCTTAAGACTAGGTTATTGTAACAAGTATTGCAGTCTTGGTAGTTCTTCACTACATAAAAAAGTGAATAACTAAAAGAAAAGGTGGTTTAGTTGCAGGAAAAATGTATTTGTTACATTGTAAAGAATAATAGTGAAGGCCTAGGGGGATGTATGAGACAATGGAAAGATGATATAGGGAGTAGGAAGCATGAGGACATATTCTATGTGAAGGGATGTGTGTGGTTTTTAACTCCTTGAACAATAGGAAACATGGAAGTAAAGTTTGTGATTAGCAATCTGTGAAAAATCCGCATAAGCAGTGTTTAATTTAGTGTCATGAATAGAAATGGCTATCTTTTAATTACAAGCTGTGTGTGATAGGAAAGGAGAAAGGATCTAATCAGCATAAATGCATTTACTATATAATTTTTGTTCCAATTTACAGATCAAATATTTTCAAGTTTTGGAGAAAATCATTTTTACTTCAGATTCCCAGTGGCATAAATCACCTACAAATATGAGAACTTGTGCTTCTGGAAATACTTTATTTTAATGCTACTGTTTGCTGGGAGTAAAGTGAATTTCCGTGAAATCACCTCTTTAGTAACCAAGATGAAGCAAGCAGGTTGCCAACTGTTTCACCTGTATGTGAAGGCTCCACGTGTCTTTGGCATGATATTTTAGTTTAAAAAGTCTTTTATTGTCGTTGTATCATGACTCAGGATCTAAAAGATGTTATGCTAGCAATTATACCAATGCTTAGGCTCTTCTAGATCTGAAAAAATTTTAATTTGATTTAAATTTTTAAGTAATGTAATTAAATTTTTTAAGAAATTGCCTTATGGCAGCTGCATGCTCTTTTGGCACGACTCCTTTTAGTTTGAAAAGATTTAAACAAAATCCACTTTTTCCCCTCTAATTGTAGCCTTCCTACTAAACAGAACTCATCATTCTTACAGTCAGTTGCTTTGGTTTAATGACAAAGCTTTGCCCAGGCTGGAGGGCAAGATCTGGGTGGAAGGGAACCGGACAGTTTCCTCTGGGATGTCCATGCGACTGCCACTCTTCTGCTGGATGCCGTGGCGGTCTTTTGTTAGATGTCTGGAAATTCTGGAAAAATAACCACTGTGCATTAGTCATCAACCACACGGTCACTTACAGTAGAAGAATGTTTCAAGCATGCTGTGAAACCACTGCAACAGAGTGCACGCACTCAAGTACTGTACGTAGGCAGTGAGTCTGTTGTGACTTGCCACACGTGCTCCAGCCATCTGAGATGTTACTGACTTGGTGATCGTACGTCACATGCCTTGTCTGAGCCGCACATCTGTATTTGTGTATGGGATTTTGCAGAGAGAAAAGTGAAGCCATTGCTTCTTCAGATGTTGATGAGGAAAGGAAAGCCTCTGCTGTTTATAGGTAAGGTCACCCAGAATATTTCTGGCTGTCACCACTGCGGCCAAAAACATCCAAGTAAATATAGATGATATATTTCATATATTCTATGTATGTATAATACATATGTATATAAAATACATCATGTATATAAAATATACATGCATATTTTATATATTGTGTCTGTATCTGTATAAAAATAATACATATACAATAATAGAAAAAAAGCAATAGAAAAGAGTAGCAATGTCTTTTCACTCCCAGTGATTGTTGGCCTAATGAATTAAATGAAAGTAAAATTATTCTGGTATCCTCTTTTTATTTATTTTTTTTGACAGCTCTTCAATTTTGGAAATATCAGGCACCAGTTAGTATGACAGTCTTTCTTACAAGAGGTCTTATATCCCACAGACTTATTTTGCTGTTGGTTTGGAACAAAATGAACCTCAGTAAATGGAGATGTACAACCTGGAGTGCTGTGTCCAGGCCTGGGGCCCCCAGTACAGAAGGGATGTGGAGCTGTTGGAGTGGGTCCAGAGGAGGGCCACCAAAATGATCAGAGGGCTGGAGCACCTCTCCTGTGAGGAAAGGTTGAGGGAGTTGGGATTGTTTAGCTTGGAAAAGAGAAGGCTCCGGGGAGACCTCATTGCGGCCTTCCAATACTTGAAAGGAGCTTACAGGCAGGAGGGGGACCGACTTTTTACACGGGTGGATAATGGTAGGACAAGGGGGAATGGGCTAAAACTGAAAGAGGGGAGGTTTAGGTTGGCCATCAGGAAGAAATTCTTCCCTGAGAGAGTGGTGAGGCGCTGGCACAGGCTGCCCAGAGAAGCTGTGGCTGCCCCATCCCTGGCTGTGTTCAAGGCCAGGCTGGATGGGTTCCTGGGCAGTTTGATCTAGTGAGCTAGTGGTTGGCAGCCCTGTCCACGGCAGGGGGGTTGGAACTAGATGATCTCTGAGGTCCCTTCCAACCCAAGCCATTCTATGATTCTATGAACCTAAGGCCAGGATAAATTTTGAGCAGTTGAAGCTACGACAGAGTTCAGTTAAAATGTTGTACGTACACTGTGACCTAAGACAGATTCCTGAACAGCCAGGTACTGGCCTGCTTAGTCTTCAGTAGCTTGTTAAGAAATATTTTAAACAAGATTTTTTCTTCTAGCTCTTTCGTGGGGCAGTAAGAGCATCTGTCATCCAGACAGATTTATAAATGTACCTTTTCCAAATGCACCCTAATATGGTATTGCAAACAATGGTAGCTTTCTCATTCTGTTAGATTATATTTATCCATGGAATCTATGCCCATGTCACTTCTCCTGTTGCACATATCTCCATCTTGCTGTCTTTATGATGAAGAAGGTGGTGGGAGAGATTCATTTTTAGTTATTCTTTATATAAAATAACTTTTTTTTTTTTTTCTCTGATTGACAGTAAATCTTTGCAGTGTGAAAGACCTTGAGGAAAAGTACTCCTGACTGTATCCTGCATAGTTTTTCAGTCCAGTTTCTCTTTCTAGGTTTGAGGATATCCCCATTCAATGCATTTTTTTTCTTTTTGACTTCACATTTTTTTCCAAAATAAATGTATTCCTTAAGGAGGAGAAAGTCTGAAAAAGGACAAGCAATACTGAATTAATACTCCAGAGTTAAGGTTGGTGAAAATCAGACGTCTGCATCATTCCAGTTAAGATACTATCTACACTGCTTTCCGTGCTCTGACTGCCATTTTCATCACTCACGCTTCAGTTCCCCATGCTTCATTTTTCCTTCTTTTTGGTCACAGCTGTAGCTCAAGGCCTCTCTACAAAGCAATCAGAAGCCTGTCCTAGGATGTCACATCAGTTGGCGGGAAGCAAGCAGCTGCCTTAGGAAATCCTCCAGTGCATGCAGGAGAGCCCTGCCAGTGATATGCTTCGAGCTCTTGGGCCCTTCAGGAGCTGGAGTCGACAGAGGTGGCAAAATCTGGATACATGAGGCTGCTGCTCTGTAAGAGAAAAGCAGCGAGACACATGAGTATGGAAGATTGTATTCCACTGAAATTACTCTGAAAATCTTAGACTCATAGAATCATAAATGTTGGAAAATACCTCTAAGATCATCTAGTCCAACCGTCAGCCCAAAACCCTGTGCCCACTAAAATGTCTTTCCTCCGTTCTTTCTTCTTTCTGAATTTCAGCTCTACTAATTCTGGCTGGTATGCTTTTCTTTTTTTAGTCAATCCTGGATAGAGAGAGTACTTTGGGTTCCTCTTCTGGCCCTGGGTCACATTCCTCTGGAGGATAGATGAGATCGCTCTTTGATTAGGGCTTTAGGACAAAAGTTCTCAGTCATGCCTCCATGGAGAGAAATTCCCAACTTCTTTTGTGGGAGCTGAGGCACTCTTTGTGTTGGGTCAGGTGGAGATAGTGATGTGTGAAAGTTTTGGCTGTGGAAAGAGAAGGTAGAAAGAAATATTAACCATCTCTGAAAGGTAGGTTTGCATTTTCTCTTCTTTATCGAAATCTGTACCCTTGAGAGAGTCACATACATCTGGCTGGCAGATATCAGGCTGATTCTGATCTCCCTTCTCCACTCCAAACTGCCGTGTTTGGACTCGGCCGAGCCTAGAGAACAGAGCATGGACCAGTCTGGACACACAGGCTGGGTCTGAGATGCAGTGATCCACACATGCATCGTTTCCTGGTAATAAGTATGTATATCTGTTGGTTTACAGGGTACCAAAAAGCCTGAAGGAAAATCCGACTGCAAACCCACCATATTTCTGGGAACTGTGCAGTCCACATTTGACAGTACGTGAATTACAGAGGTTCTGTAATTGTGAAGAACCTAGAACAGAGAGCTGAAACCTGCTCACAAGCTTTCTGTAGCTTCCTCCTGTGTTGAGGATGAAGGGCTGTAATTCTTAGGAGACGCTTCCTTCCCTGTAAGAAAGGACTACTTTCTTACAGGGTTTCAGTCTTTCCCTTCCCTGAACTGATGTATGGCATCTACAGTGTGGTGCAGGGGCAGCTAGTAAACGTCAGGTATCTTTTGTAATATTTACTTCGTAAAGATACAAAGTTGGCAGTTTCTGCTGAAGGGTGCAGACCGTGAACCAAATATAGTTTCCACAGAGTTGCCACCAGAATTTAAAGCCTGAATTCTCATTTACAGCCTTCATGCTCTAGGAAGCTCCCTTTTTAAGCAGCTTGATTGTCTCTTACAGTAGACTTCTGTGAAGTTCTGTGAACATTGATTATTATGGAACTTCTTCTGCACCTCCTAGATAATGAAAATAATTCATTTCCTGGAGTCATTTTTATGGTCAAATGAGACTGGAAGAAGATAGATGGTCTTGATGATTAACAACAAAAATAACCCATGCCATATGCTTCTCCAGGACTCAGATGTCTGATTAAAGTTTGTCACGCTGAAGGAAAATAAGAACAATACTAACCTTTTGCACTGGTTGAAGAGAAATTTTACTGGCTTATAAGCTATTTATTTTTTTCTTGGGTTTTTTTTTTTTTTTTTTTCCAACTTAGATACCTCTGGAATTAGTGATCTTTCTAATCGGGATTTAAAATCTGCTTTAAGAGAGAAAACTGCTTTCAGTTGGCCAGGCAGTTCTGTCCTAATGTGATGGTGATACTAGTCAAAATGTCATGTTACTGCATTTTAAATTACTTTGCGTTTTAAGACTTTGAAATTTTTCTGGTGATTGCAATGATCTTCATGATGTAATTCTTCTTTTTTAAATGTACACAAGTTGTCCATCTTCTTAAAGTAGGCCTCTAAAAACATCACTAAAGCACACAGAAATTTCCCATCCATCAGAGCAGCTGGGGAATCATGAATGAGAGAAAACATTTCATGTGCAATTCTCATGCTGTTGTGAATATTTTTAAGTCTTAGGGTGCTAGCACCCAGAACTACATTTCTTTTAGTATTTAAAGTGTATGAATTTGCTGATTTAGAAGATCAATGATATGGGAAGATAAAAACACAGTGAAGTGACATGTTTGGATACAGTCTGACAACATTCATTTGCAGAAAGAGAAAGCAGCTTAAAATACAAGATTTTTCCAAATGAAATAGGTAACACCAGAAGATTGATTTTTTTTTTTAATTGTAGGAGTATTCAAATGAAATTTTGTGGTATTTGAGCTATGATGCATAGGAAATGTCTAAATCTTTTAATATCAGTAGCAACCACATTTTCATTTCACGCATGTCCACACAGAACACACTTGAATTCTGAATGAGCAAGCACTTTAGATACTTT
>VXAV01000012.1:222958-239048 GCA_013399715.1 Alectura lathami
ATTTTTTTGCAGCGAAATTTATACACCATGTAATTTTAGCCTTATACTGCATTATCTATATTCTAGCTACTCACCCAATTAAGAAAAATAGGAAAGAATACTGAGTCAATTAAATAAGGAAATTGAACATTCTTGGAACCTATTTAACAAGCTCTTTTACAAAAAATCCTACAGATCTTAATCTGAAGAAAAGCTTTGGTTCTGACAAAAATGACAGCCTGTTACACATCTATGCTGGAAATAGACATACATTGCTGCATCAAAATACTGTCACTGTCAATAAACAATGTTTTCAGGTCTTCTGTGGACAAGAGCTAAGATATATACAAAAACAACTTTATAAGCCATGTTTATGTCTTTGAAGTGCAAGATAACCATTACTTAATTTGAAGGTTTACGTTATTTGGGGGAGACAGCAGTTCAAAAGTGTAAAACCACTTCACCACAACCCTGTGGTAAAGAAAACAGATGGTTTTTAAGAAAGAATTTTAAAAATCTGTAGAAGATTAGTATTTGTGTTACATTAAAAATGTTAGGCAAAATTTATCAGTGTGTGACCAGTATCACAGAAATAACGCATTGATAAACTGTGTTCTGGGGAAGTAAGCACACTTCAGAATTTTGAGTCTCAGTGTTAAATGCACATGCAACTCTAAATTCTGGTTTTAGTTCAGACCCCTACTTCCATATTTTTAGCATTTAAACCAAAAAACTAATTAGTTATTCTAGTTTATTTATAGATGTGTTAATTGGATTCAGCCACAGAATATAAGTGATTTATCATCTGTCGTAAGTATAAAGCATTGGAAAGGCAAATAATAATTTGAACAATTATGTCTACTTTTACACCACAGGTTTTGTAACTTGGTATGCTTTTTATGAGCATCCTGGGTAAACAGTAGGTTGGTGAGAAATTAATTTTCTAAAATTCTATCTTTTCTCATGCAAGTACTAGGAAGTTAGTACTTTACAGAGGGGAAATGGAACTGTCATAGATAAATGTGCACAGTTGCATGGAGGATGTTAAATATAATTCCAAAGCAGCAGCATAAATAGTTATTACAAATACATGTATTAAGCTAAACTTCAGAAATGTCCAGAAATATGAAGTCTGTAATAGGCTGTCATATTGAATCACATCGTAGAAGAAAGCAAAAGTGAAAATGGATCAGTGAAATAAATCAGTGAAACAAAATATAGCCATTAATGTACAAATACAGCTTTGGAAACAAGATCTCAATCTATGCTTTAAATTAGAGGTAACCCCAGGCTTTATATAGGAAGAGGAACCACTCTGTAATGAACTCATCATTTAATAAATTTCATTAGTTATTAAATCAGATTTGGTGCTTTCGGGGTATTTCTTATTTGTATGTTCCACATGGCAGCACAAGTCTAGAACTGGTGCAATACAGAGGATCTGGAGAAGTATTCTGAGGGAGCTTTTTTCTATATAAGATTTGCAAATGTCAGTAATTTTGTCTCCAACATGTATTTTCAATATGTGCCCCTGCATTTCTGTGTTGTTATTTAGAAATCTCTTGAAATCACTGTTCAAGCAACAGACTTAAGCTAGCTTTAGTTCAGCTTGCTTTACTGCATTGGTCTATTCAGTTGAACAGTCACACCATAAAATGTGGCTGGAGATTAAAACCTCCTGCACTCACCCATTTTAGCAAGGGTGATGATTAAGTTGTTTGGAACAGTTGAAAGGCAAGAATCAAAATATTGCTTGACTACCTCCTGAGGAGGAATGATTGCATTACATTGCATTTTGTGACTGAAAGTGGGAGACTGCTACTTTCCCTTCAGATGGATTTTTTTTCATCCTGTTTCTGGAGTTTTTGATCTGGAATCTCTGTTTTTTCCTTCTTCTATAGTCCTGGATTGATTCCTGTCTTCCAGCTAAGAGGAGCTAGGTGAGACTCCTGGTGGCATTTGCCTGTGTTATCAGAAGACAGTGAAAGGAAGGTGGTAGATTAAATATAATCAGTTATTTCTTTTCTTTAGTGCTGTTTCCTAGCATAGACTTGAATTCACAGAGTTCATGCTCTTTGAATTGCAGTGAGTGTGTCATTCACCTCTTGTTTTGGGAACCTGATACTATGAAGCCAAGGGGAAGCAGTTCTTTTACCACCTTGTTCCTTATACTGATCCTTCTCAGCAGTAGTTTCTAGAATTAATTTTGCAACTACTCTGACAGCACCTAGTGGAGATCTGCCCAGGCAGAGGGAGGTGCAGGAAGGTGTCCAGGATGTGTGAGTCTGGGTGAAAAAAAAAAGTGGAGAATGGCGTCCTCTCGAGAGTGAGAAATTATACTACCTATTTTTCTTTTTGAGAGGTAAATTACATGTTCATAATCAAACCAGTCTGAGATCTCAAACAGCAGATTTTAGTGATACGCTAGAGAGTGGCTGCTGTAGATCCTCTAATATATAGGCAAGCTAGAAGCAAGATTTTGCTTTGGTTTTCTGTGTTGTTCTCTGATCTTGTACATTTTCTATTTTTATGCTTTCTTCTTCACTAGATAATAAACCCTGCTACACAGAAGAACACACAATAGTTTCTGTTGGTGTAGACTTAAACCAAGTTTATTTCCAGTCATACATAATTGAAATATATTCCTTAAGAGCTGTTAATTCTGTTAATTTTAATTTATTTATTTTGTTTGAGACTGTCAGGGTTTAGAATAAATGCTTTGAGAATTTCTGGTTTCTTCCATTATCATTTCAAGAATGATTAAAAAATGTAAGTTACAGTAGCAACCTATTAATGTGTGTCTTACTCTTTTGCTTACGCAGTTCAGAGTGATATAAAACACTTCATAATATAATACCACGCAAATATTCAGAAAAATAAAATATTTTAAACTGTATAAGTAATTAAAATTGAATTTAAAAACAATATGCTTTATTAGCATAGCTTTCTGCAAGAAGTGGAGAGTATTTCAGTGGCTAAAACAAGCAAACTGTCCTAAGCCAATGATTTTATCAGGCCATTTATCAGGTCACATTGCATTCAACAAGGCGTTGTGTCGCACTCTGTAACAATGTGTGTGTCGCTCTCTGGCTATCAGCACTATATTAAGTTTAAACTACAACTTCACATTACTGTGCTTTATCAGTGATCTGATTTCATCCTGTGCTCCCTTTTGGCTGCTATGGTCTTTCAGTGAAGCAAATGGCAATGTCTCAGAAGAGAGGAAGAAAAGTCCCAGCCATGGTGTGTGTGCGTAGGGTGCTCTCCCTTTTCCATGTATGTTACCTGGCCTTTGGATAACGCTGTTCTGCATCCTTTCTGTTGACCATCCATATCAGTTATTTTTATTCCTGTGGACCATAGCACCCTTATCATTTCAGTGGAGGGCATTCTACTTTTTTTAAGTCCATAATAAAGCTTGTTGAGGTCTATAGCTGAAAATAAGAGCTATTTGCAATAGTGAATAACAATACAAATGCAATTCTTTCCTTCCTTCCATCCTTTCTTCTGGATTTCTCAGTGTGGTAAATTATCTATAATTATCTTACAGTATGTGGTTTATCTAAGTCTTTGTCTTGTCTTTGAGCAGCTTGATAAATCTTGAAAGGAGTAATTTAAACTCTTTACAGTAGCTGAAATTTTTAATAAGATTACTTGGTTTGATAATGTACTTCTCTCTCCCATTAGAATATATATTTCAGGTAAATTTAATTGCCTCTTTATGCTACGTGAATCTTGAAAAATTATCTTAAAATAATTTGAATTTATTTTGCACTGCCATAAATCAAATGATTTTTTTAAGACATAAGTATAGAATGTAACAACACAAATTACAAGCTCCAGTAGCTTTATTTTTTTTGGATGTAGGTAATTTTGAACCTCTTGGGGTGATTCAGATGGCAGAAGATTGTGGTTAGAGCAGGATTTTTGTTGCTGTTTAAATTAAAAACATGAAAAACATGCTGAATACATACAATATTTTCAAAGCAGCATAATGGCAAAACAGAAAAGCAGTAAAAGAGAAAGTTTTCTGGACCACTTTCCCTCCCTCCTATCTCTGTGAAGTGGGGGCTTGCCAGCCTTCCAGAGTGCTGTGGGCTGTACTGTGAGTCGTGCTTCACTCCCCTGCTGGTAACCGCATGCTGTGTGGTGAGTGTTTTTTTGGGGACAGCGTGATGTCTCAGCTACCAGAGAATGACAGAGCCTCTCAGCTGAGTACAGCCAGTCAGACTAAACGCCTGTTAAGTTCATGCCATGTGAAGTTCAGCAAAGGAAGTGCAAAGTCTTGCACCTGGAGGGGAGCAGCCCTGTGCACTGGTACATGCTGGGGGCCAAACAGGTGGAAATCAGTTTTGTCGAAAAAGACCTGGAGCTGCTGGGAACACCGTGTTGTCAATAAGCCAGCAGCCCTTGTGGCAAGGAAGGCCAGCAACATCCTGGAGCATGTTGAGAACGTTGCCAGCAAGTTGCAGGAGATGGTCTTTACTCTCTATTTGGTGTGTGAGAAACCACACCTGGACAGCTGCGTCCAGCTCTGCGCTCCCCAGTGCAAGAGGCATGGACAGACTGAAGTCCAGCAAAGGGCCACACAGGTGATGAAGGGTTCTGAGTCTCTGTCTTATGAGAATAGGCTGAGAGATCTGGGATTGTTTAGCCTGGAGAAGAGAAGGCTGGGAGATTTTTGTATCAATTGTTTAAGTACCTGATTGGGGCAGGGGAAGGTAAAAGAGACTGAGCCAGATGCCTTTCACCGGTATACAGTGACAGGACAAGAAGAACTGGGAACAAATGAGAAGAACCATGAAATTCCATCTGAACACAGGAAAACACTTGTTTTAGGTTGCACAGAGAGATTGTGGAGTCTCCATACCTGGAGATCTTCAACACCTGAGTGGACATGGACCTGAGTAACCTGCTCAAGGTGGCCCTGCTTGAGCAGGGGTAGTAGGTGGTGGAGACAGGGACTGCCAACTGCCCGACTGAGGGTCAGTGATGCTGTGATTCTGTGAAATGAAATTTATCAGATAAATGAATTCCAAATCAGGGCCTGTTTGTATGTGTTACGTTTCACAGAATCGTAGAATCACAGAATCATAGGTCTCTTCCTCTTCTTTGAGGAAATCCTTAAGAAGCTGTGAAAACAAAGTTCTGTATGTTGATTCGAATTTGAGTTTGTATATAATCAGTATATCATCAGTATAACAATATTTAAGATGTTAAAATTCTGTATAGATGTTCTGACATCATCACAAGTGTAATGCTTCAATATCATGAGTGCTTTGTTTATTGGGAACTTCCAGTAGTCTCTCTTACAACCAAGTTATATAGGTATTATACTTTGAATTCATAAAATGTGTAATAATTTTACTCAACCAGCTTTGCTTTCATCCAGACGTTCATAAACTAGTTATTTTAATTGGCCATCACAGTCAACAGTGGCGAAAATGAGAGACACCACCATTAGCCATGGTGCTGACAGCCTGTAATACTGTTGGAACAGGAAGCGATCGCCTCTTTCTTGGGCTGCTTGCCAACCTGAAGTCATTAATGGTACTTTTACTTGGAGTGGCTACTTTAATAGCCTTTTCTTCGTGTCTGCATTATGGTAAGTCCTGTTGCTGTAACTCTGGGCCTCCTACCAGACCTTCTGACTGGCAGAACATAAAACATAGAGTAAAGATAAATCATTTTAATACGTATGCTTTAATAATGCAAACTTTTTACTTTTGTTATTACCGTCATAGTTTTTATTAGATGAACTAAGCATATTTTAGAGGGGTTTTAGCTGCCCTTCGGAACTTTTATCTTTTGGAAGTTACTGCAGATACAGCACTTGCCAGTTTTGGAAACACAGATACAGGTAGATCCCTGTTTCTGCTTACAGCATATGGCAGGCAATGCAAGGAGAACTCAGCAGCTGAGATCCCTTAACTCTGCAGGTGGTTTGGGGTGAGAGTCTCCTGGCCTAACTTTCCTTGTCTTCTAAACAGTCAAAAGGTACGTTCAGAGGGCAGATAGACGTCAGAAATAAGTTGAATGGTAATCTTTTGTTCCTTCCTTTTTTTTTTTTTTTTTAATTTCACCACTGACTATTGTGAGACAGGATGTGACTAGTACAAAGTCACAAAACAAAATTATTTCAGAACTTAATCAAAATCTCCCCTAAACCACAGGGCTTTAGGAGACTTAGTCCGCATTTCAGGATGATAGCTGACACGTTTATGTAGCTTCATCTGCCTCTTTATCTCCCATCTCAAGAACTATTGAAAAGACCATTTAAACTGTGTAACAAGACTCGGAGTTGAGTCTTTAGGTGGAATTTTCCTACTTCTTTCTTCAGGCTGAACAAACCAGCAACCTCCCAGTGGCTACATTTATGTTTTACTGTAGCACACTCAATCTAAAGCAAGACAATTGTTTAACTAGGGGAAACTCTGGTCTACTAGATGAATCTCATTATCTGAACCTCTTGGAAAGGAGGAATTGGTCCAACTTTAGTTTTCCCAAGTCATGCAAACCCCGCACAGTTTCCTCTGGTCTCCAGAGAAGTGCTTCTCCTTCCTGTCCTACCATGGTTTTCCCTTTCTTTATGCCTGGCAACTTTTCAACTTGAGGTTTCTTCAGCATCCTACTTTTCTGCTGGTCCATGGTGGACGCTGGACGTGCCGAGGAGCAACGCGGTCTCTGCTCCTGCCCCAGGGAAGCAGCCAGGGCAACGGGGTGCCTTTCTCCCGTTCTTCCTTGCATCCTTTCTAGGCTAAACATATATAAGGTATGTACACAATACACTGAAAACAAACTAAATAATTCTGCCATCTGTTGTGAGCTATCAAAACAGAAGTAGGATAAAACAAGAATTTGTAATAGCTTTAAAAATATAGTGCAATCTGGAGAGAGAGCAGGTGAATGTTTATGTAACAGCTTGCTGTGGAAAAACTTAAATCATACATTTTTGACATGCTAATGATTTTAAAGCTTCTTAAATATGATTGGTGAAATTTATCCAGATAGCATTTCAAGGAGTCATTGTCATCGTAGAGCTAGGTAAGACTCTGTAGGTGCTTTTCTTCCTGAATAGATGTACAAGTAATGCATGTATATTTGCAGTATGTAGTTATTGCTGTCTTCTTTTGGTTCATGAATTAGTGTTTTTAATTAATCTTTTTGTTTATGGCTGAACTGCTTCTCTTTTGGCTGACTTCACCCCCTGTAGGAGCCATTCCATCCAGTGATGCAGAAAACCATGCCTATGATAAGGAGCTTGATGAATCACAAACACGCATAATTTATACAAAAGATTGTTCTTGTATTATACAGTATATGCAAATGAAATGGCCGTGGGACAAGGATTTTTGTAATGGCACTTAGCAGAGAGTCACCTCTCAAATGAGGATCAGGCATGTGATCTATGGTATTAGGGGACTGCACCTCTTGAGTTTTCAGTAAAATATTAATTTACGATAGGTTTATTTATCTTTTAGGATGTTTCAGAAAGACCAGAGTTATTAACTCTGGCTATTCACCGAACTTTTACATTCTTTTCATTCTTTTTTTTTTTTTTTTTTTAACAGAACAATAATCTATGTATTTTTATTTTTTAGTTTTTATTTTGGTGCAGAAATGAATATTACAGAACTCTGAAGTTCTTTGAGTTGATTCTGAACAGAAGACAAAATTTAGCAAAGAACAAATTCTTGAAAGTTTCCTGAGCTGAAGTGTTCAGACAAATAGTATGGATCCAGAGAGAAATGACAAGAAACATCTGTTCTTTGGGAACTTTGGGAAGCTGTTCTTCACGACATGGGAACTTCTGGGGGCTTTGCCTTTCAAGTGTTAGATTTTTCTGGAATTTAGGCAATAGTTTCACAGTAGGCAGCATGAGGAGAACTCTTGATCTTAAGGCATTGCATTAATACAAATTACTGTGGAAACTGGTTCCTTTGTATTATAGCATAATTTCAAAATCAGTAGCCTATGGAATGTACTTACTAAATCATGACTATCTAGTTGAATAAATTTAATTGTGCTTCACTGAGAAGGATGTAATACCCTTTGAGGATTTCTTTGTTATTGATATTTATTTGGAAATACATATATATATTAAAAAAAAAAAAAAAGAAATATCCAAANTTGTGGAAAAAATTATTCATACAGTACATGAGATGGGCTATTTATTTCGTTATGATAAAAAAGGACATCTTTTCAATGAATTAAAAAACATTTTGTGGAAAACAGGTGGTGCTAAAGTTGAGACTGAGAGTCAAGAGGCATCACACTTGCAAATGAGGGAAGTTGTGATAAGTAACACAAAGTGCTGTTGGTAAAAGTTGTTGATCTAAGGTGCTCTATGCTCTTCATATCATCCACCTGATCCCAAACATTGGCACATCTTTTACAAAGCATGAACTGTTTCTTGCTTGTTATTTGGCCTGTAATGAAGAATTAAGACTAACTGACAGCAAAGTGTTTTTAAAAAGGAGAGGCTTTTTCAGTCCATCCAAACTGAAGGATGGAGGTGTTTTGTACTGCGCAGGTGATTTATACAGGTTTTTATACAGATGCCTTGTTGGACTGGATAGAGGAGGTTTACAGATGTGCCAAAGCTGGCCTTCAGTTCTACAGTTCCAGCAGTCCACTGGAAGGATGATCTCAACGTCTTTGGGGACACGTGGCAGGAACATAGTATTTAGGCTCTGTGAGTCCTCCTTTGTTCTCTGTTTTACATCAGTTACTTCCTGCTGCAGCACAGAGAAGAATTCACTCTTGAGTTGTTTTGTAAAGAAAATGCCAGCTTATTATGTGGTTGCATTGTCAAATACAGTATGGAAAACAGTGTCAGTGTTAATAAGTGTTGCCTGCCAGCCTTGGCAGTCCTGTACTGTCAATTTTGTAGTAAATAGACACCCAGTGTGAAAGGTATAGAGATTATTTTTGGATAACTTATTCAGCAAAGCTACTGAGCAGTTAGCCTAAAGGTATTTTTCCTACGTCTCTCACAGGTAGTAACTGTTTCATGAGTTAAGTGAAATCTTTTAGTGCATTGGAATTAATTTTGTCCTGTGATGCACATATAGTCAATTACATAGTTACTGTATGCAACTTTAATTTTTGTGTGTGCTCTAGGAATTCTTCAGGGTCGGAAGTGAATGATAACTTCCCATTTCCCATCTGAATGCTTTTGATTCTCCTTAGCCAATAAATTCAAAGATCCTGGCAGGAGGAACGGTAGTGTTGAAATGGCTTAAAAACAAAGATAAAAGCTCCAAGTAAACATATTTCTCAGGATTGTATGTACATAAATCCACAGGGCCTGACAGGATGCACTCACAAATGCTGAGGCTGATGTCATTGTAAGGTCACTCAATAATGCCAGAAAAGACATGGTGACTGGGAGAGGTTCTGAGCAAAAGAAGGAACAATGTCAGTCCTATATTTGAGGAAGGATTCAGACAACCGCAGATCTGTAAACTTCACATCAAACCAAGCAAAGATTGTGGAACAATTAATCCTGGAAACAAATTCTGAACACATGAAGGACAGGCAGTCACCATCCATTTTTGAAAGGGAAATCATACTTAAGCAACCTCGGAGCTTTCTACTGCCTTGGTAAGGTGACTATCTCGGTGGATAAGGGGAGAACATTGGATATTGTCTCCCTTGACTTTTTTTAACTTTTTTTTTTTTAAATAACAGGCTTTGGACACTGTCTGCTGTAACATCCTCATTGCCAAGCTTAGAAGGTACAGGTTAAATAAATTGACAATGAGGTAGATTAAAATCTTGCTGAATGACAGGGCCCAGAGGATAGCAGTCAGTAGTACGAAGTCCAGTTTGGAGTGAAGTCACTGTAGTGGTGTACTCCAGGGGTCAATGCTGTGTCCAGTACTATTTAGCATCTTCATTATTGATCTGGATGATGGAACAGTGAACCATCAGCAAGTTCACAGGTGACACAAAGCTGGAAGGAGTGGCTGATATGCCAGACAGATGTGCTCACATTCATAGAATCATAGAATGAATTATAGAATGGCTTGGGTTGGAAGGGACCTCAGAGATCATCTAGTTCCAACCCCCCTGCCGTGGACAGGGCTGCCAGCCACTAGCTCACTACATCAAACTGCCCAGGAACCCATCCAGCCTGGCCTTGAACACAGCCAGGGATGGGGCAGCCACAACTGGGCGGAGAGGAAATCTCATGAAGTTCAACAAAGGGATATGCAAGATCCTCCATCTGGGAAAAAATAACCCCAGGCACCAGTACAGGTTGGAGGCTAAGTATCTGGAAAGCAGCTTTGCAGAAAAGGACTTTGGGCTCCTGGTGGACAACAAGCTGTTAAGAGCCAGCAATGCACTGTCAAGGCAAAAAAAGGCCAGCATAATCTTGAAATGTTAGGAAAGAGCTAAGGGTTCCTGCACTTTCTTGCAGTTGCCATTGTAGCCTCCCTTTCTCAGGATGCAAACATCTACTTTTCCTTAGTAGAAAATTTCTTCTCTTCTTATGAAATCAGGCATGGCTTTTGAGTTTTGACTGGAGTTTCTAGATTTTTGTTTGTTTGCTTGTGTTTGTTTGCTTTTATTTTTAACCTGCTGTTTGATTCTAAGGAGCAAAACAAAGTTATTGTAATAAACTGGAAGGGTCAGCTGTGACTTTCTCCTGCTCCTCCTTGTTCAATACTGTTTGCTTTCCTTGTCCTGACTCTGTTCCCATTCTGTTCTGTAATGGAAGGCCTGGCAGGGGTGAAGGAAGGTACTCTAATAGTGATGGAAGCAAGAGCACTGTGAGTGCAGCTGTAACCTGTAGAGAGCAGATACATGGACAGTGAAGAAACTGCAGCTAGGAAGTAGAAAAGATAACTATCTAAAATGAGCAGGGATACAGTAACTTGTAAAGCAAACATTTAGAAGAAAGGAAAATGAAATGAGTGGAATTTATTAGCAGAATACACATGAGGGAATACACAAGACTCCCCAAGGAGGCTTAGAGGGGATGTGGCAAAGTAGAACTGTGGGATGTTTGTATTTGCAAAACATGGATGTATGTAATTTTATGTGAGATTTGTCTCAGGCTTTACAATGGTTTTCTAAGAGTAGGTGTAGCCTGTAGCCCCACTAAAACTAGGCAGTGAATCTTAAGAAAGTCATGATTAAAAAAAAAAAAAAAAAAGAGGAAGTGGAAAAAAAAATGAATAGAAAGTGGTAAAACACAGTAGAAAGAGTAGCAGGCAAGAAGGAGCACAACCGAATATCAAATGAATAATTAATGGCAGAAGAAGATGAGGGTAGCTGTAAAAAAAAAAATTGGGAAAGAACTAGAAACATGCACCTGCCATCTCTGTCTCTGAGGGAATAATGTTGAAAACTTCTTAGCTACATACTGGTTGCATGATTGCTGTTCCTCACTGGAGACCATTTCTGAACAAAATTTGCCACTCCAATCATTTAGCAAGTCTCATGGAAGGATGTTATGTTTTGGAAAAAAAAAAAAAAGAAAAAAGAAAAAAGTAAAAGAAAAAACCTAAAAAATGGTGGCAAAGTTTCCTGATTTACCACAGTAGACAAAGATTAGTCAGCTCTGAATGTGTGATCTAGGTGTACTTAATGCCTGCAACAATAATAACACCATTCACAAGTTGTTTTTTAGACATTTATTTGCACTACACTGTACCATTCCACTTGGATGCTAGACCATGCTGATTTTCTCTGAGGAGTGAATGCCCTAATGAGGTGAGAAAATTGGCCATTTCTATATAGATATAAAAAAAAAAGCCTGTAAGCCTGTCTCTTTTAACAGTTTTCTGTTTGTAATAACCTCAGCAGTAAGAAACTGGTGTCTAACCCTATAATATGTGAAATTACCTGAATAAACAGTCATATTTGTTGCTTTCTCAGAAAAAAACTGCATTTAACTTGAGTGCACTTCTTCTGTAAAAATACTTTTGAAATATTGATCATGATGAATATGCTGATCAATGGGAGGAATTATATTGATATTCACTTCAAATGAGATTTATGCTTTCATTTTTCCTGTTTTTAGATTTGACATATTGCCAAACTCTGTTATCATGAGCATACTGGTGTCATGAATATTCTTCTGGGTTCCACAGAGTTTTGTTAGTAAGCTAATGTAAACCTTTATTAACAAGAAAATATGTAAATACTTAAAGAGATTTTAGCCTCTTGAAATGACTGTCTAAATCTAGTGTGAATTACTGCCATTTTTTGGCATCCAGTTGCATTTTCTCATCGCTAGTTTGTCTCATCATCTTGTGTTTCCTCATCATCAGTACAGCTGAATGCACTGTATAGCCTATATTAGGTTATAGTAGGGCACTAAATTCTTCTGTGCAGCTTTAGACCGGTGAAAAATGAATGGAACACTTGTGCTTTGAGCCTATATTGCTGCTGAAAATATTTTGATGCCTTCAGAGAGAAAATGCTCTAAAAAGCAGAAAATTAGTGCTGTAATATGTATTTGTGCTAGCAGCTTTTAGTTGTAGGAAGAACTGCAGGTCTCATGCAACTGATTTTAGTACTGAACAAATATATAAATCAGTTCCCTGCTTCCTGCCTCTGCTTCTCTGTCATTTTTGCATCTCTTGCCATCCTGCTTTTAAAATTAGACTTCTAAAAAGTCTTTTAAGAAGCAGCCATTATGGGATGTGTTCATTATATCTGCTACTCTTCTTGCTCATTGAGCCTCAAGCTAGATGATTGAAGTTGGGACAGCAGTTGCAAGCAATTGAATTGATGACTTGGAAGAAAAGCTAGCAGGTGAATTCAGCAGGGTGTCCTTTGACTGTGGAGTTCCTTGATTACCAAGTAAACAGTGCATCTCATTTCTGCCGATAGTCATTTGGGTTAGTAGCATGATCCCTACCTCCAGCCCATCACCAAGTGATAAATTTAGAGCTGCAAGTGGCCAGGGAGTGGAAGTGGGTGTGTGATGCTGTGCTCCCCAGGAATTTGGTTTAGGAGCTATGAACCCAGGAAGAGTGGAGGGAGAGCTCCATGGAGATGAAGTTTGTATCTTTGTGAAGGGCAAAGGCCTGCAGGCATTCCAGTTGAAAAGGCATTCCCAGGCAATCCCAGGCATTCCAGTTTGAAAAGTATGAGGAAGCCACAGCAGAAGTAAAATAAATTTTTCTGCTTTTTGCACAAGTGAGGTCCTGAGTCTGAAATGAATGGGCTCCAAGCTGAGGATGCTGGGAAATGGCCCTGTTCTTTGGAAGGAGATTTTTGAGGAGTGCTGGGTGCGGAGTGAGCCAGGAACCAGAAGCTGCTGCTGGTAGCAAAGCTGGTGATCTTATCTGGCCTGGAGCTCTTTGGTTGTCTCTCAAGATGAAAAAATCTTGTCTTGCAGTCCCTGCTGTGTACAGCGTGGGACTGGCACCTCTAGAAGGTGTAGGTTTGGCCCCGTCTGGATTCAAATATTAGCCTGTTGTTGTTTGAGAAGCATTTAATCCCCTTTCTCTAGCCTGTATGAATTAGCTGGTAGAACTTTAGTAGGAAGTGATGCTGGTAAGCTGTGTATGTCTGTGATATTGAATGTTCAGTCAGTAGTCTTTGGAAAGTTATTCATGTGTAATACTTAGAAAATAAATCCAGAAGAAGCTGTTGTTATCCAGTCAGCTTTTTGACCTGTTGTCCCCTGTTAATAATTCTGAACAGCATTAATAATGTAGGTGCTCATTTGTTTGAAAGCACCAGATGTGTACAGTGAATTAAAAAAATCTTAAGGTAGTTTTGTCAAAATGAGATGTCCATATCAGTGAAATCTTTGTTTCTGTTCAGACAAAAGAGTTGTTACTTGTGTTTTGTAAAAATAAAAGATTCTGTTTGCCAGAATTAGTCTTGTGTAACTAGGCATAGATATTCTGTGTATAGATTCAGATAAATGCTAGAAGTGCAAGTTTCAGTGTTAGTGGTAAATGTGACTTCACATCTTTCCAGTATGGTTTGTGCAGTGCTATAATGTAAAACTCTTAGCATTTCTACTTATGAATTTTTGCTTTATGTGTACTTTTGTAGATCTGCTTCTGTTTACACACGCGATAAAATTAAGAAGTGGTGGATGTATGTAAGTAGAATCAGTACTGTGATTGAAGTGCTCTTAAAATAAGTATGCACAAGTAGAAGCGTCTGGAGATATAAAATATTCAGAAGGCTGAATTAATGACAGAGAGAGACAGTTTGATGTTTGGAAAGTTTCTTTTTAAAAAATTAATCAATTACTATTTAATATAAAGCTGTTGATTAGCTGGCAGCAGTGGCTGGTGCCTCAGCGACTGAGGGGAAGGAGTAAGCGCAGGGCCATAGGCACGGCAGGATGGCTGCCCTGGTGGTGCCGCCAGCACCTTCTGGCCATCCTTCTCTTCCAGCCTCTCTCGTCCGCTGCCTAGTGAGGGCATCTCCTGGTTGGCAGCATGTGTGGTGGAGAATTGTCTTTTGTGCTCTGAAAGGAGGTTCTATGATGCGGTGATAGCAGCAGAATTTTTCAGAATAGATGTTGAAGGAAGTAAAAATCATTAGCTGTAAAAAATGATCCGTAGGAGAAGACATTCTGACATCCATTCTGAAAGGCTTTTTAAGGGTTCTGTCTGTGACTCCATGTGAAACCCTGTCTCTTCCCAAGTCATTGTATAATACTTCCTTAGCTGAAAAAGTTTCCGTGTGACTCTCTGCGTGTGTGTGTGTATATATAGCTAGTTAATGGGGTGTATAAATAATGATTGTGCTTCTTCATTAAATGATCCATCTTGCTGATGCTGCTGTGGAGCATATCCGCTGCCATTAGAGCTGAGCTCTGGAGGCTGGCGGCTCATGTTGGTGAAACCTCAGCTGCTGCTGCTTTTTTTTTTTTTTTTCCCCACTCTCCTTGTGGGAGAACTTGAACCACACTTACGGTTTTTGTCAGAAAATCATGAAGCTGGTATTACTGTAGGCTTCTCTCACATGAATCTGAAATGGTTTCCCATTTCTCTGGTTTCTATATTTAAGATGCAGAAGACAGTCTAAATGTAGTATCGCAGATCAGGATTGTGCATTCAAAGTGTCAGTTAAGGTACCTCTCAAATTATGTGTTTTCTAGGATGTGTATGCAAAATTGAAAGTGTGAATTTTCTGAATAAGGTTTTTATGACTGAAAAGGGATTGTTTCTTCAGTTTTAATTCTCTCCACAGGAGCTGCTGTTTTATTGATGCTTTTTAGCAGAGGCCCAATCTGCAGTACAGTGCTGAAAAGTTGTTTCTTGGAGAACACTGGAAATGAGAACATTTCCAAGTTGTAATATGTCCTGTTATTTTTTATTTTTTTTTAATTAAATGTTTAAAGGTTTCTGTTTTAACTGAAATAGGTATAAAGTTTACATCATAGAACTTTGATCTTTCAGCTGTTTAATATGACTACTCACATGAAAGCATAGAGAGAACATTTGGTGTTGGCAAGATGGTTTTGATCAACCACCATCTGAAATCATTGTTACTTTGTCATTGGCTTTCTATGGCATGGTAGTATCAGTGAATTACCTGAAGAAATGGTTCTGGGTTATATCTGATATCTTGTCCTTCTGTTTGGGTGGTAGCCCCTCAGCCTAAGGAAAAGATACAGGCTTTAAGAATTACCTTTGTTATCTCAGACACGTGCACATGGTATTTCTGTGTTTGCTTGTGGGTTTTGTTTCGTATTTGTTTTTAATACTGCTGTCCATAGAATACTGCCTAGCTGTTTCTTCAGCTTTTTCACCATGGGACTGAGAAAACTATTTCAATTTGTATTGATCATTAGGTGAATCAAATAATGCAATGTGCACTGTGCACTGTAGTGGATACAAATTGTGCTGCTGACCTTAGGCTAACCCCTTCTGTATAGTGTTGACAAATAATTATCCCTTGGGATCCTGGTATTGGCATCAAGAGTTAAGTACATAAAATACCCACCTCAATATGTTAGAGGGAAATGGGGAAAATAGCATGTGCTGTAAAGACTGTCTGCAGATGAATATCTGCAAGCGCTTTCTAAAACTAAGGAAATGTACAGTGTCAGAGCTCAAGGTTTTCCAGTAGCACTGGTCAATTCTTTCTTCATTCAAGCCACCCTTTTTTTTTTTTTTTT
>VXAV01000013.1:340-16840 GCA_013399715.1 Alectura lathami
GGAGCTGTTGGAGCATGTCCAGAGGAGGGCCACAAAAATGATCCGAGGGATGGAACACCTCCCCTGTGAGGACAGGCTGAGAGAGTTGGGGCTGTTCAGTCAGGAGGAGAGAAGGCTCTGGGGAGACCTGATAGCGGCCTTTCAGTATCTGAAGGGGGGCTACAAGAAAGAAGGGGACAGACTCTTTAGCAGGGTCTGTTGTGATAGGACATGGGGAAGCGGTTTCAAACAAACAGATGGAAGATTTAGATCAGATATGAGGAAAAAGTTCTTTACAATAAGGGTGGTGAAGCACTGGCACAGGTTGCCCAGCGAGGTGGTGGGTTCCTCATCCCTGGAGACCTTCAAGGTCAGGCTGGACAGGGCTCTGAGCAACCTGATCCAGCTGATGTAGCTGTAGGTGCCCCTGTTCATTGCAGAGGATTTGGACTACATGATCTTTTAATGTCCTTTCCAACTCAAGCAATTCTATGATTCTATGATTCTATGCCCTTAGCTGTGAGAAGTTATAGTTTACTCTTTCTCCACCAGCTTCAAACCTGTGGACAAAGCAAGCACTGTCTGAGTCACTAGTGGGGTATTTTCAACTACATTACAAAGACTGATTATCTTTGTTATTATTCAGGATGTGACACTGATATGAACAAAAATCTCTATGCGTAGCACACATTAGCTTTAGAATAATAAAATATCCCCAATTGGAAGGGGTGTACAAAGATCATTGAGTCCAACTCCTGGCCCCAAACAGCACCAGCCAAACCTAAACCCTATGTCTGAGAGCGGTGTCCAAATGCTCCTTGAGCTGTGCCAGTTTGGGTCCATGCCCACTGCCACGGGTAGCCTGTTCCATGCCCACCACCGCCTGGTGCAGAACCTTTGCCTAACCCCCAGCCTGACCCTCCCCTGACACAGCACCATGCATTCCCTGGGGCCTGTCGCTGTCCCCAGGGAGCAGAAATCAGCGCCTGCCCCTCTGCTCCCCTGGGAGGAAGCTGTAGGCAGCCATGAGGCCTCCCCTCAGCCTCCTCTGCTCTGGGCTGCACAAAGGGACCTCAGCCGCTACTCACACATCTTGGCCTTACTCAAGTTCAGGCCAAAACTCACATTAACTTCACTAGGGTCAATGCAGCAAGCAGGAGCTCACCCTTTTGCAAACCATTGCAAAAGCACAAACAGAATGACTAAATCTGGTTTGATTCACTTCAGCTGGTATCCACCACCTTATCTTATATTAAGGTAGAACTTGCTAGAGAGGGTAAGAATTGTTCATTTTAGTTAAAATAATCATATCCACATAGCTAGAGGAATGATCTCATTCATCATTCTAAATAGCTTCCACTTCTGTTAGACTAGATTTACAACCACTGTAAACAGAAGCCCAAATAGCATTAGGTGACTATCTCTTTTAAAAAATGTGGTTTGGAGAGTCTGTATTGAAATCACACCAGTATGGATTAATTGAGATAGGTTTAAATGTTCTGAATTCTTGGGTCTTGCGACCGGCAACTAGGAGCTCTGGGATGTATGCAGATATGCATACTTGTGATCTGGTTGTACTAGACGCCATCAGCTGAGACCCTCTCAGGGAATGCATTTTCCTGGTTTGTCCTCTGCAATGACCCTTCCTCCCAACAGAGCTCAGCAGAAAGTATCAGACGAATATTAAAACCCCAAGTTCACCGCAGGCAGTCTCCAGGGAGAAGGATCATATTGCAGTAGTAGTGTTTTTATAGCCATATGTATAGGTGTGTGATAACATGATCGTTTTGGCCATAGAGAGTTAACAGGCTCTCTCAGGTAGAATAAGTTTAATTGATAACTTGAGAGCATGTGATTACTTACGGGTGGGATTGAAGCCTAAGGTAGGGAAAAGGCATGATTTCTGTGTGGCTGCAAACAGTGTAATGACAAAAACAGTTTTGATCAGGGAAATTAAGTGTTCTTATTGACTAGATAGATCATGCTGTACTGTTCCCATGTGATTCTATAAGCACACCACCAGCCATCTAACTTGGCTAGCAGCATGCGTAACTCAGAATGGATTTAATGCGATATATTTAAAGCACATTTGCAACCAGGTTCAACACACAGGATTTTTTGTTTCCCCCAGGCTTCTGACAAAGCTGGTGACCAGCTGTGAAAGTTAATTGTATGTTAGCTTGTAACTGGCGGGGGCTGGCAGAGAATCTTTAACCTATGGTATATTTTTGTCCCTTGGCAGCAACACAGGAGGAGGGAAGGCTGAATTTCATTTCCCCCTGGTTTGATATATCACTAGTATGGCAGTCTGTTGGGACATGTTTTTATGTTGCAGTGATTTGTAAATTCAGCCTTCAACATTTTGCTTCTTTGCTTCTATAATGAGGAACACAGATTCTTGCCGGTCCATTTTCATGTACATCTGGCCCAAGTAAATCCTTACTGTAGTGGTTGACTTGTATGCCACTGCAGTAGACAATGAAGGATTTTTTTATATTCTTAGAGTGTCTTATGATCTATTTCTTAAAGAGGGACTGTTTTTCTCATCCAATACATCATTTGCCCTTTTTTCCCCCACTTTATTTCACTTTTAATTCTGGATCTAGTCATCCCTTTATTAATACCTGTGTGATAATCATCTACACCAGTAAAGATACTGGTGGTATTTGTGTCCAAAAATGTCCCATTTGGATTTTATTGGACAAACTATTTGAAATCAAAATGGACATTTTGAGTGGTCTGCTCCAACAGCAGTTATTACAATAAAATGACTTACAACAACCATACGATGGAGGCTGTATTAAGACTCCACTTAGGCCTTCCTTATCTTAGTGGTATGCTACGGTTTTATTTCTTCATTCTTCCAAGCCCACAGATTGGCGTGTCTTGCTAGAATGAGTGAGAATGGATGGATCACGAACAATGTGTGCGCTGCAATGATTCGTTCCCTTCTGTAGTCTGTACATGTGTTTCAGAGGCTACTATTTTTTTAATTCCTCAAACTAATAATTTACCATCCTACAGTAGAAAGACTTAGACTTCTTTTCCACCTTTCTAATGCTCTTGGAAATAATTTTTTTTTTTTTTCTAAATGCCAGTTAAATGTTTACCAATAGTGATTACAATAGTGTGATATGAAAGTTATAAGTAAATTGAAATGAAAGCCTGTAAATGAGGAATTTTAAGGTATTTTACTACAAGTGTCTCCATTTCAAATCAATTTTAACCTGCCACCTATTGATTTAGATAGTAAGGTACCAGTTGAGGGGCTTTACAAATAGCATGTTAGAAACAGTCAAAGGCAGAATAAAATCCTCCACCCCATCTCCCCAGAAAAACGAAACAAAACAAAACAAACAAAAAATCATCACAGTCACCTGAGGTGAGTATTAAAAACACCACAGGCTTTCTGGTTACATTTCGAACCTAAGCTGTATAGTCACCAGTTTGATCTAGTTGGATTGTAACAGACTGATTCAGAGTCTGTCTGTCTCTCGTTGGTTCTGTCCGTCTGCTGAGCCTATGCAAAACTTTGCTATTATTCAGGATATGCCACAGATGTGAAAAAAAAAAAATCGTATATAGCATGCTTTGCTGTTTATATCCTAGCCTGGAAGGCCCCTTTTACACTCCTTAACCTCTGCCAAAAGAGCATTTCAGCAGGTGGCAGAGGCACTGCTTCTGTCCCATGGTGAAGTACTCCCAGGAAGAACAAATCCCTCTTGCCATGAGAGCTGCTTTTTAAGCAAAAGGCCTGCTGCTGATAAGGGGATGCTTCACGGCTATCGGCCTCTAGATTGGGAATGTAATTCATCTTCAGCCATAGATGAGGTTAATAGAAATCAGGGCTTGTAAGGGTGATAAATTACTCATTAAAAAGTTGCACTCCCAGTCTACTCCTAATAAAACTTTAACATTTCTCTTCCACTGTGAAGCTTTCATACAGGAGGCTGACAGAATGATAACACTGCTTCTGGGGAAATCATCCTCTCACAGTATTTCACATGCAGCATTTCACCACAGATACCTTGTAGTGTTTTTGTACAAGAAATGTTATTAGGGTATGTATTTTCTGTGACTGATTTACCTTTGCCAATTTGCAGACTCTCATTCTTCTCTGAGTACATTGCCAGCTACACCCTGACTTACACGCTACTTAAAGTATTTTCCCTTTGATTTTTTTTTTTTTTTTTTTTTTTTTTTTTCTGTTCCAAACAGTTGCAGTTCTTAACGTCCCAGGTCCCTTAACTCTTAGTGCCTGAGCCCTCTTCTCCATTATCTCCCTCTCTTCCTTCCTGGCAGTGACTATTTCAGACCATGATCTGCTTCATAGAAGCGCAAATCCTTTTTCAGTGTCAGTGAAGATACCTTCAAACACCATTCTCTCCATGGAACAGGGATGACTGCCCATCCTTTATGTCCACCTAGAATATTCTTGTAGGAATATGAACTTTTGCAAGTTAAACCAAGTCTGCACTGGCTGTAGACATGACCAAGAGCGAGGTTTATCCTGCACATTTGATTGCCTCCATTTCTGAGTTACGAAGTAGAAATCTCACAATTATCAGCTAAGTTGGGGTAAATTTGTTTAAAATTGTGAGCTGGTGTAAAATGTTAAGTCAGCTACACATTTATGGGCACTTTCATCTCTAAGGTGGCTTTAGAAACAAGTCTTACCTAGGTGAAAAAACTGAAACTAAAGGAATATGTTGGGTGTTTCTGCTGCTTAAAGCCTGCAAAATATGTGAACAGATGCCATCAAGAACTTACAGAATTGTTGTTAAATGTAATAACTCTACAGCTATAGTTAGTACCCATAGGATAAATTAAAAAAAAAAAAATTAAAATTTAAAATACTGGGGGGAAAAAATATTTCCAGCTTATCTCCTAATAAAGTTCTCCAAACAGAATCCTATGTATCCTTGACTCAGTAGGTACCTAACCTGCAAATATATTGGTACATTTAATATCTGCAATACTGTGTAAATACTACATATGAGCAAACAACATATTATGCCATAAAAAATACATTTTTTTCCATACATTTCTTATTACTATATCATTCCACAAAATTCTGAGTTCCAGAATATTCTGAAAAATCTCTTTGCTGAGTTACAGCTTCAGAGTGAGGTTATTATAAATTTCGCAAAAAGAATATTTTTTCTAGTTCTCTGCTTCATTTATTAAATGAGGGAAGAAGAGGAGTCACCATAACAACTGTTCTACCACCAAAAAATGCAGCATTTTCTTAAAGCAATATATCTATCAGGCAGGATAAACAAATATTTGAGGCTTATTGTCAAAGATTGATGGCAATTANGCACCCCTCGGGCCACAATTCTTCCTTCTTTACCTTTACCTCACCTTATATGCACTTAGCCAGGTATATTCAATAATATTTCTCTGTAACACCACGTGGTTCTTTTGGTTCTATTTTTCCCTTGTGCAACAACCGAAAAAATATTACATGAAGCCAGCAAAGTTCAGCAGAGGACAAGAGTAGTTTCTTTTACTTCAGGCAGAGCTGGATTTCTCAGCCTGATTGCCCACATGCTAAAGCTGTCCCACCAACCTGGGAATTCTAGGCAAGTGCTCTTAGAGGAGGTCAAGGTTTGGAAAACAGGTGGGGCTTGGATGTAATGTTAACATTTCACAGCGCCACCGAGCTTCTTGGGTTAGGATCTAAACATACACCTCATTATCTGCACAGTTTCTTCTTCCCTTTATAAGGAAAACAACATTTAATATAAATAAGAAAGCAATTGTATCACAGCTGGAGTATTCCCTAGTTAATTCTTAAGTTTAAGTGAAGCTGGATAGAATAATCACAACACATCAGTGTTGGTAAACAAAGCTAATTTACATATACTGACTCATTCCATACATCCAGCGAGCTGTCTGAATCCCTTGTGATGTTTTCAGTCACAAGATCATGCGTGTAATGACAACAGTCCTCTTTATCCCTCAAGTCTTCCATTTAGCCTCCCGAGGCAGATAACATCTCTTAGCTTGTCAGGGTGACAAGGAAAATGCTCTAATCAAATACTCTGGTGGGCCATTACGGTACATAATAACAGGGGCTCTTGATGGCTTTATCAGACGTGCATCAGAAGGTTCCCTTTCAACAGAGGAACAAATTATTTCCATTTAATGCAAAGCTTTGGGATATACATTAGGAAGGCTAGAAATTGGGAAACAAAATGGAGGGACAAAATTATTATGTCTCCAGTGACACATAGTAACATATTTTATAATACAAGCTGTTTAAATTGATATACCCTCATCATCGATTAGCAGGGTTTCCAGCAGGGTTTCCATGGCCCAAACTGGGAGCTGGGAGCTTACAAACAGCTGCAGATTCTGTTACATCACTTGAGGTCTGAAAGCTGTCCAGAGCTGCACCACTCCAGGCTCTGGTTTTGTCAGGACTTGCAAGAAAATACAAAAACCAGGTTCAGGAAGCCAGTGTGCCAGCTCCCTTGAAGGCAAGCCTGAGAGATCGCACAGAAGCGTATGTGGTAGGACTACTTCTGTTTTCTGGAAGAAATAGCTCTGCAGGGTGTTGGGCAGCTTGTCTGACTGATCTGTTTGTGGAGAAGCTCTGGTGGGTTCCCAACGCCACTGGAAATCTATCCCATACATGAGTATGTGCAAAGCTACACTCTTCATTCATACGTACATTTTTATGTGCTGTACTTTTGCTTACAGATGAAAGAAACAGAAGGCAGAGTATGCTGCGCACACAGATATGCAGAAGAGCACAAGTAATTTCACAAAGCAGGGAAATTATGTCAGGTTGCAGCATGAACTAATGAAGACTGGGTTATTATGCCTTTGGAAGAAACAGTCCTTCCTACTGTAAAGGATTTCTTAAAATGTGGGTGCCTTGTCAGTTTCTCCCTTTCCTCTGACAATTTCTTCTTTTATATTTTCCTATACAGGGAAACAGTGCATTAGGTCTTTAACCCGGTGATCCAATATATTTTAGGAAGAACAGAAAACTCTTGCTTTGTTAGTACCTGCCTGTTTTCTCACAGAGTAGCTGAGGTTGGATGGGAACTCCGGAAATCATCTAGTCCAACCCTTATTATCTAGAACAGACTGCCCACACCAGTGTTGATTTGGATTTTGGATATTTCCAAGGATGGAGAATTCACAGCCTTTCCCTGAAAGGGGCTGGCAATACACATGCAACTCATTATGTCTTGTGTTCCTGCGCAGAGAGTTCCTACATGTAAAACTCCCAAGTGCTGGCTTTTATTAAAAAAATCCACACATAAAAATATTACAGGCAACGCTTGTTTCCAATTCAACAGTACATGTTTTGTTTGTGGAGAACTGGAGACAAGCAGTTGCCAGAGTCACTAGGTAGTGGTGTTCTCATTACAGTCCAGACCACTAGAAAGTCAGCTAGCCAAATTCCCAGAGCACAGCCTTTAAGAAATTAATGCCTGTGAAGAAGCTAAGGGGTAATAGTGGGAAACTCTGGCATGTGTTGCAACATCTTATACTGGCCTGAGAGTTCAGCCGTGAGAACAGAGAAAACAGTGTTTCACGTACATCACAGGAGACCGTAGTGATGCTGCAGAAACTCATCTGCTTTGAATCCTTATTGGCAAGGTGCAAATGGCACCTCATTTATGTGTTGCAGATGGTTTCAATAAATCCCAAGAAGGCAGCTTAGATATCTTTTATGAAATTCATTTAATGGAAGAAATCATAAATAATTTCCACACATTATACAGTATCTACGCATACTCTATGCTGTCTGAGCAGACAGGAGAATCCTGGGACCGAGCCAACCAGCTGGTGCAGCTGTGCAGGCGATGACAAGGTTGGTGTCACAGAAGAGATGCCAGCCACTACTTTTAGTTAGCACTCCCAGCAGGTTGATTAATTTGTAATTAGGTAACCATCTTTTAACAATTTACTCACCTTTTCCTCTGAGCTGAGGTATAGCCATGATAAAACAGGAGAGAAGAGTGATGGCTTCAACAAGCACCAATGCAAATCCTGAACAGCTTAATTAAATGGGGAAGTGGTTATTCATTCCAGTCACATGAGGCAATATTCACACTGCAATGAAAACAATAAAAATAATCCATTGTATTCAGGAGAACAAGCTAGTCAAGAAAATACACTCTATATATCACATTCTGACACTTTTGGAAGCATAAATTGGTTATGATTAACTCTAGAAGTGTTGCCTTGTCCTTTCGAAAACAGATGAGAGGATTTAGGAATTCATCCAGCAGAAAGGCAGCCAAGGGCTTTGCGAACAAATACCGCACATGTTCCTCCACATCGATCTTTGACTTGACCTTGCCTCCGACCTGCAACGATGTCTTGCGCTTCCTCTCCCTCCCTGTTGTTTGCACTACCTGCCAGATACTCCCTAGGTTCATTAGGGTTTGTTTGTTCGCTTCTGAAATGCAAAGGAGCGCCATCCAGAGGTGAGGTTAAAAGCTGGACGTGGATCCCAGCTGCGGTGTGGAGCAGACATGCCCAGCACAGCAGGCACCGAGGCCTGTCCTGCAGCTCAGTGCTGCAGCTGGGGTGAAACCCACTCACAGGGACTCTTGAAATCAAACAAAAGCTCCAATAAGCCAAAACAACTCTTCACAGGGAGCTCGCCAACGAGCTTTTCGTTTAACATTTTTTGTGATTAAGTGTGAGCAGCTAATAATACCACTATACCAGAGAAACACAATACCCTTCCTTCTTTAATCATGATTCTGGCAGAACATGAAGAAAAAACCCTCAATTTGGCTCACTCACATATATTTCTCTCTTAAAGCTGAGTTTCTAAATCCTGTACCAGCTTTGAGCACATTCAGTGCTACTTTGGAAGGATCCTTTCTCCAAGAAGATAGCATTTCAGTGCTCCTTGCTTGGGTCTCTTGCCAACCCTGATGCCCATCTTCACATTTTTACTGTTTCTTTTATTGACCTAGCACAACTAAACATTTTTCAACATGTCTTTGTTCCCTGCCTGTTAGTTACTCTAAAATAAAACACCAACTACAGATCCTAGTCACCACTAGGATGTGACTTTTGCTAGGTGAATAAAAGCTCCAAATATTCATGATTGCTACTCCCTCACTTTTCCCAACTTTGATTGCACTGCTTCAGTTCTGTCCATAACATTTTCTTCGCCTTTGATCCACAATCTGATTTTTTCATGACAACTTGTGATTTGTCACCTTTCTGCTCATGAGAACATGGCCTCCAGGGCATTTTCACTGTGATTTTTTAACATCTTCCCAAGATGGGTTCTATTCTTAAAATAACAAAATGATTGTTTTAATAGTTGCTTAGGTGTAGAAAATCTAAAATAGCAGTTTTGATAGAGGCAGACTTGTCTAAGACAGAAAGGGAATATGACAATAGCAGTGCTTGCTTTTGCAGTTTTGTCACCATTTATGTTTCCCAGGGAAACACTACTGGTTTTAAGTGCACAGATTCATACTTTTCCTGTGATAAATGTGACTGACACTTGAGGAATATCTATTACCCAACAAAAAGGAGCTATTTTTGTCCTGAAATAGACCATGAGATCAAAACTTTATGACTTCTAGTCATGGATTTATTTTTCACCTTCTCCTTGAGGGCCAACAAATATAGCCTTATTACCAGGAGGAACAGCCTTTTCTTGGTGTGACAGATAAAGAATTTAATCATTTGCCTCAAGGCTTTGTCAAACATTCCTTGTTGTTGTGTTGACAATGAAATGTCAACAAGGTCCTTTGAGCGCTAATTTTATTTTGCTTATTTGTCTGGGCTTTAAGGAGTAAAAATAGAAATAGATAGTTGTTTTCTAACCTAACATCAACTTAAGCAAACAAATTATCTGGGAGCAGAGTAATATTTCCAGAAAGCCTGCAAGTCAACACAGGTGAGAAAGGGAATAGGTCTGAAGGTAAGAGGGCCTGCCAACTTTCTGATAGCAGAGGTCCAGTTCAAGTGTCTTAACTCCCTAATTTTCCTGCTACAGAAAGACAGTCACTCCTCAAAAATGAGTCAGGCTCATGTAGTGTACAGGGAGTACGGTTGGTCTTCTTTGCTATCCATTACTCATCCCATTGTATTCCCTTTCATCAATAAGCATGGATGAAATGTTTGTAGAATGTTTGTGGACTAATGCCATAGAAGTGGCATTTCTTGTTCCAGGGAGATGTGCATGAACTGCCCTGCTGACTTTTTGAGGTTTGCACTGAATGAATCATGACCCCAGGACCAGGCTTACTCCTCCATGCCTTTTTCTCCTTTCCCTCTCCTCCTCCTATAACTGGAGATAAGGTGGAATTTGCCAACTTCTTGGGTGTACGGATGTTCCACACCTGTATATTTCAAACTTTTGCAAGAAGTAGAAGTTCACAAATACTGAGCCCTGTGTTCAGTCCAAGCTGAGCTTCTTAATAGAACATGTTTCACATGGCTGTGTCTGAAATCATTTGGGATGAAAGGCTTCATTGAGAAGGAGAGTTGTTTCAAGAGGCACCAAGTTCCTCCTTTGGGAGCACTGCTATCTGAGATAGTCTCAAAAGAGAACAACAGATCCCATTCACGCAGGCACTGGGCTCAGGTTCAGACACAAACCGCAGCTTTTGACCAAACCAGAGCAATGCATCAGAATGTAGCCAGCTTTGGGGAAAACAAACAAACAAACAAAGGCTACAAATGTAGACCAAGCATCATGGCTCAGAGCCTGTTTGAACACGTGCTTCAGTGCTTATGATTCTTTGCATTACAGGCAAACAGGATATAGGGAAGTGGCTGCAGGCCACTGCTCATCCCAGCAGGTCCAGTGCTGGCAGAGGGACCATTGCAGAGGTGGGTGCTGGCACCTGCCAAGGGCCCTTTGTACACAAGACTCTCACACGTGTACATACTGTGCAGCTATTCAGCCAGAGATTGCTGGAGGCAAAGCAGAGGGAGTACAGTGGGAGGTATTGCTGTCTTCCCCGTGTTCCTACACCCTCCAGGCCAGCTGCTACTGATGCAAATCGGACTAGGCATAGTGGAGTTTCAGTCTCCCTTGGTGTGTCCAGTCTTATTTGTTGAAGTCCAAAGTCTTTATTGTATAAATGCTTTGCAACAAAAGCACCATTGTAGTGAAGAAGGTACGTCAGGGCCAACTGCACAGTACCCCTTTGCACTACCTCTGTTGGGATTTGGAGGATTCAAAGTCTCAGAGGTTGTCTCTCTGCCAGCCCTTCTCAGTGGTCACCTTCCCACGAGAAGGGAGAGTGTGCTGCTTCCCATTATCTGTAACTGCCAGGTAAAACTTCTCCTGAGAAAAAGACAAGATGCATTTTCACACAATCCCTTTTTCCCAGTGAGCTGCAAACAAGGTCTGCTTGGCATGGTGAATTGTTACTTGAAGAGGTCTTGTGAAGGTGGACAAACACTTCTGTCATTTAAAGCTGACTTGAAATTCTGCAAATGACAGTAAAAGCTCCCTCTTTTTCATTTCACAAGGACAAGATGATATTTAGCAGCTGGTAGATCTCAAACAGCAGGGATGAAAAGGATATTCTTTACCACTTCACTTCAGTCCCTTTGGAGGAAAAGCTCTTCTATACCCTGGGTGACTCCCCCACACATACCTCAGTGCTACATATACCAATTGAGAAAGATCTTGGCCTGAAACAGTCACAAAAAGGGAAGGCTGTGTCCACCCATTCATTTGTAATTAGCCTTTTATGGAAGAAAGAGATTTATCAGAATAAACAGGCATTGCTTAACAGTCATTACATAGCTATTATCTGCACTGTAAATGTCATACAAACTATGAGCCAAATACTCAACATGACTATTTTTCTAAAAAGTTTTAATTAAAAAATCTTTGATGATATCAGTTTAGAGATTAAAGTAATTTTCTCCATAGTGACAAAGATCTTTATGTTCAGTGAAGCTGAAAATGGAGAAGGCAGATTAGCAATCTCAAAGTTACCCTTGTCACTTTTCCTACTTTGTAAGTTTGATCCAAATGAATGTTAGCTTTTCTGCTAACTTCAGTGGCTGCTGAGTCACATCTTCGCTCACAACATCAGTGTCTGTTAGCTAAGCTTGTGCTTATTTACCCCAGAGGAAGACTGTAAGTGAGGTGGACATCTCAGTGCTAACTGCAACGTCCAGGTCTAGACATCTGTTAAACAGTGCTGATGGTGCCTCCTTCCAGAAGCAGTTTGAGTTCTACAGATGAACAGCGATATGGAGGGGATGGTGCTGCACAGTTACTGTGTGGATCACTTCATGTTCATGGCTATTACTGCTGGTGCTCGGAGGGCCAGGGAACTGCCCCTGCGAATGGAGAATGAAACATTGCCTGTAGCATAGCAAAANAACCTCCCCCTAGAAACTCTTTTCTGAGATTGCAGCTGAAATAACTGCAGGAATTGGTAAAACAGGCATTAATCAAGCTAGCAGATTTCTCTTGTTGAGAGTAATTAGCTGCTCTGCCAGCTTCCAGTCTGCTCTGCAGTGGTGATTGGCTGGTAGAACATTTTCATGGCAGCCACATGAGTGTACACACCCGTACACAGATCCTGACCAGACTACAAATTAGCTTTGCTGTGGAAGCTTCAATGCATAATGCCTGCTCTTAGAAAGAGAAGTGCTCTGTACAAAGTGGCTTAATGTGATATCTTCGTTCATTGGATGGTGATGGGAAATTTTCCATTTATTTTTATGGAGCCAGGGTTTTACCCTCAGTTTTGCTTACATGTATTCTCTCTCCACAAGCTTTTCAGCAGTTCTTGAACATCTGTCAGATTCAAGTGACAGAAGGAAATGGGCTGTTTTTTGCGGAAATAACATATTTTTAATGGATTCCACTAAAACCTGAATCAACCTGACAGCAGATAAACTTGGGTATATGCAACTGAAGGAAGAGCTAGCTCTGATTTTTGGGTCCATCTGCAGCCCACCTGTAATGCGTGGAAAATTCACAGAATTACAATTCCTTCATATATTATGCTGCTCATAAATTACTTTACTGGGCTAATCCCTCAGTTTATTCCATCCTAATGAAAATTCTTACGCTAAACCACAACTGCAGAATCCATTTGATGCAGTTGATTGGCAGACAAAATCACCATAGAAGCATTAAAAAAATAAGCAAAAAGAGAACAAAAAGACAAATTTTTACTTCCTGGAGGGCACATTCACAAAGACTAACACTTCTCATTAGCCAGATAGAATTCTGAGTGCCCAGTCGAAGGTTCACTGAAAAGATCATGTTTTCTGAGGCAAAGCACTCTCAGACTCTTCAGGAATTCTGAAGCTAGTATCCAAAAAGTTGGAAATTAAAAATCACTGGTCACCCAACAGAAATGTTAGGCAATATTCATGCATTTGGTCTCATTCCTAGTTCTCAAACCTTCAGCTGGGTTTACTGTTAAAACTGTTCTATCTCAGCTCAAGTGTTCCTCTCCTAATTTCTCAGTGTCCTGTCCCCTTGGCTTTTTCCTTTGAAGGAAAAGACAGATGAATAGCAATGAGGAGAGACCTTGTTTCACACGCAAGAAAAAACAGGCTGTTGGCAGTGCATTCAGTGAATTTTGCATGTTTCTCTCTTGCTCTTTCTACTGCTGTTTGAATGCTGGTGGGAGCCATCCCTGTTGCTGGAGGAGGAGGTTCCTGAAAACACAACACACATCTCTAGTGATTGTGCAAGATTACAGGGGTGACAGGTCACTGTGTGGAGGTAGATCTTATTGTAGAGTGCCAGTAACGTATAAAATGCTGTTTCTCAACTGTTATGTATCAAAGAGCCATCCTACTGCTTATGTATCAAAGAGTTTACAATTAAAGGACTCAAACCCAAGGCTGTGCAGGCCTTGTTCCTTCTCTTGCAGTCAGCCACAGATACATAAGTGTGAATCAGGCAACAAAGCTGAAGTCAAAGGGCTGAGTCCTGCAAAAGAAAGTTATTCAAGGGCATTAAATCTTCATGAGGCTGAAGCCTGACTGGAAAACCCAATGAGTAATGGAGCCTGTGTTAACCAGTAATTTCTTCTGGAAGGATCTGCAACTCATCAAAGTGGAGGAAATCATCTGTGTTAGTGTTTTATACAAACTATTTGGTGTCTGAGAATTCAATTAGCTAGACTAGAGGAACAGTCAAATTAAGTGGCAGTTTCATTAACTCCTTCAATTTTTTGTTTAACTTAAGCGTATATAAAATTTGTGTTTTCCATTTATAAGGGAAAATAAAGTAATAAAACAACCTTTAGCTATTTCCTTGTGAAAAGAAAATATTTTGTAGCATTCTTGCCTTCTTCAATATTTGTAAGCTTGGTAACACGGGGATTTATGTGAATGTGCTTAGTACCACAAACACAATAGACTGTGCTTTTTCTGAAACAATACATATATACTCTATGAAGCCATTAATAGGTGAGTGGCTTCCTGGGAGTGGTCACAACCACCAGCAGGAACAATTGCTCCAGAATTTGAGATAAGAGTTCCTGGCACAGTATCATGCTGGGAGAGATACTTGATTGAGCTCTGCATGAGCCTGTTGAGGTACCAGCAGCCATGCTCAGCTGTGTTACAGAACATCAGACCAAATGAAAAGAAGTAGCTCCCATTTCTATTGGGCTTGCCTGGTTATTCTGCTGTGTTTGTTAATTTTTGATATCACCCTTCCTAGCTCCTCGAATATCGTTCACTTTTTGTATAGGGACACAACTTAAACAGAGTGAGAGGGAGTGTCTTGTTTTTTCTCTGTCTAACCCCTGCTACAGCATCAAGTTTGGGACATTTACTGGGAATTAGTCAATGTGTGCTCGAACCGTCTCAGCCTGGGAAGATCATCAGATGCTGGCTTCCCATTTCCATTAGCTATTAGGCAGTTAACGAAAAGGAGGGATCGTTGTTATTGTCCCATCTGACATATTTGCCAGAGTGACCTTGTTTACCATAGAACAATTGTGGGCACAATGTTTGGAGATGACTGGCACTTTCAGACCTGTGGCTTAATACTGTTGAGGCAACATTTGTTTGGAGAGTCAATACGTTTTGTTACATCAGCTGATAGTGTGGCAAAAAGCCTGACGTAGCTGAAAATAAAAAATGAGTTGTGTCACCGTGTGACCCCAGCTCACTGTTGGCTAACACTGTGGGCTACAGATCACTTTGCTAATGGTAGCTTTTGGGTTTCTTTCTGGTTGTGTACAACGAGAGCTTAACTTGCTGGTGCATAAACTTATCCACATGGAACAGACAATCCCAAAATCAGAGAGGAGAAATTATAGGAATAAGGAATATTTGATCCTCTAAATTTCTCATGTGAAAATAAATAGCAATATATTTTATATTACTTTATTAGGAAGCGGTAAAGAAAGGCTAAAACTCTAGGGCTTTGTTAGTCATTCTGCAAGTTACAGTGCTGCTGATAACAAGCTGTGTCTGATGATAAAGCCGTTTCTGACTGTTCCCTCCCTTCACCTCTTGCTCCCCTCCAAGCTCCCATATGGGCATCTGTAATTAGTGGTGGCTTTCAGCAATTACCACTGTCTCCCAAGCCTCCCTTTTTCCCAGGGCTTTCAGTAATGCTATCCACTTAAGGGCCTCAGATCAAGCAGTGATGGAAATTTTTCCTGTTCATGTAATAAGTAACAGGTAATCACTAGGCACAGAGAAATGAAGAGAGAGAACAGAGAAGATTAAAAGGCAAATATTCAACAATAAAAGAATAGCCTGGAACAAACAGCTCCATCAGAAGGTTTGGTAGAACAGAAGGATGATGTTCACGCAGCACTGAGAAACTTCACATCCAATAAGCCACAGCATGCACTTAATGCCTCATTTATCATTGTGCAAGGTGCTGATGTTAATTTCCAAGGAATGAGTAATGAGAACAACTCCTACATGTGCACACACACCCACACTGACACACTTAACAGGCACGAGCATCCCCTCCACATAGCTGCCCTTCTTTTTGAAGCACCATGTGGCAGTGCTGGCTGCTGTTGCTCATATCCAGTGCCTTTATTGCCTTTGGGGGCCTAAGGGATGCAATTCTTGGCCACATGCAGGCCTACTATTAATACATCTTGATAGTAAAGGATAAGCCAGTTCCATAGTGAGGAGATGAGAAGCAATGATAAAACATACCAAGCAACCTAAATACATGAATGAAGCTGTGGGCTCTTACTTCAGCAGGATACCTCTACGCAGATTCTGCCTGGCCCAGGCTCTGGGAAGCGTGACAGAGGCTGAGGAAGATGCTCTACTTCCACAAATCATCCCCTCTGAAATGCGTTTTAACTGTGTAACAGTCTTCAGAACTTCCAGAATTACAAATGCACAGGGTTTAGAGCAGTAAGCTTACCTGATGCCAAACACTGATGCTGAGAATCACACAAACCTCAATAACAGCCCTGGGCTCTGTTATAGGAGATGACTGCAAGCGCAGCAGGGAACATGCTCTGCCCTACTTGTGCACCTTTCATGCAAAGTCAGTAACGTTGGGATCTACTCCTAAGGCTTCACTGTTTTGGTCCAACATCT
>VXAV01000013.1:21222-50551 GCA_013399715.1 Alectura lathami
TTTTTTTTTTTTTTTTCAATCTCCATGATCAAGCTCCAGATTTTGAAGCCTCTTCTCATGCTTCTTTACCTTTTCAAGTTGTCAGCATTGTGTTAAGTCTGTTCTACCAGCAGGAAGAAGTTGGCAAATTGGTGCTACCAATTTTTTCAGGTCTAACCCCTCCTGGCCACACTGACCAGGATTATGGGAATGTGGACAGGGTGTATTTTTCCCTTCTGATGCCTGTTTCTCTTCTGCACCATAGGCTTGTCTATAACACATATTAATTATTTAAAAATACATATTAAACCAGAGTTAGAGTTGAGAGTATATCCCAGTACATTAACGTAATAAAACCTTACAGGGATAATATAATTGTTCCATAAAGAAACATGACAATCCCAGTGACTTGAAATGAAGCATAAAAGAAATAAAATTAAGTTAGAGATAGGGAAAATGTCTCCACATAACCTTTATGAGGCTCTCTAGTGAGACAGTGAGAATTTAAAAAAAAAAAATCAGTTTAAACTAAAATATCTTCTTCATAAGCAAGGAATCATTGTTTCATGCTCCTGTATTGTTGAAGTACAGTGGGTTTTAGGCAGGCTAGCTGTCAGTGGGCTGAACTTAATTAGCACTGCGGATTGCAAAGGCTGGGTCAGCTCTGCCTTGGTTCTTCAGAGCCAGGTTGCAAGAACCTGGAAGCTGCAGGGAAGAGACACGCAGGGCATTTGTTTGGACAAAGCTTTCCCAGACTTCTTGAGAGCGTGCTCTGCTCTCTCTGTCCTCTTGGAAGAAATTTCATTGTTCACACTTGACAGCATTCTGTTGTCTGCAGATGTTTCTTAATTGGTTTCAGTTTCAACGACACCCATATGAGACCAACAAAATGAAAAAATAAAATGAAATTTGATTAAATATTATGGAAAAAGAGCTAAGCATGAAACTGAAAGATTTCAGGAGCAAAGTAAGGAAAAAATAAGTAAGTCACAGTGGGATGCAAGAAGGCTAGATTATTATGGTGCACTTCTGTTTCCATATTGCACTTAGGTTCAGCAGTGTTGTGATACACCAACTGTACAGCGCAGACAGTAACAATATCGAACTCTATCAGACTTCGTGTGTTCAAACATTTCCAAAGGCAGCTTGAGACTGTGAAGTGATCTAGTTACCCACACGACTGAGAAGCAACCTGGATGTATGTGGAGAGGTGCACAAATGTCACCAAGCACTGTGGTAGTTGCCTACAAGCTCTACCAGTTCTGCTCTAGATTCTAAGACCAGTTGGACTGCTGCATTTGAAGCAGGCAGAGCTCTGCCAGGGCGGGCAGAAGGCAGGTGAGGACGCTTGTGGAGCCCGAGCTGAACGTGAATCACTTCTAATCCAGATGCTGCAGCAGAGAGACTGCAACGGCAGTGGAGCTGGGGGTCCTGAGAAAGTGAGGAGGGCAAACATGCAGACAGACCTAAAAGGTGATGGGAGGAAAGAGTCTCTCCCAGGGAGAGGCACTCCAAAGTTTCTTGCAATTAGGAAGCCATCAAAAGTTGCTGGCTAGTGAGCAAGACCAAAGGAAGACTTACCCTGAAGAACAGGGGGTTGGGGTTGTGGGGACAAAAAGATTTGCTTACAAAATTTTTTGTTTTAATCTGTTTCAAATGCAGCTGATTTGGGTTTCCTTGGCTGCAACAGTGACTTTACTCTTGTCTCCTAGTGAAGCAGGGGTGCAGAGACAGAAACAGTTTCCATGTGCTCATCAGAAGGAAAAAGTGCAGGCAGCTCTGCCTCAAAGCTCTGCCTCACATAGGGTCATGTTACATTAATTTCAATAAAAGTCATAATTTTTCCCTTCTCATTTTGAATTCAAAGCCCCTCTGCTATGCTCTGCTCTAACAAAGCAGATGAAACCCAGCCAGGCTTCCCCCACAAAAGCAACCCACTGCTCCAGAAACCAACAGCTGTCCTGGCACTGCTCTCCTTCTTTCTTGGTGGTTTATGCATGCATCCAAGCGCTTAAAGCACCCTCAGCCCCTTGCTGAGGACCCTCAAAAGAGAACAAGCCTCTGCAGGAATTCAGTCTCCTTTTGGCTGCCTTATTTATTCTGACGTAGGCACAGACTAGGGTTCTCTAGATATTCATTCTTTCCAGCACAATTAAGAGCCGTAGAATGCTAAGGATGTCACCCATGGAGTTGAGTTTATGTCGGTACCGGTCCAGGTTGTTCACCGATAGGTAAGCTTCGTTTTCCTTAGACCAGAGGTCAGTACCAGCTCACACGCTCCAGCTAACTGCTGATTTTTCTTCATTCTCTTCACATCTGTTGGAGCTTCAAGGCTCTGCCCTTGTTTCCTTTTGACAACTCAAACTTTCTTCTCTCTTTTTCATCCTGTCTGAGACCAGCTTCAGTCTGGTTAACAAATCTCGTACTGATCCTTCATGATTTTCACTCACTAATGTAATAGATGCAGTCAGTTCTCCTGGATATTTTAATAATCATTCCATAGCAGTAGTTACATTTAATTATAGTACCTCTCCCACCTACTTGTAAATGTCAGTGCTGCTTCGGGAATTCAGCTGTCTTCTTTTTCCTGTTCTTCCCTTGATCAGATTTTTTGATCCATCCCAGCCTAGTCCAGACTCTGTGCTTGCAGCCAGCTGCAGGCTGGTCCGCAGCGCTCTGCTGAAAGCCGAATTTTAGATCATGTCTGTTCTTTGTATGCCTTCCAGCGTGAGGTTATTTGAGCCATCGATCAAAATGCATAACAAATAAAAGCCTGGCTCTCCCTGGAGCTGGATTTAGTGTCTTTGTCTGCTCCCTCCTGCCCTGCCCTCAGCCAGGTCCAGGCACCCTTTGGTCTCGCTCTGGTGCTCCCTCCTGCTCGGGTGGCACATCCCGCCGGCGACCTCCCAGCTCAAACAATGCCACATATGCTGCCGATATAAATGCTAAGCACACGCGTTCGCATGCAAAGTATGTTCTGAAAAACGGGCTGATCATCGTGCAGAGAATCAGGAATGCGCAGATGGCCGCTCCTTCCGTGGGCCTGCTCCCGGGAAGTGCCCCCTCTGCCGTGCTGCCGGCCCTCCGTTATCCATTGTTGTGAGCAAGGCGCATGCAGCCACGGTTGTTCCGTGCACATGCAGTGTTAGAGAGGGTTTTTTCTCTGAGTGTATCAGTGTGCTTGGCTCCACAGTTTCAGAGGTCACTATGGCTCATAAAACGTGATATTTTATTTTATTTTATTTTATTTTATTTTATTTTATTTTATTTTACTGAATTAAATGTGATGAATGCTTACAAAGTGTTGTAACCTCGGGGGGGTTTATGTATTTTGTGTGCTGTTGTGGAGATTGCCAAGACGCTGGCCTGGGAATGTGGCTCATGCATGTTTATAGGACACAGTACACTGGAGATCACACAGACTTTTCTCATTAATGCCACTATACATTTTGAAGACATGTCAGCGTATAATTCCCTCTCCAGCATAGCTGGAGCTATGAAGCATAGAAGGGCTTGAAGTCTAATGGAATTTACAAGTGAGAAATGTGAGCTTTTTTGATTTCCCACCTTTCCGTCCCATTCTTCTGCAGCTGTTTCACATGCAGCATCCTTGTCTTTTTGGCTCACATTCTGCTCTTCTGCCACAGGCGGGTGATACCACCAAAGTACAAGTCCTCTCATTTCAGCCCTTCTTGCTTAAGCATTGTGGCTACCTATCACCATACAGATGTTTTTTCCTCTATCTTTTACATTATTTCAGCCTTTCTTTCCATCACGTTCCAGTTTTTCCATGTAATTCTCACCTCCTGTGTCTGTGAGGATGCTAAGTCTGCCTTCGTTCACTTGCTACACATCATCTTGCTTGAGATGACAATATCTCAACTCTCTCTGCCAAAATCCATTTTTCTTCTCATCTTTACAAATGCACTCTCTCAGGCTCTGAGTGCTCATTTCCTTCCAAGTCCAGCATCTCCAGCTAGAGCTGGAAACAAGAGAGATGCACCTGCTGCCCCTGCCATCGCCCTCTCTCTCCAGTCACCATTAGCAGATCTAGCAGAACCCCTCTGTCACATACAAACACCACGCACTTCCCAGAGCTGCCCTATTCTCTAGCCTTCTGGCATCATCTTTTTGTCCTGTCAGGTTTATTATTTGCACTCTTCAGGCCCCTGCATTATATTTGCTCTCCTTCTGTCTTCAGCATGAACAGAAAGTCTTCTGCACTTCCTTCACTACCATGTTAGTGCTTATGCATCTCAATATATTCCCATGGTATCTTTCCCCTGCAAAGACCAGAACAGATCTGACCACAGCTCGAGTGAGGTATAGGCAACAGCACAGCTTCTCCTGTCATGTGGAGTGGGCAGATGCTGCTGCAAGGAGACGTTAATACTTCATATCGCTGGTGGATTGGTGTGGTGAGGATCCATCAGATCCATCTCTCCTCTCGAACGCGTCAGGTATACTTCTCTCTGCAGTGCTCGTGCTGATCATGGGGAGAGAATCAGGAAAGTGTGTCAGATTTAATCTAAACTTTATGCATCTTCACTATAATAATGAGATTGCAGGTACACGCATTCTAACCATTATGTTATATGATAATTGTATTTCTGTATTTTCCCAGATGAAACATCATTCAGATTCCACCTCTTTTCTTTTCTGCCGGAAAGTTCTGGGTGAGAATCATTTTTATAATCTATTTTCAATTACTGCAATTGCACAAGCATAGAAGTCCCACTAAGATTTAAAAAAAAAAAAAAAAAAAAAAGAAAAAAGAAAAAAAGAAAAAAAAAACCACTGAAAACTATTACAGAGCCTTGGCAATGAACTCTTAAATTGCTGTGGTACATTCATTACCTAGCTCAGTAGGCTCTCAATGGTTTATTATCATTTTAAACTCAATAAAAAGTGCATCCCTCAAAGGGCAGAAAATCTTTGTGCCATCATTTTATTGTTTATCAAGTTAATGCAAAATCATTTCATAATGAATACATTTGCAGTTTTCAGAATTTTTCTGTTTTTAAAGTAATTTTATAGGAAAATAACTGATGGTAAAGCTGAAAATCTCTATGCTTTGACAGAATAGTTTTTGTTATTATTGTTTGGTTATTTTCTTCTCTAAAGAGACGCTAACCTGTAGGATTACTGCAGTCACAAGCACATTTAATTTACGTGTTCCTAAGAGCAGCTCTGAACACCCTTTTTTTAAGTGACTATTGCAAAGATGATGTTTGGCTGGTGGATATTTTATTCATTAGGAAAGCAGTTTAAATTGTCCCTCAACAATTAAATCTTTTTATTCAAATGCAATATTTCCTTCAGTCTGAAAGGAAATTTATTTCACTGAGGAATAAAAAAAGAGCTCATTTTGGCTTTATACAAATTATTTTTTTCCCAACACAGTTTCAGCTCATTTCTATTCAGTCAAATCAATCCTTTACAGTTTTAATTACAACCAGTATTGTTAGGGAAAACTTGCAGAGGCACAGCGGTCACGTTCTCATTACAATGGTATAGATGCAATTCGTGGAGCCTAATGTACATAATAAGTACATTTTCACCTCTTTGGCACATATGAAAACAAAATACCAACTATGTCTTCCGTGATGTTCCCCCTGATTACGGTGCAGAACATTTTAGAGTCTGGTAATTGCTATGCAAAATTGCCTACCAGGTTTCTGAATCGAATTAATTCGATACAGGGTGAAATCACTGTTCCATGAGTGGGATTGCTTGGTCTGTGCAAAATGTGTTATTTGGTTTGGTTGTTAGCAGAGGACACACATGCACATTTTGGACAGGTTCAGCAGAGGAGTCCTGGACTGATTGCATGGACAGAGCAATTTCTTCTTCACTCCAGCTTTCATCCAGGATGAATCTGACTTGGAAGGAAGGGCAAGGATGATGGAGAACCTTTGCACCAAAAGAACAGATTTACTCTAAAACAAAATTCGATAGACAATATTCTATGAATACGTCCAAAAATTGTGTGGCTTAATAGTTGAAAAATCTCATTTGGTGAAAAAAAATTAGCAAGGAGAAACATCCAAATAATATACTTGCTCTATGTTTGTCCACAAGCAGTGCTGCAATCCCTCTCTGTTCAGGGAAATCTCCACTGTTCAGTCTGAATCTTTTGATCCTTGCATACTCACCATGGTGCAAATGACTGCGGTCTGGTCTGTACTAGGAAAACCAGTGAAAACCACTATTCCAAAGCCTGGGATGTTCTTCAAACCTGTGTGCTTATGTGTATGTGATTTTATGGATACCTACATGATGCTGGTAGTAGGGAGGTAGGGATGGGCGAGTTCACCAAAGCCTTGCTCCAGTGTGCAAAGTTGCTGAGGAAGGTGCCTGCAAAACAATTGCCAGGCTGGATGGGTTCCTGGGCAGTTTGATCTAGTGAGCTAGTGGCTGGCAGCCCTGTCCACGTCAGGGGAGTTGGAACTAGATGATCTTTGAGGTCCCTTCCAACCCAAGCCATTCTATGATTCTATGATTCTGTGATTCTATGATTTCACTGGTATCCTGTGCTATGTGTTGTGTTTTATCCACGTGTGGTATCTCTTAAGACTGCAGCCAGTCTTGGTACCATAGATCAAGAGGCACTATCAAAGTGGATCTAGAGCCTCATCACAACCCCTTGCTGCTGGTGTACCAGAAACAAATGGCACTGAGCTTTCCAAGAGGTGTGCACTGTGCATCTCCAGGTGCACAACAGACAAGCATTCAGAGGGAGACTGCAGATGGTCCTTCACAGGCAAATGCATGATAATAGAGAAGAAATCTTGTACAATGAGCACAAATGTGGATCTGCAAAAACTCATGGTACTTGCTACCTGTGAGTAGCTTTGAAAGCCTTCAGAGCCATCAGATTCTTTGCCTATGAATTAAAAACAAAAATAGAAACAAAAACAAAAAACAGCCACCTCCTTTGTACCTGAAAGTTTGCTTTTTTTTGTCTGTAAGAAGGCTTTAGCATAAGGAAATTGGATGTGAGAGGATTTCATCCTGTGTGGACAAGTTCCTTAGCTGGGTCTTGCGGTGTGAGCAAGCTGACAGTGCTGCTGAAGGCAAACCATCGCAGCACAGCAACGAGATGGGCAGCAGGGCAGATGAACCCCCCCCACACCATGCGTGCCAGTGGCTCCCTTAGCTGCAGGAAGCGAGTCTAAAATCTTTAAAAATATTTCCTGCTCTGGAAAGAATTTCAGCTCGGGAGCCTTGAAGTGGATGTGCCCTGTGCTCCCTCTGGCTAGAGGGATGCTGAGGTGAGAGGCTTGGAATCTTCCTGAGTGCACCTGTCTCTCCTGCACAGGGAGAGGTTTTTCATTTGTGTCTTTGTAAACAGAAGAGAATGTTATCACTAACTGCAGATGTGTCTTTGTTTTATGTTTGCTGTGCTATGCTAGCTTGCTAGCTGCACAAAACAAAATTGGTAAGATAAAGCTCTATTTTAAAGAAAGATGTATTTATAAGCCAGAATGCCTGTGCTCTTCCTGTCTTGCTGCGTGCATCTTGGCCTTACCCCAGCTTCTGGGCTTCTCGTAACACAATTATCAGAGAGGAAATAAAGTTATCATTAATTGGTAGTAAGGAAAGTCATTCAGATCCAGATGCCTGGGGAGGGTTTGGGGATGTTTCTGCTTTACTTGGCAGAACTTATTGTTCCATCAGGCTATTCTTTACCATTTACAGCTGTACTCTTAACAGCTAAGAAGTGTCACATTTTGCAGACCACTGAATTGATACCATGAATCAGTAGGGAAGCTGAACTGTTGTAGGATGTCTACGTGTCATATAAAGCAAATAGCATGATTTTCTTTCAAATCAAAAATGGCAAATGCAAAAGGTCACCACAACTCTAGCAAAACCACTGCTACTATGGCCCATGTATCCATGCGGGATGCATTGCATATCTTCCTCGGATCCTAGCAGCTAAACAGAGAACTGAAAAGTAAAATAAAGAAAGACAAATCCATGGCCTTAGGGTGCCATGCTGCTGTTCCAACGGCCTCTTGGAAGATGGTTGATGCTTCATGTCACCCTGGGGACACCTATAGGCTGTTACACTTCTCTCAGATGGGTATATCTAGTTTTTCTGCACATGTGCAATTTCTTTTTGCAGTGCTAAAAGTTTTCAAAGGAGAGGTCATGACTGCTTCTGCAGCAATCATAGATTTTAAAATGACAGAGAGCTCAAATGTCCTGTGGAATGCAATCAAATTTCCATGGACCAGCTGCATAACTGAATAAAGAAGATATTGTAATAATTAGAAGAATTTTGTGACTATAATCACAAGATGCTAGCAGATAAGAGATGAGTGTGTCTTGGATGTGATGTCAAATGAAGAACATCTGCTGACTGGGAGTGGAGGATCTTACACTCCTCAAGCGCAGAAGCCTCAGCTTGCTCACAGATTACAGTCAAAAAGGAGAATATGGAAAAAGTGAGAAGATGAGCAGGTGCTGAGAAGCAAGACTGAAAAAAAAGGTTTTGTGTATCGAAAGACTCAGTCAGTTTCATATGAATTTGCCTCTGGAAGGAAGAAATGTCTGGTGGATGGCTAGTGTGATGAAAAGTTCAATGGGTCTTCTGAATTTGGTGAGACTGTAACTTGCTGTGATGCCCAAAGAGTTTCACAGGGCTGTCAAAAGAGGAGCAGCAGCGTGTCTGACCAGTATTTGCAGGCAAGTGTCTAACAAGAGACTTGTTGAATGGAGCATGCATAAAAACATGGGCGTGCAGAAACGTGTGTGGAAGAGGACTGGGACAGGTTGTTATCCTGAGTCTTGACTCTAGCTGCTGGCAGTGCTGTAGGCTGAAAGCAGTCTGCAAGACAGATGTCTCTGCATACACGGGCTCCAGAACCTACAGGGGATTTGGCATGCTGTTATCCCTTCCGTACAGGATAGTGAAGTGCCATCTCCCAGAAACAGCAATCTCTATGGCATGACTTGCAATGGGATAGGTACTCCTGCCTTTCAGCCACTAAGCATTACAATATAAGAAGAGCTCCTCTTTTACCTCTGTGCAGGATTTGTGTACTTATGCAGACTGTGTGTTCAGAATCAAGATGCAATATAGACTCCAATAAACAATTTTCCAACACTCAGTGAAAATACTGACAGCTGGTCTTTTTCCCCTTTGTGTCATCTATGTATCCCTTTGCTTCCTACATTCCTTCTCCTGCCCCCTCCCCTCATCACAGAGGCTGCACCTTGGTGTATCTGGCAGATGAAGATTAAAGGCTTTTTTCGGGCATTAATGAGGTGAGCTGCTTTTCCCACTATGAACACTTGGTGTGTTTCTGTTTAAGAACCCTGAACAGCTTCAGCACTTTTACTAAGCTGCACGGTGTTATTGATTTCTCCAGCTTCTGCTGTGAGGGGTTTGTGGTAAAAAGCAGTGACTCAGCTGGTGTGCTCAGTGGAGCTGTTTTACATGCTCAGACAGTGCTGCTGCTGCTGAGTGGTTAAAAAAAAAAAAAAAAAAAATCAAAGGCAAGCCTTTAATTTGTTTGAAGTAAAGTGCAGGCAGCAGCAAGGCATTCTGGCAACTTTGCAGAGATTATTGCAAATACTCCTAACCTTCTGATCCTGGAGGATAACACTATGAAATTCTGCAGCAAGGAAAGGGTAGAGACCAAGATGGGGTCTCCAGCTTCCCTCCTAGAACAAGGCACATTGAACGTAAGAGCTAACCCACCCTGCCAGCAGGGCAGCATCTGCAGTAGCTGGAAGGGGACGTGCCTGGAAATGCTGTCCCAGCTGCTGAAACTGTGGCCACAAACAGCAGAGCTCCTGGCCATTGCAGAGCTCCGGCTGTTTACCTGCATCTCTTTACTGCTTGCTTGGCTGTTGCAGTTTACCAAGGCTGACCAACATTCTTCATGCTGTCCCACAGGAAGCCTGCACATGTCAAAAGCTTTCTATTGCAAGCCAGAACAAAGCTCAGACCTCCTGTAAGTGCTCACAGAGAGGAAAGTCAGTAAGTGTATCACTAAGGAAGGAGGGGAAAATACAGCTGTCCTAGGAGAAGCCAGGGTTGTTTATATTTTTCTGGAAAAAAATTAGCTACCTATGATCCTATTTATCTGTAGAGCAGGACTTCCAGAAGCTTTCAGATCACTGTAGAATCACAGAAGTGCTGGTCAGAAGACACCTTTGAAGGTCTGTAGTTCAACCTCCTACTAACAGCAGGATTATCACCAGCACTACATTAAGTTATGCGTGGCTTTGCCCAGTCAGATACTGAAAACCTCCAAGGATGAAGATTCTGCAACCTTGCTGGACAACAGGCTTTGGTGCTGCTCCATCACCCCAGTATAGACATTTTTTCCTAAGGCTCATTCTGAACCTCCGAAACCAGAGTTCGTGGCCACTTCCTGTCATCATATGGTGTGCCACTACCAGAAATTTAACTCCATTGACTTTGTGAGTGCCTTTTGAGAAGTTGCAGGCTGCTAGTAGATTGCCCCTTAGCCTCCCCTTCATCAGACTAAACAAGCCCAATATTTCTTTATAAGACACTTCCTCTAAGCCTTCTCCTGATAACTTTGTGCTGGATTGGCTTCAACCTCTCCACAGCCAACGAACTTGGAAAGCCTGAGAGCCCCGCCAGTGGAGAAAGACCAGGACTTTTGAGCGTCTCATGGATGGGTGGCTGAAGCACTTGGGGTAGTCAGGCTGCCCACCACAGACCTAGGACACTGCGGTGAGACCACAGCTCTCATCTCCAAATGCTTGACTGGGGTCTGGGGGTCTGTAGCAGGTAGGCAGATGTGCTGGCAGGCACTCAGGCCATTGCCCATAGGAGACAACCCAGGTGCATTGAAACAGAACTATTTCTTTAACAAAGCTTTTATGTTTTGAAACCCTGATGTTCGTCTATCCCAGTAAAACTTCTGAAATAGTATGGGTTACTTTAGGTGAAGGGTTCTGGCTGGAAAAAGGACTGCTTTTGAAGCACTTAACCCATGCATGCACTCTGAATTGCTCAATAGCGCTGCTCTCTAAAGCAGAAATGGAGAAAAATAGAGAACAGACTGACCTGAATTCAAAAAGCCTGACAACAAGCCCAGTTGTAGAGAGACTGCAACACAGAAAGCTCACAGTGGGATCTCTGAAACGAGGATCTTGGGAAATGAGTATGGACACGCTGACTCATTGTCTGCAGCAATCTCAGGTATTGTCAGATCCTTTCTAGGCTGGTGAGACCTTGAACTGCCAAGTATTATGGAAAACATTTTCAGTTTTATTTAACGGTTGTGTAACGGCAAGAAAACTCTCTCACCCTGAGTCCTTAGAGAGCTGTGTGGGGAAAAAGCAGATCTGCTCTCTTTCAAGGTCTGTACTCTCCCTGGATTTATGCATTGAGTGACCTTGGCAGAGGTACAGAAGAAACCCTTTACCATAGCAATGGACTGTTTTTCATTTCTTTAAAGATTAGGCACAAACATACTTTTCCTCATCAGATACACAGATTTTCCTCCCTCTTCAATAAAAGGATTTTCAAGTGCAGAGAAAACCCACATACTCCAGCTGTTGGCTTCTGCTGCACTCCTACAACATCCTAAGATAGCAGATAAAAACCTGCTGGTTTGAATCCTCTTTTGAATCCAGTATTCAAATTACAATGTGACGTGACTATCTACATTGTCAATTTTAGCTCTCTGGTGTCTGAAACTAATTCTTCTTAGCTAGACATGTAAAGATGCAGTATGTTCTCCTGCATGTGAGAGTATACAGGGATGGTAGTGAGACACAGATTATGGGAATTTGGAAGATTCCCAACTTAAACAGAGGATTTGCTACGCTGGATCAAACAGATTTCCTATCCCACCCCTCCACCCTCCAATCAGGACTGCTGCATTTGGTAATGACTGTGATTCACGTGTCTGAGGGAAATGAGAAAAGCTAGCTGTCACTGATGCTCCATGCCAGCAGTGCAATACTGTAGGTGGAGGAATGGCAATCTTCTTCTGACCTTGGAAAAGAACAGCTTAAAAAATGAAGTTGCCATTATGCAGGCTAACAGATGCTGTAGTCGATTTTAAAAACCCATCTCTTTTTATGGAAAAAAAAAAAAAGAAAAAAAAAGTTAATACTACAGTAAGTACTATAGTACTCAAAAGGAACACCAGACAGTGCTATTATTGACAATAAACTAGATTTCATTTAATTAAAAGTCTGGACATTTACATCTTGTAGAATCTTGTGTTATAAAATGCAGTTATTTTTCCAAATTGCTTGAACACCTTTTTAGGCTGATGCTTCCATGCATTTCTGACTCAGATTATTCCTTCTTGTTGGCAAGCTGCCTGTGGGACATACCCTTGCAAGCACAATGAGAGCCATCTCCAGGTACAATGATCATACCTCTCCTTAGTGGCTTGCACCATGGAATTACTCTAATATTCCTAGCAGAATTAGCCTGCCATTAGCCTGAAAGAAAAGGGCACCTTTTTTCAAAGGAAGTCACGTAGCTTGCTCTTATCACAATATTCGTGATTACAAGACCTCTCTTATTATTGCACAGGCTGTTATGATGAATGGCAATATAAATGTGTTCTAGATCACTGTTCATTCAATCCCTCCAACCCACCACTCTTCTTAGTAGGTGGAAGCATTACACTTACAATATTAATGATGGAAATACCTGATGAATGCCTTTGGATTAGAAGTTAGGTGGTTTTAACAAATCATTTAGTCTTTGATCATTGTCCTGAAAATGATGTAATTCTTTCTAGTTAATTCTAAAATCCAATTACTGCACTGTACTCTATGATCAAGTTCATCATCTACAACACAAAATATTGACATAATCCATTTAATTGAGTTTTAATCTTCACCTGTATGTATGGCATTTTGTAGACAGTGGCAACAGCAGTCGCTCTAAGGAGGTTTGTTCACAGAAACACGTGGCTGATGACAAATATTTGCCCACTTCCAAAACATTTCCTTATTTACCTTTTTGTTAAACAGTGCTAATGTGATTTTCATTAGTCCCTCTTGAAGGGCTAATCAGCACAATTTACCTGTGCACACAGCACACTGAGGGACTTATCAGCAGATTATTAACATAAAAGTGGGACCAGAGCTACCATTGCAGCATCACATATTTACAGTGAAGATATGATATAATACACAAGCGAGAAAAAGTCTTCCAAGTCACTGCAGAGCTTTTCTGGTTCACTGGTTTTTCTTCAAACCCAGTTTGAAGGAGGTTGCTCCTCCTCGTAAGTGGCATAGCAACAACTGGCCCTTCACAAGGGGCTACCAGCTGTATGCACCACTGCTTTGTCTGCTGGGCCAGAAGCCCTGTGTGACATTTGTTGTGTGACAAGGCTGCCAACTGATGTCAACACAAGCACAGCTTAACCCTGAAAATTTACTGCTGGCAAGTACTGGTAGGCCTGTGGGAAGCTGGGCTACCTTACATTAACATCTAAAATGTTTGACTTTACATTTTCCACTCTCTGAAGCACTCTTACCAAGAATTTTATGCTCTTTTTTTTTTTTTTTTTTTTTTTTTTTTTTTTTTTTTTTGTTTTTTTTTTCTTTTTTTTTTTTTTTTTTTTTTTTTTTCTGCCTGAGATCTGTCTGCTGCTCTGTTAAGGCAGGGCCATGAACGAACAAACCTTAGACTCATCTCAGGTCTTACGCCTGTCCAAATTGCATTTCCTACACGGATAGATAAATGTCAATGGTCTCCAGCCACGTGGTGGTGAAGTAGTCCATGCAATCGGAGCCCACTGCTCATGCTCCAGGTCTGGCTCCCTGTTTTACCGTGTCCTGACTATTGCCACATGCAGAACAACAGTGGATCATGGTGCCAGCGGCTTCCCCACAAGCCTGCCCCAGGCCTCCTCGTGGGGTTTCACAAACAGGCTGGCCAGGGTCTGGCTGTGGCAGCCCCTCTCCCTTCCCTTGTGTCTGGGGTCTCCTGCATCTTACAAGCAGGAGAAAACAGTCAATTATAAAGGTTGTTAACCTTAGTGACATGAGCGGCACTCACAGCTGCCACCAGCTTTCCCCGGAAAGGTAGCTCACAGACACCTGTGTATTTATGGATTCCTCTCTTGATTGGGCCATAAAGTAGAATAAATACCAGGAAGACAGACAGATAGAGAAACAGATAGGTATTAGTCTGGCTGACTTTCACTTTGCAAGCCATATATTGGGCTAAGGCAGCTGCTATTAAATTTCACCTCAAAATTCAATTGTAGGCCTCTGATAAGAATCAACCTGCTTAAATCTTGTCTTCTGCCGAGGCTTTTTTTTTTTTTTTTTCCTGAGGAAAAGTACTCTGTAAAGCATTTATGCCAGCCAGAGGCATACAACAAGAGAGCAGGGGGAAGGCTTTCCTCCTGAGCTGACTGAAAGTCAGCTTGAAGCGTAAGACCTGCTCTTCTGAGATTTCAGAGACACACCATGGTCCATCTGCTTTTAAAGCCTCAGCTCAAGTTCTATCCAAAGAAATCCTCTTAGACGTTACACAGATATGGATGAGACTCTGCTAAATCGTCTGTGCTCTGATCCAGTCCTGCCATTCTCTGAACACCTCAGCAAATTAGTACTGTCCTAGCAGAGTGAAAACTTGGCTCTCCTCAGTTCAGACACGAAGCACTGAGACAATAAATGACTTCACAAGTATAAAACCGTTTGTCGCACCAACAATTTGAATCCAAATCCGTGGTTTTCCAGATGCAAATCTCTTCCTGGGCAAGCACAGTGGCTCAGTGTAAGAGTGCTTGAGAGCCACGTGCTGCACCCGCTGCTGGGTGCATGCCATTGGGCACAGCACATCAGCTGGGGCTGCTCACAGGCATGGCACGGGCTGCTGCAGCAGGTGAAAATAATCTGCTCCTGGAGCTCAGAAGAACTGGAGGAAAGCCTATTATTCTTTACACTAGAGTTCTCCAGAGTAAAGGGCCCAGAGGCCAAACCCATTAAAAACTCAGGAAAAGAACAACACAGACCAGAAGAATGCTATTTGCATTCATATTAAATATCACCAAGGAGTCTCAGATTCTTGGGTTTTGTACATACCAGAGAAACTTCACAGATCTCACTCCTCCCCCAACCCTTAGTAGAAACAAAATTTAAAAACATAATTGAGAGATCAAAAAAGACCTCACCTTGCATTTTTTTTCATATTTCTGCGTTATATGTTGACTAATTTAAGCTCTCTGTTAACAAGTATCCTGTTTTCCCCAGCTGAGCAGAGGCTCTCTGTGAAGACATTTGACCAGCTGAGCAATACTGTCTCTTAAAAGCTGAAACTTTTCACATCTGGGGCCTGTTTTTTGTGCAAAGCCTTTCAGGCTGGTTCACAGCTCTGCCACAGCACTTCTGCTGTGAGAGGTTTGTCCCAGCGATCTGGTAGGTCTCCTCTCCAGGTGTAAGCAGGAACCCTCGTGAATGTTTTTCTGGAACATTGTGCTATCATCTGTGTCTGCCTCTCTTAAATGACCTTTTGGGAAAGAAGGACCCATCTGTCCTGAGCTTCTCTGGAAACACTGAGGGAGCAAAGTGCTGCTGCTGCTGTGTTTCAGTGGCTGCATTGTGTGTGCTGCAGTGATCATAATGTTCCCAGTTCCTGGGCTCAAACAGCAGGTTTTCCCAGTGTGCTTCTTTTTCCTCTAGCTCCTTTCCTTCCCAGGAAAGCTCAAAAGTTTAATTAGGGCCAGGTGTGTAAGGGAATGGGTAGAGGACAGAGTTAATTGTATTGCTGCAGAGCTTAGCTGGGGAGCAGGGCAGAGCCCCGTGGCCTCTCCCTGCATCTTCCACCCTACTATCTTCACAGCAGATCTGGGAAACTTTCCCAGAGGAGGTCAGGAAGTTTCTGTAGGTGAAATAAATGGAAATATTTAGAAATGTTGTTTCAGTCAAATGTAATTTCTTTCTCTTTCTCTCCCTACTCTGTTCTTAATGGGATCTGTTGCCTCAACATTTATGTGCTTTTGTCTCCGGTTTTATTCTGCTCTTACATGAAGGCAGCAATTTTGCTCAAGAGATTTATAGCAATAGAAAGTAGAAGACAAAAGTCTCATTGATGATTTTAGACAACAAAGGAAAAACTGAACAAGTAGGTAATTAAAGCAAAATCTTTAAAGCTCTTCATTCTACAAGGTAGAAAAAAGTGTCTCTAAATCCCAGTTTAATTTTTCTTGTCATGTTGACTATCCAGCACAAGTGAATAGACAAAATGTTCTAACATATCTGCCTTTTTGTACATGTTTTTATTCTTTTTCCTGCACTTACATTACAAAAGATTGAGAAGCTGGAAGCAGTTTTGTTCACAAAGGGAGGGTATTTGTTCTGCAGACTGATGTCTATTAGGTTTTAAACCTATTTGAAATAATGAATTGCAATTTATTGTAATTAAATATGAAACTTTAATTAACTGAGTATTATTAAAAAAAGCAAACCAAGAACAGTTTGTAAAGTTTGTATTTCCTCTTATGGAAATTTGCCTACATATAAGAAAACTGTCTTCAAACCTTTATTCAAAGACTCCAAGCCAATCGCAAAAGGCATATTTCAGTTTCAGACATGAGAATTGCATTCTTTTATGCAATGTAAATTATTGTTACAATGTATATTACTGCAAGGGTAGAACTATTGTTTGAATAGCATATAGAAGAATTCTACCAGTTAAAACCACATTTCCTTCGCCGCAGTTATTTTTCTCCACATCAGTGCCGGCAGAAAGATGTATGTGAACCATATCATTGAATTACTGGGATACACACCATCTGTATCACTTGATAATCTGGGCCTGAAAAACCATACCAGAGAGAGTCTATCTCGAGTGCTCTGGCACCATGAAGATTCTTACTGCAAAACTTCCAGCCAGGAGGGAATAGCTGAATTTATTAAATGTTGCTCAGATTTTGTTTCTTGCTTCTGACCCACCTGGCACTTTGAAGGGCTGTTAGTGAAATTTCCTTTGGGGCAGAAGGTACCTTCCTCTGGGAGACCTTAACGCACCTAAAGGCTTCTTCAGACTGGAGAAGCACAATGTTGCCCTGGGTAGTTATGGGAGCAGATGATTGCCATGGCCAAACAATACCTTTGTCTGCGTGCCTTTGTACTCCAGCTATTCCCTTATCCAACTCTTCCCCACTGCATGGAACCTCTTACTAACACAGCACTTGAGCCACAGGACTTTCCCACCAGGATCAGTCCCTGGGATACCAGCCAGGGTGCAGTTTCTCTCCCCTAAGTGCAACCAGTTTCCCAGTGCTCCAGAGCAGACTCAGTAATCCCTTAGAACTGAGTAACTGCTGGGCTTTTCAAGCAGAAGCCTGTGAAAGCAAAGTGTTTTCTTCTAGGCTCTGAGGGCAGAGGAAATTAAAGATGTCTTCACTGCACAATGGGAATTTGCTTTGCAGCAGCATCCAAATGCTTCACCAGCAAGGCAAATACTTTCTGCACCTCGTGTCAAGACAGAGATGAATTGCTAAAGTGGGTGCTTACACTAGGACAAATGAGAGCACACCCTGCATGAGCATGTAGACCCTGTAGCCTCCGCCTTGCTCAGAGGACAGCACTGGCAATATTGCCCTAAGAATTACATCATTTACTCTAAGGAGGGTTTTCCCAGGCTTTCCTCCCTGTGGCAGTGCTGCTGTCTGACTGCTGCTTCTGCTGTGTGGCTCTTGGATAATTCCTTTAGCCTCCAAACTTCTCAGAGCCACTGTCAGTAACACAGAGATTCAGTTTTACATCTTCCGCTCCCTCTCCTCCTGAGTGGAGAGAGTGTTTGCACTGGTTTTGTGTAGATATCCATCCTCAAACCCCAGCACCCACCCTGGCTAATCCCCGTAACTTCTCTGTGCACACACTATCCAAACAGCCATCTTTCCCAACATTTTACTGTCTTCTTTTCTGTTTGCATAACCCCTGTGAGGTTTGCAGGCTGCATCTAGTTCTCTCAGGGAGGTGGCAAAATCGCAGCAAATGATTGCTCTATAATTTTCCAAAGATCAAAGTTTAGTTATCATTAGAATGTAAATGTCACAATATTATGAAACTGGAGCATCAGGACAGAACATATCATCCACTTTGAAAGTGTTTCTACATGATGTGACATTTTCGTAACATTTGAGGGAGGGCTGTTCTTTTTTTTCTCTTTAATGATATTTCTCAGCTTTTTTGGACAATATAACTATGCTACTCCCACCTACTACAATGACATTTGAAATAAAAATATTTCACAATGTCTTTCTCTTTTTTTCAAACTCAGTCCAGCATCCACATTATTATTATATGTAACCTGTTTCTCAAGGCAAGAAAAAAAGGGTTTGAGTTGATAAATATCAAGAAAGCATGCCTCATAATCTGTTTACAAATATTGTTAAATTACTAATATACCACAGCAAGAGTTGGGCTGTTGGAGTGTATATGATCACAGGGTCCACATGAGAAAAATAAAAATGATAATATTCAGTTTAATTGTTATTCCTTTGAATAATAAAATAATGTATTTTAAACTTGATCCTGTGAATTCATTATAACTACAGAAATGACAGTCCATAAAGTATCTCAGCTTGTCCAAGGGTGCAAACAGCTGGTGATTCTAAAACAGTATAATTTCTTGGGCTCTGCTTCTGAAATCAGCCCTAGATTGCCTCAGAAGCTACTGTTTTCTTAAGCTCCTATATAAGCTAATTGCACGCTGAATGCCACGCATTGATACAAACTGTAATGTCAGGGAACAGCAGCTAGCAATCTGAACTACCATCAAACTGATTTTACCAAAGCTATCATCCCCAGCAAGCGTTCTTAAGGTCAGAACATTTCTCAGTTTTCCAGCCCATCAGGGCAATGCCGCTCAGCGGCAATGTTTCGGGAGACATCAGGCAGGCTTCACTCATGTAAGTGCCATGTCGATTTCGTGGGAATTATGTTCCAGAAATGGCCAGAGCAGAAATGGAAATGTTTCTGGGTTTCTAAAGGGTCTCCACCATTCTGCTTCCCTTCTATTGGTATAACCCACCGAGTGTTTCAAACCCACCATTAAGGAAAATTCCTATCTGCAGTACAGAGTGGGATGTGTGTGTGAATGTCACTGGTCTGAGCCTGATGCACCCTCAATCGTGGGAAGCAGGCAGGGCCTGTTTAATGCTCCAGGGAGAGGAAAAAGCCCCAGCGTAATGGCCAGAAATAGGAAAAAAAAAAAAAAAAAAAAAAAAAAAAAAAAAAAAAAAAAAAAAAAAGAAGATATTCTGAAAAATTTTACAGATAGTAAAGAGGAGGGATGTGAGGGGGAAAAACCTAAACTTCAGGTTTGTTCTCTCTCCATTTGAAAGAAAAGGAACAAAACACCTTTTGTGAGATGCTTAAATCCCGCCCTGTGTACACCACCTCCAGCGAGAGATGTGGATCATGTTATCAGCTGGCGTTGGCCTGTTTCCCCTCCAGTAAGTCAATTAAACTAACAGGAGCACGGTTCCCAGTGATGCGTTAACACGCAGCAGTGACGGTCGGAACCGCGCTGTGGTTACACCAGGTAACTCTGGTGCATTGCACTGCAACTGGAAGCCAGCAGCCCAGAAACACTTGTTCACAGGCCAGTCCAGCCTCATAAATGATTAATGGCGCTGGGCAGCCCGAGGTGAGGTAAGCATTTATCTGGGGCCCTGGAGAGGTCTGGCAGTGGGTGCTGGGTAGGGGCAGGGCTGCAGACCAGCATTGAAGCTGCCAGTTTTCTCATTTTGAGACACCTACTATACTCTGTAGCTGTGAAAGTTATCATGCTTTCACAGCTTCATCTGGAAGCTGATAAATATTCGTGGAGCCCAAGTAAGCACATGATAATAAAGAAATTTAAAAGTGAAAGATGAAGAGGTGCTTACAGATCAGCCTCTTTGCCCATAGGATCTGGGACTGCATGCACAGCAATCAGAGCAGTGCTTTAGCCATGTTAGCCTGAGGATATAGGAGAAAGCAGGTTTACAGAGATTGGCAATAGCTTTGCTTATAACAACATCAAGATTTAACTTCTTGCCAGACATCATGAGGGGATTGTGTGGCATAAAGCTTCTCTCTAGCTGTGTCACGTGATTTAGTAATATTTACCCTCTCCTGACATGTTAGGGAGAAGATAACATAAAGATAATGTGCTGTGTTATAACATTATAAAACAAAATAAAAAGTTTTCATTGCACCTCTGTTGACTGCATTACTCTCAACAGATAATTTCTAGACATGTACCAAGATGCTGGTGTTCTCCACAAAGGACAGAGTCTAAAAGCAACTGGGAGGCAGAACCTAGGGCAACGACAAAAGTTACAGAGCCTGGCATAAAAATCAAGATCAGCAACAATCAGCAATGAACTGGCTGCATGATCACTGAAAACTTAAAAATGACAGAGAAATCCCAGCTCTCCTGAAATCACTAGCAGAACTTTGCTGGCTTCAGAGGAGCCAATATGTACCTTGGGATGAGCAGAAGGCACCCAGCTGAACGCAGGCTGGTCAAGCCAGAAGGATCCTGTGTGTATGCATTACATTGCATTTACTGTCGCTTAGAAGGACTGTTGTGTAGTGCAAGCTCCCTACAGCAAAACCAAGTGACTTAGAGTGTCACTGGGGTGAATTTCAAGGAATTGCTTATTGGTAAATTCTATCCTGTTTCAGTACTGAAATCTTTAAGAGGAATATTAGTAGCAGTTAAGGAGAAAATTGTTACTGAATAGCTCTTGTTTGGAAGAAAACAAGTTGTCCAGCTTCTATTTTTTTGCACATTTTGGCTTGGACATCTTAAGGAATACTTGCAGTCTTAACTAGCTGAGGGTTTTTGTTTAGTGCAGCCAGAATTACACCCTGTAAAAACTTTGATAAGATTTGGAAAGGAAACAAAGATTCAAATGTATTTTTAATTTGGCTTTTTTTTGTTGTTGTTGGTTTTTTGAGGGGGGGGGGGTATTAGGAGGTGCATTTTTCAGGTCCTGCTCATATTTCTGATTACTTTTCTTCTGTGCAGATAAATATTATCAACTTACACCATTATACCATTGTCACTGTGTGACAGGCAACTTAAGTAAAGTTTAGTTTTCAGCCTCTGTTGTTATAACCCAAATTCTGTTTTGAACTGGCATGGGGAGGTAGGGATATTACCTATTATTGCAATGCTGCAATACAGTTCATATCAAAAACCTAAGTGACAAAGAGCTTAATTAATTAACTGTGATTTATATTGATTTATATGGTCATAAAATCACCAGAGTTTGGAATAACTGAATTTGTTTTTAACAAATGTTACCCGAAAGACTAGCAACTACAGACATAAACCAATTACTGAGTGAGAGCATAGAAAATTTAAAAACAAAAGCAGTCACATCACATTTCATTATGGAGTCCACTAAGCCAAAACGAAGGCTAATTTAAGTTTATAAAACACTGAAAGTACAGTAGCACCTATGACAAGTGAAGTTTCAAGTCTTTACCAACTCCAAACTGGCATTCCTGGTGTTTCCAAAAACATCTATATTTTGGCTTGATGGCTGTAAGCATGGTCCCAAAGTTGTCTTGTTGATCAGTTAGTATTATTGGGCTGAGGAATCCTGAGCAGACTCAGAGTTTGATAGCTTGTGGTGGGTTCACAGGTAAATCCTGAAAAGCTCTGGAGAGCAAGACTTACTTGGCCAAGTGAGTAGCGGTTGACAGACGTATGTATTAGACAGGTAAGAGGCAAAATAAATAATAATAAAATCTGATTCTTTCAAGTTAATTCTCTCCATATTTCATGTGATGGCAAAAAGATGGTGAAGATACAAGTCCCGTATTAACAGTTCTGCTGAGGCCACATTTCATAGAGCTCTTTATAAGAGACGGTTACCTGAGGGGACCTAACCTCTCCTACAAGCTTGTGCTCTATGAAGCACGGCATTAGGGTTCCAGCGCTGAAGGAACTGAAGAGAAAAGGGAGCTATAAGGAGAAAGTAACTATTCCACTTGGTGAACAGAGACTGACAAACACCATACCTTGCTTTAAATGATCTCTGAAGAATATGTTGAGGGTTACAGACTGGGACAGCTCCCACCAATGTATCCCTGAGGTTGCCTGAAAAATCTGACAAGGACTTATAAAATAACTCACTGAAGGAGAAACTTGGAAAAGGATACTAGTAATAGATGGTCAGTCTTAAGAATGGTGATTGATTAAGAACTTTTTTTTTATTTTTTTTTTAATGGATAAAAGAGTTAGCAAAATCTGAAGATGGAGCAAAATTATTTTGGTTCCTCCAAAGTGAGCAAAAAGCCTGATGAAGACCATAGGCTCTAACACAATTTTTTTTTTGGCAAGATGACGTCTGGTGAGGTTCACTGTCAACAAATGCAAGGCATGCATGCATGCATCAGATGTAAATACTGAGAGAAAAACTGGTGGCTAACAAGGGCTGTTGAAAGGAAACGTGCTTAATCCATAGCCTTGGACAAAGTGTGGAAAAGTTTTGGCTGAGCTCAGACACTGTGTCCTGACTGCAGCTGACCCAGTAGAACTGCTCACATCATCACTGTAACCCTGTTCTGTCATCACCATTTAGGTTAGCCTTCACGCTCTGAACAATGTGTTGCTTTCTTTTTTATTGTTATTCTGTGGGTTGCTTTTTTGACCTGGATCGTTGTGAGTGGAGTGGGTTAGGGAGAGGTCGCGCATGGTGGTGGTGGCAGATCTGGTGACGCTGCCTCATAAACAGTATAAAGGGGCAAGAAGCTGTGGTCTGGCTTCCAGGGGTGACTTAGGTCAGACAGGGCCTGTAAAGCTCAACTGTTGCTCAAGTACATGCAAAAGCTGCACAAAGGTAAGACAATAATACCATTCGCACTGCATCAATAGCTTGTGTGGATAATGAACACTGTCATCTTGATGGTGCCACTCAGTTCTGCTAGGGCTCCTTGGAGCAGGAGAAATGAAAAACTGCCCATATGAGGTCTGTTTAATCTGCCTAAGGACAGGAACAATCATGTTCTGCACCTACACAGAGAACAAAACTTTGGTAATGGGGTCTTCAACCTAGAAAACAAATGAATAGCAGCATCCTGGGGAGGCAGCTTGAAGCTAGACAAATTCAGGCTGGAAAGGACATAATAATTTTTCTAGGCAGGGGTTATTAAACACTGAAATGATTTAGTAAATGCTGTTCTGTGTTTTCCATCACTGCCTTTGTTTAAATCAAAATAGGATCTCTCAACTGAGATATAGTCTGTAATTCAAAGAGGAATTAATTCATGCCTGGTTATAATTGGTGTTATGGAGAAAGTCAGACAAAACAATTACAGTGATCTCATCTGGCCTGAAAAACAATGAGTCTGTTTACAAGGGGGAAAAAAAACTGACATAACAAAACTCACTCAGGAGAAATGAATTTCTGGAGATCACATTTCACAATGGCATATCACTCTCCACTAATACAAATTCATACCTGGGACGATAGTGCTGCATTTACCAAAAACACTTTTTAAGGGGTCAAACTGGTTTTTAATGCAGGATATTATTATGATTCCTGGATGAAATCAGAGACTCTATGCCCAGAAATGGCAGGAGTCCAACTTCTGCAGTGGGTCAGAACTTTTATCTGCTTTTCCCTCCTTTCACAGCCATAAGCATGTCTCAATCTGCAGTACTTTACAGAAGGATACAGGGGATTTTCCGCTCTGCAGGTTGTGGTATTTCCTCTGGAAATGAAAAAACCCAGTATACTCTGGCTGAGTGGATGGCTTTGATCTGATGATATCTGAATTAGGGATTAGATGAATAGAAAACTGTTAGTTATAATTTTCATTTGCAAAGGGTTGCAGTTCCAATGCTGTGACATCCTCAGCAATAATGACTTGGTGTTTTTTTTATAGCTTGTCATTGAGAAGGACTTAAAATCAAAGTGAAAATACAAAGAACATGGAAGAAATCACTCCCACAAGGCCAGAAACTTTAACTACTGGTGTAAAAGAATAGGATGACATTTTAATACAGTGAAAGGTAACAGATGAAAGAGACAATGGATAAGCTTTCCAAAACAAAGGAATGATGACAACCCTTTTTTATAGCAAGGTTACAGCTTTTTCAATGTGCAGATGTGGTCAGAAAAATATTGGCGTCTCTGTAACAGAAATCCACATTGCTGAACCTTGGCACTCTGAAAACACTATCTCAGTGCACGTACGGAACTGTCAGAGACATTTCACCCGATGTCTGAGTATCCTGAAGGAGTCTCCTGTCCATATCCTGGCGAGGATGTGAACGTGGCTGACAGCCACACTGAAATGCAACATTTTGATGCTCACGGCACGTTTCAAGGTGGCATTTTGTTAATGCGGTCAATCTAGTCCTACCCCTCAGGGATGCTAACATGCAGCTTCAGAAGTCAGCTGCCCTGCCATCTAAAAACCAATCTATAAAAAGAAAATTCACAGTAGCCTGCTTTTATTTAGAGTTTTCAGTGGTTTTCTTGTGGCAAAAATGTACATATTTTACAATATTTGGTATGAGCAGACAGATTTTTTCAGTAGCATGAGCATTCCTGGAGAGCCAAAGAAGAGGAGAGGGCAAGTCGCTACCTTTCCTGGTTATTTTCCCAGAGTTTCTATTCCTACCTTTTACTACAGAGAACACATCTCTAATTTTTCTAGATTTTTCTTGGGCAGAACTGAAAAACAAAGAGGAGTTGTAACTGCTGTAAATGCCTGCTCAAGTTTACAGATCAGCCTGAAACAAGAGCTGGCAGCTGTGCTGGGAAAAGCAGCTCCATGTCAGGTAAGAGTCCTCCACAGAAAGACTGAGATCTCAGCATTCAGTTTTCAAAGAGTTTTGAACACTCCCACAGAGCAGAAGATGCCAATATTGAGGTGGAGGGGCTCTCTTAGGGCTGCCAAAGAACTGTGGGCCTCAGGGACCCAAACCAAGGTAGGCCCATAACCCCGTGCATGGCAGCTGAAGGGCAGGGCCTCAGAGCACAGTGCTGTCCACCAAGGCGACCTGACCATGGGGCATGTTGGTTTTGGTAACCATAAAATCCAGGCTCCAGAGATCCATCTGGTTTAGGCACAAGCCTCTTCTTCCAAGGTGGATGCAAACTGGGCCCTCAAGGACTCCCAGCTGCTCCACTGTCCATCGCAGAATGAAAAAAACCCCTTCCCCCTTTGCGAAGCATCTGCTTTTACAGACCGCCCCGCGCAGGTGGTGCAGCAGGAGTTGCCTAGGCAGACTGAAATGCATTCCTGAAGACAACAGCACGTAACGCCACTCGGCTGCAGTTGTGTATGCGTTTTGAAGGAGATCTCTGGGAAGTGGGGCAGAGGATGGCTGCTGCTTTGCTAAGCCCTGAAGCAGCAGCTCAGCTCAGCTTTAACTTATTTTAAAGATGGAGCTAACTCTGCTGAGCAGAAACCTCTGTGCAGTGGGCTGTGGTAGCAGGGAGTGGACTGCTGAAGGCAGCAGGGCCCTAGAAACCAGGAACCACTAAATTTACTGCTTCTTCACTACTTATCAATCAAATACTTTGCTAGAAATAAAACAGAAATGTTTCAAAGGAATCATTTGATTTGGGATTCTTCTAACTTGAAAGTGGCTTTTTTTCCCCTGATTCACAGAAAATTTTCTCAACGTCAATTCTATTATGCATTTTTGGAAAATAAACAGGGCTCAAAATGAGTTATTTCTTATGGGAAAATGGTCTGTTGGGAACACATTACACATTCCATTTGCTAATCAGAGTCTTCTGATAATTTTTACTGTGCATTGCAAATGCAGGCAGCCCGCGTTACATCTGCAGTGCTCAGATAGAATGGAACTGCTCCAAACTGCTGCTCAAACACTTAGTTCTAAAACTTCCTGTATATTTACTATTCCTTCATTCTGGTCACTAATGCATATTTATCCAGCAGACTAGCTATGTGCATATTGATAGCTTAGTAGCTACATGTACCATACATTTAACAAATAAAGAACTGTCTTTCGAAGTACATAGAAACAGATGCCTAAAGAAATAAATGCTTCAGCCTGAGGAAACTCAAAGACTAAAAATTTAAAGGAGGAAAGATGAATGGCCTCAGCTTAAAGTAATGGAAGCAACAAGAAAACCCAAACTTTAGCGATATGCTTCATGAAACAGTTTCATATGGCTGTTCATAAATAAAGTGGAGACCCAGGCTGCTGCTGTCAGAAAGATTTCAGGGACAAGCCAAACTGGCAAACAGATGCAGCTGTAATTCCTGTTTTCAGCACTCATCATGAGAATCATGAGGTCCAGGAGAAGGACTCCTGTGGAACGGACGTGGAAACATGGATCTGAGAAAGAAATATCAATGACGATGCACAGAGCAAATATGAAGCAAGAAACACTGCTCTGCAGAAGTGGGAAAGGACACGTGAGGACACATCCCAGCCACTGAGCTCCTGAACATGCCATTTGCCCCACACCTGCCATATTGCTGTAGGAATGCTGCTTATTTGGGTTGTTTGAGGAGTCACGCAGAGCAGAGCTGAAAACAAGGGGCAACTTGTTTTCACCAGAAGTTCTGGGAGAGCCTGGGATCAGCATCTCTCTCTCAGAGGCCGGGAACTCCTGTCCAGAACATTTAAAGGATGCAGACCCACCTCTGCCCTACACATCAGGGCCTGCCTCAGCTGGGTGGTTCCTTGGGGGAGCTGACAGGGTCAATTCCTGGGCTCCTGGGCTCAGGAGATGAGATCGCTCCCATCTCTGATGTGTTTCACTGCTGAAGGGACAAAGCCCTTCAGCACTCTTATCTTGGCAGCCCCATTTAGGGCAATGAGGGAAGCATTACAAATGAGTCCATGCGGGTGTATCTCGGAAGCAGCAAAAAAAATTCAAAAAGCTTGCACTGGGGGGTCATGGCCAGTCAGATCTTTCAGGAGCACTGAGTAGTGAAACGTTCAACATTGCTGCTCAGGAAAGCTTGTCCACTTCACCACAGTGACTGGCTCTGCTCCCGCAGGCTGCTCCCAAAGACCTCACGGTCTGTCGCAGCTGATGCTGTTGCAGATTTCTGCTTCCCTGGCTGCTTCCCCACAGCCCATGTGCTACAACAGCACCTCTGCCCACACTGTCCACCAGACAGGACTTGAGCAGGACACGCTAACTTCAAAGGTTCTAAAAATTCCTGCTCTCTCTCCTGCTTCTGTCTATTGACAGTTTTGCAGACAGCAAGCCTACCACTTATTTTGGGAGCCTAAACACTTATTTTAGCTGTTGGGAGAGACACAAATGCAGTAGTCAGCACCAAACAGGAAAAGCTGTATGTGTTGTTGTTAATCAGATTTTTTTCTGAAGAGGTTCAGATTCTCCACAGCCCAGCTCACAACCCCATGTTATTAGCTGCAGTCATCTGGCACAGTGAACAAATGTGCAGGGTCTCGGTGCCTGCCAGGTGTCCATCTTGAGCTATTTCTCTGGCTTAGACTAACATCAAAATGTGTTCAGGAAAACCATTTCCATAGGCTTTCAACACACTCTACAGTTTCATGGCATTACACATCAGTCCACGCAGCAGCCCCCTGTAGACCCAGCACCTCCTTGAGCATCAGCTCTCTCCAGTACTTGTGTGGCAGTGAGCCCAGTAGGAAAATCTCTAGTTCCACACCACAGGTGTACATTAACTCTTACACTTCCCACACCCTGGCAGCACAGGATTTTGGGTGCTGAAGCAGAAGTGGGGGATTTGCCAGGATGGGGCCTTGCAGTGCTCCCTGCCCCTCTTCCATAGCAGGGCTGGAAGGAGCACCATCAGGGAGCAGAGAACAGTTGAATGGTGAACAAGGAGCAGGGTCCGCCCTGAACATTTCAGAAACAAGACTGAAATAACCTCCCATAAAGTCTTTTGATATCACAGCTGACTATTTGCAGTTTGTTACTTAAACATGCTTCCTGGTAGGGTAAATTTGTTTGAAAATAGCACTGAGATGTACATTGTTCCTCAAACACCTACTTGGTGTTCAGAGATGGGCAAAAGGGGCATCCTCGAGGCTTGCTATGAATATTCATGATGGCTCATCAGTCTTCAGTTTTTCCATAAGCTGGTCATTAGCAGTCCAGTAAAAACTGAGAGAACAATTTGTTTGCTATCTTGGTGCTAAATTTGTGTAAGGAGACATTCTGTGCTGGGCACTGTGGTCCTGGCTGCTGCTGACACCAGTACTAATACCTTCCTAAGTTGCACTTCACCTCTTCTTTGCCTCACCTCACAGATCTACATCCCACATGAAAAAAAAAAAAAAATATATATATATATATATTTTCGTTAAGATCCTTCCGTGCAGGACATTATAAAATTCTTCTGGATGGAAATACAGCAAAAGTAATTGCAATATTAATGATAGTCTAGGTGTGACAAGTGCAGCTACAGGTATGTGGAACACCTTCTAGGGGTCTGTCAGGCAGCCCGATGGCCCTCATCAGAGGTCTGCATGGTGCCACTGCAGAGGAACACAGGATAGGGCAGCCTTCTTGGTACATTGAACAGAAGGAGTTTTAGATGGGGAATTCCAGTGCTTCTAGTTAGACCCAGGGAACCCCTTCTACGGTATGGGGTAAGACCGTGACCTTGTAGCTACTTCCTTCTGGAAGACCAGGACTGTGTCCACTGCACTCGTTCCAGCCAGGTCTCAAGGGTCTGAAATAGTCTCTTTGGGTGACTAATTCTGCTGGACACCATTCTGGTAAGATCCATGCACTTCTCAAAATGACAGGCTACCATGTGACATACCTGCAAGCCAGGAAGATGAATGAGGTCCAAGACAATGCTGAATTTCTACCCTCTGAACCAAGACAGCCCCCAATGTGACCCAGGTAAACACTGCTTCAAACAGGGGGTACAGAAGCAATACTCTGCAAGTCTGTCTGAAAGCAAGGGGGGGTCTGAATGTCTGTACAAGGTGTCACAGTTCCCATGGCTCCTGCCTGCGGTGCCCACAGGGTTGTCCTCCCTGTGCTGCTCCAGGAGACAGAAGAAAGGCTGAATGGAAAGAAACGATGCACAAGATTTACAGCAAGGGAGATCAAAACAGCCCCAAGTAAGACAAAATATTAAGCTCTCACAGTGGGTGATATCCTGCCTACCCCATTTACCTTCAGTGGTAAAATTCCATTGACTTCAATGGGACCAGAACCTTGATATCAGTTTTTTCATGGTTTTCCCAGCACACAGCTGTATTTTAATGTTTCCTCATGTCACTGTAGGCTTTATCAGCAAGGCTTTATTAGCTTCTTTGCCTATTTTTCATTCTACAGCATTTGGGGAAAAAAAAAATCAACCCTGCAATATCATTAGGAAACAACAACAGTCAAGATTTTTTTTTTTTTTTTTTTTTTAT
>VXAV01000013.1:50568-74543 GCA_013399715.1 Alectura lathami
CAACCATCAAGATTTTTTTTTTTTTTTTTTTTAATTACTGTTCTTGCCTGCTCTCTACCTCCAGAATTCAGTACTGGAGCATATACTGACTTAAAGCTCCTATCTTCACTCAGTCCGAAATGTAGGATTTGAAAAGCCTCATTTGTTGAACATGTGAGAAACAAAACCCTGGGAAATTCAGGGCGTTATGACAGCTCTTTGTTCAGAGTCCTTCAGCACAAAAGAAAATTCAGCAGATGGACTCAAATCCATGGGCTAACAGAATGCATTTTCAGGCGGATGCGTTAGTTTTGTGCCAGATACATGTAAGATGATATCCCCTAAGATGTGCAAGACATGAACAAAAAAACCAAGCTTTTGCCAAAACCTAATACTGTAATTTTCATGCATTCAGGCACTTCAGCTAAACCTGTGCTTCCAAGTCTTATTTGCAGGTCAATATTAATAAATAAGATTATATTAATTTTCTGTCCTCCTCAAAAAATCTATAAAGAACAAAACCAACATTCCCCCAAACTTCTTTATAAAATGAAGTTCATGTTCAGCTAGAGCACCCTTTTTATCCCACCGCTAAAGCCACTCCAAACCACTGCCAGTATGTTTCTAAATGCTCTGTGCTGAGAGTCGCAAAGCTTTTACAGTTCAGAATGGCAACACTGACTTCTTGAAAGATTAATATCCTTGAAAAGCAGGTCATTTATTAAAAGATCTTTTAAAAGCTTCATTTCTTAAAAAGCAAAACTATTCACCCACCCCCACATCTCTTAAGTATTGGTGTACATAGCTGTTCCTTAAATTCCAACTCCGATTTTTAACAATTTTTCCTCTTCCTCCCCATTTCTAAGACACAAACAGCAGGCATTTCTTAGCTCACTGCTGTGTCACCAGGTGTCTTCTGCTTCCATGCACTGATGTGGAAGTGCCCAGGAGGACATGCCAATCCCCTTGTCCTCTGCGCGGGGACTGAGATGTTGGAGCATCAGCCCAGGGCTGCATTACACAGCAGCCTGTTTTTTTTTTTTTTTTTTTCCACCTTGCAAACCTACTCTCTCCGCAGCAGCTGTTATTCTCCTGCAATTGCTGGGCGTGGACAGACTTCTCTCCTGGATCCTCCTCCATCCTCTTTGTTACAGCAGTCTTTTGAGGCAGCCTAGGAACTGAGTGCAAGCAGTCTAGGTGCTCCAAGGGTAAAACATAGGTTTCATGTTGATGGCCGGAGGTAAACCAGTAGCTATTTCTTAGGCAGCATGCCCTTAGCATTCTTTTCACTGGCGGTTGTGCCAACTTTGCACGCTACAATCCTCAAGCCAGTATTTTGCACGGAGCTAAAGAAGTAGCAAGAACTTACGGTGTGATATAGCAGGGAGATAAACAGCTGGTTTGGGGCCAAGACTTTGGTATGTGAGACCAGTACATTTGGTACCCTGTTCTTCATGAGTGTTCTCAGTCTCTACTTACTCCTGAAGAACCACCTCTTCTTGTTAATCTTGCCTGCAAATAGCACAGCACACAGGTGAAAAAAAATTTATTAAATATAAAACTACCTGTCTGGGACATGGCAGTTCAACCACAGCCTCGAAACACAGGCTGTTGTGAACTTGGGGTTGTAAAGAGACAGGAGAGGTGGTGGGTAGGCTGCTGTGGGATTCAGGAACATTAACCTAACAGAGGTATGAGGTTGGTTAAGAAAAGAGGCTGAGTGAGGAGGAGGTGACCTTGGTCACGCACGTCAGAGAACAGGAGAAAAAGGCAAACAAGGCAATGAAGGATGGCACAGAAAGGGAGAACGAGAGCTGGGAAAACTCTGAAAAGGCAAAACACCATGAAGGTGGAGAAGGTTTGCAGTGCCAAAAGCAGGGAACAATAATAGCACAGACCAGCTCTCTCTTGTCGTAAGACCATCATGAAAATTACTTTAAATTTAGTAGAATGACATTTAAGAGGTTACAGTTTTTGTTATATAAATGATCGTTTTTCATGAAAAAAGAATAAAAAAGACACCACTGAGCATTACTAAGTTTTGATGGGCAGCCACAATGAATTCTTAAATGATCACATATAAAGTATGGTTGGAGGCTGTCCTTGCTCACCAGGGCAAGACAGACGTGGTGTGGGTAGCTCGTCCTCGGGGTGCGCTGACCCACAGATGTGCCCAGCCCTTCAGCAGCCCTCTGCACTGTACCAAACACTGGGGCAGAGCTATCGATTGCCACTTGAGCTCCCAGGCAGTAAAATAAAAGGTGCTCAAGGGTTAATACCTCTGACTGAAATTTGCTTGTTTAGAGCTCTGCTTAGCAGATGCCATCACCAGGAGATAAAAGTCCTCACACCAAACAGACAGTTTAAGTGGCTTTTCCCATTAAGCTATGGGTGATATATTTCAAAGGGCAGGTTGTTGGAGTCTTTCTGCTGACAGCAAGGAATGTCAGATGAACTCACAAGATCGGTGAACATCTAAGCCTTGCTAAAAAGAAAAAGATTTTTATATAGAGTAATATTACAATTCAGGACAAGACACCTTGACTGATTTATTCTCCATGCAGCACAAAGGGACCCTACAATATATCTACATTTATATTCACTGACAAAGTAGGCAATGGACCCTTACTGTTCAGGGGAACAAAGCTACAGATGCTTCTAAGCCTAATGTGCTCGGCTACTGGTGTGGCACCGTTAATCACAAAAAATATGAGTTTTATAGCCTTGGAAAACTGTCACCTCCCAAATTTATTTGACTACTCTGCCCAATAAAAAGTTTCCCATGAGCAAGTGAGCTCTGAATATAATGTACTGAACACTACCACCCCATAAGCAATGGGTATCTGGCAGGATATGTTTAGGTTTAGCTCCTCTCCTGCAGAGGGAAACCACTCATCTCTGTATGGCACAGCTCCATTAAGCACTTTGTTTCCCACTGAATGACTCAAATCAGATGCCTATGGCCTCTGTGGATGGATAAACTGCTGCAAAAAGTGAGAAGTCAGCAACATTGATTGGCCCCGTTGTCTGAGTGTCTTTTGATTGTTGAATTTCTGCCAAAACGTCATCATTCTGCGTTTACCCTTCAAAAACCCTCGGTCACTCAGATGCTGCACGCACTTGCAGCTCAGCATTCTTGCTTGCAGAAACTGAATTCATCCAAGGGAAAACTTCAAAACTGAGAGTTATTGAATGTAATTTTGTAGCACAGATCCTGCATCTCAAATCTTTCACTGCCTTGTTATAACATGAAGTAGTTAAAAGACCAATTGTACTATGCTGCCTCTCACTCAGAAAAAAGGTTCATCTGCATGCAAAACCATAAAGATTTCAAAATACACTTTGTCACATCATTTTCCTCTTTCCCTCACTGCAAATCAAAATATCGTAAGCCTCTGCTTTGCTGCTGTTGTTTGGTTTGGGTACGTATGCACGTGCACACATGAACTTACGCTAAGCACTGAAAACACAGTTTTTTCTTCGCTGCTGGGGCCAGGGCTGCCAGCGCTGGGCTCGGTACCGGCTCTTACAGGACACCACTCACCAGCACCTTCCCGTGAGCTGCTCTTGCAGCAGGAGCTGCTGTTTAACCGCTGCTGCTTACTGTGTATTTTGCACCTGAGTAAATGCCTGCTGAAGGCAACGGGAACAAGACCAGAATGGGTCCCAGGTGAGGTGTTACAACCATCTGTAAACTCGATGTTTGGCACTTGGAAGTCTCCCAAGACAGTCACAAAACAAGGGACACTAGAAATGACTGAATTACCAACCTGCAATGGCAAAGTGGTTGTTCTCCTTTGAGAAGAAAACAGCCCAGATACCACTGATGTGGCTTTTATACACACAGGTAAGAGCAAGACTACAAATAAGTAAACCTTCTCCGCATAAACTAATAAAGTGTCAAATTAAGGCAATTGTTATCTGCTTGTTCAAAGCCTGGTGGACTTTTCTCAGGAGATCTTCTCTTGTGATTTCTATTGCTGCAACCTCAGAGCTGTAAATAGAGCTGACTGAAAGAGCCTGGGTCCTGTATAATCTTACTCATACGTGTACTGTTAAGGAGTGGAGACACCGGCGCTGGACTGTCACTGTGCTGTGTCAAAGGTCCTGGGTGATGGAGTGCTCTCTTACTGACAGTTCACAGGCCTAAACCCCTCATGGCATCAAAAGGAAATGAACTTGGTTTCTCAGAGCCTATGGCTTCAGAACAAACCTTGGGAAACAAGTTCAGAATACCCATGTATGCTTTACTCCATTTTCTAGTTACAGAGACTTTATTAATGGTTTTGGCTGACAACTGTTGAGATAAGTGTTTCAAGAATGATGATAAACATGCTAAGAGAGAACAATGTGAGTGCGTTTTTATTTTTATTTTAACTTCTTTATTTCATTGCTGTACAGCTGCATTACACTTGGCTTTAATCCCTTAAGCATTATTTTCCTTGGCAAAATAGTCACTGAACTGAGTGAAACTTACTACTGGAAAAATATGCTTGAAAAACCAGCGTGATGTCAATGCCAACCAAAATCCATGGAGCTGAAACCCTCACAAATGTGCCTGTAGCTGGAATATCCATCTCCTCACTTTTTCTGAGCGAGCCTGGAATGCTGTAGTCTTAGGTTGTGAAGCCAACCGCACAAAGACTATAGCAGCCTCCTGAAACTGAATGTGTGCCTTCTTCTTCCCCCATGAACAATCATTTGGAAAGCAATTGCATAAAGCGATGCAGGATAATTCTAGAGGCAACAAAGGACTGCATGGCTCTACTTTTAGTCTTGCCTGCATTAACTGTGGCTATGGGTAAGAAGCTGGGCTACAGGCTTCTTAGAGAAAAAATATAACCCAACTTTGTAAAACATCTTTAATATTGAAATACACAAATAATCACTACTGAAGAATAACTCAGAAGACTGTGGTGATTCATTATGAACAGATGCTATAAATGGGAACAGTAACACTGCTAGGTAAGGAGGATGCAAGCTATTTTAGGAGTCCTGAAAATTTCTTCTAGTTCTTCAGACAGATCATGCTGCTACAGTTACTTTATAAGAAATTGTATTCTGAAAAGCACTTTTGGGAAGAAACCTTTTACTGGAACTATTATTTAACAAAGACCTTCCACGGCACTAAAACACAGTTCCCAATACAGTTTAAGCATGGGAGGGGTTAAAAAATGAACAAAAAACCCACCATACCTGCACCAGGAGCTATTTATTAGCATAACACTCTTCCTTTTAAAGATTTCGTAACAACTGAAGTATATACAAAGTCTTACAGCATTTACACAATAAAAAAGTTTCCTATTAGCTGATGAAGTATAAGGTAGTGCTGCAATTTACTTCAAAGCATGTATACAATAACAATGAAGCAGACCATTGTACTTTCAACTTCTCTGCTACCACAGCACAACTGTCAGTTGGACTGACAGTCAATTAAACCACTGGGAAGACACAGATTGTCAAAAGATTTGTAACAGGTTGACCTGCAGCACTAACCGTCATAAGGAGGAAAGAAAATAAAGCTACATACTGTCATGTTTCTACACTTTTCTAGAGCTGTAACAAACTTTCACAGCCTTAGATATAACATATGCAAGACAACATAATCACAATTTTTCAGATATAGTTCAGCTACCGAGTGTATTTACTTCTGACTAGGAGGCATTATATTGATATGGCTGTGTGTTTCCATTTTTGCTCATTAACTGTTCAAATAGGTCTACAAAAAAAACAAAATTAAAAGACAGCATGGAGTTTGTAGTCATGATGTGTTTGACTAATAAAGGCATTCAATATCAGCTATAGGATCTAATCATTCCTGTCAAAAGTTTAAGACCAGGAATCTTAGAGTAAAAACCAAACCCACAAAGTCCTGCACCCACAATGTTTTTGTTTATTGACTCCAACCTTCTTTAAGCTTTTCCAACAGGGTAATAAAAAAACATTAAAATGCTTACACCAAGCCAAATGCAAGGCTCATTTAGTTTATGAGAGGTCAAGCAGATTCACTAGACCACCTCAGCTGTAAAACTGAGGATGCTTATCTAGAAAGAGAAACCTTTACTTAACCGTCCCTTACTACAGGTAGGGACACATTTTAGCAAAGAACAGAGTGTTCTTTGCCTTTCAGAAACAGCTTTACAGGTGTTGATAGTCCACTTTCTACAAGAGATAAGGCTGCTTTGCCTATTGCTGCACGTCTAAATCTCTTATTTTGGCCAATTTTGCTCCCCCCACCTTTCCCCCCAAAAGGGATTCTATTTCAGCTTAGAATCTAGTAATGTCAGTTGACAATATCTGTATTAAGACAAAAAGTGACATATAAAATCCACAAGGAACCACATAAATACCAAAGAAGTCATATAACCTTTCCATGTAAACACTTTGCTTATACTGAAGCCCTAATTAGATTCTTGTCTTAAACTTTTGGCAGATAATGCGTATGCTCAGTCAGGCTTTGCAGTTGGTTACTGTTCAAGTGGAAGCCAGGTCAGTTCACATGTTGACAGGCATGCAACTTGGAAACATTGCACAACAAGCAACACAAAGAGATTTGAGAAGTGTACAAGACTTCAAGTAGACTTCACAACCCTTCACAACTGAATATTCACAGACAAAGATACAGTCCTTGCTTTTCCTACTGTGGATTTTCTCACACATGGGACACTTTCTGTGACTCCCTAGCTTGCTTGATGCTATACAACCACTTGATGATTCTGGCATTCCTTTCAATGGCAGAAATGCCGTATGGCACGCGGTCATTGGCACTGTCATCGTTTCTAAGGTCACTGTTGCTGTCCTGAGACTGTTCACAGTCTGAGCTAATCATGCTTGCACTGCGAAAGTTGAGGGATATAATATCAGAGTTAGCCCTTGCAAAGTTTTCCATCCCGAGGTTTTCAAGCTCTTCAGGATCCAGTCCACAGTAGTTAAAGAATCGTTCAACATCTGCATCGACACGAAAGTATCTGTCGCTTAAGTCTGATTTTGACCGCTGCAGGGAGGGTCTTCTACTAACTCCGCACCCGGACTCGACTGCCTCGATCTCTGGGGACTTCAGGGTGGCAATGGCAGCGATTTTGGGTTTTGGAGGCAGAGGTGGGGCTGAACTGCTGCAGGGTATTGCTTTTAAGGGCTTTGCACTAGTTACTTTCCTAATGTCTGAGGAGCTGTGAGAGACATGCAAGAAAGTCTCGGCCGACTGGTCTAGGAGCCTTCTGCTGACGTTGGAGCTGCTCTCCTGGGGGCTGCTGCGGCCCTGCGTGGGGTAAACCTTCAAGGACTCGGCGAACGAGTGTCGGTTGAGTTCCGTCGAATCGGCTCTGTGTGGAGGCCAGTTTCGGGGACCGTGCTTGTGCCCCGAACCTGAGCTGGAACCTTCGGAGCTGTTGATGATGTTCTTCAAAATCTCTAGCTTCAGATTTTCTCTCTGGACGCCGCTCTCAGTCTTCACGTTGTTGCTGAAGACCTTCAAGGTGGGGCTGCCCAGCGCCCGCTTGGCCGCGGGACAGACCGGCGGCTTCGCCAGCACGGCCGGCTTCACGGGCTCCTGCTTGGCGTTGATGACCTCCTGGCTTTTGACGTATTTTGCCTTGTCGGCTTCCAGCCTCTCCACTGCGCTCAGTCTTTTTGGGTTAGGCTCCGCCTGCCTGCGAAAATAGTCAGGTCCTTTGTTCAGGATACGGAGAGGGACGGCGGACGTGAATGTCACGGCAGGGCTGACCGGCTTCACCATGCTACCTGTCGGTAGTGTTTCTGTAGGCATGTTTGGTGGTCTTTCCCCCGCAGCCGTTTTGGATTCTTCTCTGGGATCTCCTAAACGCACGGTGTAGAAACATGTACATTAAGCACAATGAATAGCCGATGAATCCCAGGATCTGAGTGTTAGCAGCAGTGCCTCATCTCACAGCTCATTAAATAACGCTGCGCTTCTCTTTTAAAGGCAGCCTTTGTACCGCAAGGCCACCAGACACAAGTCCGTATTAGTCTGCTCCGCTGCCTCCTTTCTTCTCGCTGAAATGTGGGAGTCTCGTCGCTTCCTTTGTGCGATCTGAAAGGCAGAAGAGCCAACCACACGTTAGCAGCAGCGCCTGACATCAGAGCGATAGCAACAGCCGCCCGACCCTCCTCTCCTCTCCAGCCAGGCAGGGAGGCAGCGCTGGGTGCCCGCCCGCAGCACCCAGCCCCGCTGCCGACCCAGCGCGATTATGGTGAAAGGAACGGGAACGGACACCAGGCCCCCACTGGGATGCAGCCACGCATCTGGGGGCAGGGCAGGGGAGAGTGATGTGCCGTGCATCAGGTCATTGGGTTAGATCCACTGACCTCCTGACGATGGGTGACAGGGCCCTTTGAAACACTGCCTGTGGCTTTGACTAGTTGATTTCTTGACATATTTTCTCTCTAAACCCCAAACATTTTTCTCCTTGTCGGCAATATACTCTGTATATCTAACAACTCCATTTTTCTTTTCTATTAAATGCTCCAGAAAATGAGCTGGTCTAAAAAGCAGCAAGCAAATGGAGACACCTAGCATTTTAACTGCAAGGCACATGCTTCATTGTTAAACTAACATGAAATCAGCAAGGAAAAAGTTGGAGATCTTGCTGAAGCCCCATGATGCTGCTTGGAGTCTGAATGTTACTCCCTGCAGCATGGGTGCTCCAGCAGCAAAGAAAGGATTTCCAAGTTCTGGTCATCAACAGGCTTAACAGAGGAAAAATAAAAAATAAAATTACCCCCAAGCCTAACCAAAACAAACAAAAAATTTGTTTTTTTGATGAAGGATTTTGGGAGCATGTAAAACATTGAAAGAAAAGAACTTGTGTTCACATTTGGATACAACTGTTCAAGCTTTCTACAAAGCATAAGTCCAAAATTCCAAAGGAAGTTTACCTTTATCTAAATTATTTTAAGATTCCTCCACTTTGGATTGCCTAACAACCTAAAATGCAACAGTATGGATGATACAAGTGCTGCAACAATTTTTCCCACATGAGGCACTGAAGGGCACTTATCGAGGAATCTACTTTTAAAGCAGTGATTTAGCTAATGGGTCTCATTTCTTTTATTACTGCCCCATTAATCTAGGCTGTCCTTTTTAATATCCCATTTCTGCTATCATCATGTTCTTCGGGGAGAGGAAGAAAAGCTGCTGCTGCTTCTTCACTCATCCCACGGCGCTCTGAGCAGCATCCTTCCTGGTGATGACCTGCTTTCGCCTGTACTGCTGTGCTCATCCATCGGTATCCAACTTCCTAATATAGGGTGTGCGTCAGGATATTGTTTGGACCAACAAAACACACTCCCCTACATCCCACAAAAAAAACTTTAATTCCATCTAAATGTGCACTAAGAGAAACAGAAAGCAGCCTCAAGAACTTATTCGCAGAAATACATGATATATACATCGAACATTCTCTCTAAACCACTCAAGGTCAAAGCAAGGAAATCAAATATATAAGTGCTATAATGAGATTATAGGAAAAAGCTGAGCTTTCTCCTGAAGGCTCACTGTCACAAGCATTCTTCAAACACAAACTAACATATTTAGGTGGGTGATAAACCAGACATGCATTCAGTGCGATTGAAAGGGTAGTGAAATGTTAATTAAGCTTTCCTTTCAATGTTGTTTTATAAATCCTAGTGCTAACTCCTCAGTTAAAATTCAGGAAGTCAAACTGCTAAGTCTTTCTGAAAGAGAAAAAGCTCTATTTCCTCATTTGAATCAACATATTTATTGGGACTATTTTGAAATTAAGTATCGAATTTCCAAATGCACTGAAGGCAATTCCAGCAGGCATCTGCACATACACTTTTCTATTCCATACACATAAACCAAACCCTTCCACACCATCAGCTCAGAGCTTGCAGAAATACCTGACTGGTGTGCGTCCTTGGTGTCTGAGTGCAGAAAGAGAACATATGCAAGAACAGGGGCCTTGTGAGGAGGAAAAAATGAAAAAAGGAAAACCCCACCAACTCTCTAATTCTATGTGCCAAACCAACACTGTCACCCAACCGAGTTAATACGGCTTGAATAAGCAAGAGCACAGCTCTGCACTGCTCCTTGGCCATTGTCACCGGAGGCCACGGCCCTGCCCCAGAGGACAGCCTGCCAGCTCTGCTCCCAGAGGGCTGCTCTGAGCACACCATGGATTATCGAGGCTGTGGGAACCAAGACATTAGGCTTGAGGCTGCTTTTGGAGTCTTTCCCCAGCATTTAGCAACTTACTCCCTCAGGACAGCCCCGGTGGATGCCAGCAAGTGCTGCTTAGGAGGCTAATCATCCGCCAACACCGCACTTCAAAGGAAGAAAGAAGAAGAAAAAAATTCCCACTGTGCATGCATGTTCACCCGAGGGAACAAGAGTGCTTCTCTGCAAGTGCATACGGGGCCAAGCGCCCTGAAGTCAATGGAAATACGCCGTGAGCTCCAGGCATGCCCACAAAGAAAAGCAAAAGGGCTGGGGGGAGCCGGGGCAGAGATGCCCCACCAAGCACATAAGGGCCAGGTGGTCACATGGCCAGACAGTGAAGTTTGTCCTTGTGGGGCTGCTGGTAAAAGTTAAAACACAAAAGACAGATTAAAGTGTGTTGATTAAGTTTTCCTGAGGTACTGCATTTAAATAGAACAGGAAAGTTTGTTCGGTATTCTCACCTCAGAGAGCTAGAAAATGTTAACCAGATCCCATTAGAACAGAAAGTGGGGTGGAAGAGAGGTGGATGGAGGCAGGTGCTAATGAAACACAGCCTCTCCTGCCTGTGCTGTGATGGCTGCAGCCTAACTCTGCTGCTAGCTGGGAAAGCTGGTGCAATTCCTATCAGTCTCTCTGCTGTCCACAGGCACCTGAAACAACAGTGACACCAGGAGGGCCTTGTTACTTATTAATTTCAGCACTAATGAAAAAGGCTGAGCAGCAGCAGTGCAGCGTAGTCTCAGGAAGACAAAACTCTGCCGCTTAGTTTCCAGTTGTGAAAACCATCATCACAGCAACAGGGGTGGAAATGGCTTTCTGCTGGCTTAAACTTTGACGAAACCCACAGCTTAGCCATCCGAACTGCCTGCTGCGGACAGCTCGAGCACTGGCTTTGCACTACGGAAATTCAAAGGGAAATTTCCACTTTCCACATTTCCTAGGAAATGCATGAAATATACTTATGGCCCTAAGCAGCACTCCTTTTACCCTATTTCATTCACAAGCAGATGTCTGTTCTGTAGGTATAATTCTTCCCATGGACTGGGCTGTGCTTTTCAGGATTCTCTCCAGATTCCCATTATTGCTTTTCCTTATAAAAAGATCACTAGGCCTAAGAGATCATCTAAAAAAAAAAAAAAAAAAAACCAAAAACTTATGCACACATTCAAGCATGCTTTATTTTAATACTGTGCATACACTGATAAAAACTTTCTCAAAGTTTGTAGTAACTGAGCTCTTCAGCGACTGTTGCAGAACCACTGAGCAGAATACAAAACACACAGAGGGGCAGAGGGGTTTTGGTTTTTTAAAGCTCCACTTTCAGCCAGGCACTTTGATTCAGGATTCCTTTGTGGCAGAGGCAGAGATCCAAAGCACTTACTAATTCCAGGCATCATGTTCCAGTCACTCTTAGGCCTGCACTACGTTTGTCAGATATTCACATTGAAGTAACGGACTCGCTATCTGCGTGATTTAGGGGGACAAAATGCAGCCCAGAGCAGCAATCGCTATGCAAGTAACAGTATCTACAAACAAATTCTCTGTAAAATGTTCACTCCTTGATTTAAAGTTAACACAGTAGAAGGAGATGAACTACGCAAAAAGTTTGGAATTACAGTTCCATATATTCTAAACATGCAGTTTTTTTTTGAATTAAAAAGAAATCTATGAAATGGCCATAACACTGACAAGAACTTATTCCTAGCCCTATTATTAATACAATATTATTGTACAGTAACCTTGTTTTTTTCCTCTCATACCTCAAACTGCATTCTAAACACAAATCAAATGATGCTCACTGCCAGCAAACACTACACTTCCCTCCCTGTTTCTGTGTTGCCTTGTAGCTCACATACCTTGGCCAAGTTTCAACCAGGCTTTGCCTAAAGGTCTACTCTAAAAAACACTGCATATTTCAGCGATACTCAAGTTGCACACAGCAGCAAAAAACAACTGTGAATATGTGGCCTAAATGACAGCAGAGGAATTGTTACACATTATTTCAGTGAGGACACAGCTTCACCCAACAATGCTGTGCTGAAGCTGATGCTCTTACTTCATCCCTCTGGGCCAGAGGATGAGGGAAGGACAGGAGGTATGGGGCACAGGAGAATGAAGCACAGTGGGTAAATATTACAAAGGCTGACAGCCTTTCCTCTGCTTTCCTTTGTATTTGAAGGCCTATGTCTATTTTGTCTTCCGGATGGTAAAATATAACTACTGTAGTAGCTTCAAGATGCACCACAAACAACACAAGTGTAAGTAATCAACAAGTGATCCCAATAGGGCTCAGGGGAACCACAAAACAAAATTTGCACAGGATCACAGAGATGAAGAACAACAGACCCAGCTAATGGCTAGAGCTGAAGGTCCCATTGTGAAGCTGCTGCTTTGATCATAGTCCTTATAAAGCCAGTAAGAGAGGACTTACAGAATCACAGAATGGTTTGGGTTGGAAGGGACCTTAAAGACCATCTAGTCCCAACCCCCTGCCATGGGCAGCGACACCTCCCACTAGACCAGGTTGCTCAGAGCCCCATCCAGCCCGGCCTTAACTTGTGTAGGGCTATGCGCTAGAATATACTAACATGTACGCCTAAAATCTGTGCAAGTTCTGCAGGCAACTGTCAGCACAAGCCTCACATATTTAGTTTATAAACATTACCAAGTTTAAAAATACAAGCTAAGCCTAAACAAACTAAGATTAAATCAGCATAGGGTAATCCACATCCAGAATGGCAGCAGTATTACACTTTTGAAATCAACTTTAGATAAACATGCACACAGGTGCAGACTTGGCCTCATATTACATTAGCTGTCAAGATAAAGCATGAGGAGATGGAATCACCTTTCAGATCTACCACGACCCAAAATACCAATCAAAGTGCTGCCCTTTGGGAACACGAACAGTGAACAACAAGCGAAGAGCAGAATCTGCTCAAGGAGGAGGGTAAGCCTCGAAAAGGTCACAGAACATGATATACAGTGACCCAAAACTAGGAGCAGCACAGTGATGTAGGAGTGTGAAATTTCCACCAACTGGGAGGGTAACGGCTTTGGCAAAGGCTGCCACTTTGCACTGCTCATGTACTACAACCGAAAACCTAAACAACTGCAATCTTGTAATACCTTGCACAGGTGAACTGTCCAGTGGTTTGCCATTTGTTGCTAATTCTGCTTTGCTCTTGCATTGCACTCGTGACACCCACTAATGCTAAATATCACTGTGAAGTGCAGTAAGGTAACTAGTAAGATAAAACTCTATCAACAGAGCACTACCACCACTTGACACTTTCTATTTAACTGTGCAGTTAACAACATGAGGCTTAAAGCAGGATGCTGAAGTAACTAGAAATGTTAACACTGTTATGGGGAAACAGCTTCTGGAAACTCCATGGAGGTACAAATGCCTGGGAAGCACCTCAGTGGCTACACTTGCATTCTGCCTCTGCAGCCCATGTGCAGCACTCAGTGGGAGATGGATAGAGATGCCTCTTCGAAAGAAAAGCCTTCAGAAATTATTTTGCTTCTTTTTAGTTCTGAAAACTGGCACAGTTACATGTTTTACCCAGTAGATGCAACCCGCTGTCAGTGATACCTGCCTCTGGGTAAATACTGCCCAAACATGAGAACTGTGATTTCTGTAAGAGTCGCAGACAGCTGTGCAAATACGCAAGAAACCTCAGAAATGAAGTTTCCCTTTCTTCCAACCAGATAGTACAAAAAAAAAAAAAAAAAAAAAAAAAAAAAAAAAAAAAAGAAGCAAGTTGTCTTCTTATTTAGAGAGAAAATACATGCTGTGTTTGTAAAAGCGGTAATGGGAATCAATCCTGCTTTCTCTGAACACCTGTGCTGCTTACAACATACTGCACTCTCTGGAATTATTTCAGCCTCTTATTTAAAAATACTTCAGGAAAAGGCCTAAAAAGTATAAGGAACACAATGCAACTTTTTATTACATTTGTAGCTCTGGCTTTTTGTAAATGCTTCTAATTTAGTGTGCATTTTATCAGAATATTTCTGTAAAACTCTTTACAAAACTTTAGGCAACACCCTTACCATTCGCTCATCAGCCAGTCTCAATGGTCCCAAGAACTTCCACCCTTTTAATTCCACATCTTTCCACAACCACTGCATTTAATCTTGTGCCCTACAGCCACCTCGCCGCCCTTCAGTCTGGTATCCTGGCCCTACACAATTTCTCCAGGAGTCTCTGCACTTTTAGAAACCAGCAGAAAGGTCCTTAGAGGACCCTTGGCCCCGGTACCCTGTAATGTTTCAGAGTTCATCAGGCCTCAAAACAGGTCCCAGTTGTGTGGTACCCTCTTTAAGAAAAGCAGAGTGAGCCCTTGTTTCTCTTGTTCTTTACCTCATCTTCAAACAATTCGCCCCTCCCAGCATTCTGTTTTTGCACGATGCAGGAACGCACGCTCTGCTCTGGTTAAAGGAGCAGTGCTGCCTACTGCTCCTTTCCTTATTCCCCTGTCAGTAGGAAAAGCCACCACACACATCAGGGCTCCTTGCCCCTGGCTGCTGACCTTCACAGCCCCGCTGGGATCCGGCATCCTAGCAAAGCATTTGTTTTGTAGTGGTAACAGTGTTGACATGTAACAAAAAAAATTAATTGGCCAGCTTTGTGTGTCACTGCTGCACACTGGGAGGAAACAGAGGGAGGACGAACAACAAAACATTTTTAATTAAGAAGCTGAAGAAAAATGTTTTAAATGGAACACTTCAGATTAATTCACATCTCAGATCTGTGGCAATTCCTAACAAGCCCTTTTCAAGAGTGAGCCACATTTTAAGCCACCCAAACCTTTGAGGTTTCCATACATAACAGGCTCAGCATAAATCACCTGCATTAGCGAAGAAGGAGATCAACATCATCAATCTGCAAGAACGCAGAGACGCACCAAGAGCCCCCTCCTTCATCCCAGTATTCCCACACGGACACTTGTCTCACTAGCAGGCTCTGTCCACCATCCGCCCACCCAGCCAGCAGTCGGGCAGCTGGGAAACAGCTCGGTAACTCCTGAAGTGTCCCTCACCCCAAAACGGATCACCATTACCTCAGCAATGGAACAGGTATTTTGGTAGTAATATTTTCAACTTCAAGATGGTTTTTCACCATTTAAGTGCCAGCAGTTTTCACAAGATCCTGGGCAGCTGACGCTTAGGCTTGAAGCACCTGCTCCCCTGGCAGTTACTTTTAGCAAAGCAAAACTGAGAATCACTTCTGGGCTCTCCCAACCCCAGCTACACCTTAAACACCAAACGGAGTCAAAACCTGGACATCATCCCCATCTCCCACGTTTAACTCCCACAGAAAGAAGCTGGGAGAAGCTGGAAGAAACATGCAGGATGCTCAGGGCACAGGGCATGCCCTGCACACAGCTGCTGCGCAGCATGGGAGCAGCCCTGTTACTCACACCAATGGGCACGCACGCGGCTAACCTGATGGCTAGTTCCCAGGCTCTGAAGGAACCAGGGATTTTCCTGCCCATCCTTGCTCATTTACACTGAGCATGCTGTAAGCCCCAAAAATGCAACGGGAGATAACAAGGATGACACAAGAAACACTTTTGCCTCTGCTTCATTTGGAGTGCAGACTGCCAGCCAACCTTCGCAGCAAGTCCTTTAGCTCCTATAAAGCATATGTAGAGACAGCCGCGTCTCCAGCACTTTTGTGCAAAGTTTTCCACTAAAAACAAGTACTAGCAAGCTTTCTTTAAGTTATGGAAAGAAGGAAAAAACCCATATTAGGGCACTTTGTGGGGAAGGTGGGTTAGTAACACAGCTCCAACATGATCAACTGATTTCTAGGAGGTAGGACAGCTCCAATCAAAATAGGAAGAGCCACCCAAGAACATCCAACGTTCTACCAAGCTGGTTCTTCCTCAGGAGGTGGGAAATTTGCCCCTGTTTGGGGGCTGGGTAATTGGTCCAAACTCCCACCTCAGACATGTGCAGCCCCCTCTGATCTCACAGACACAAATGGACAGCAGCCACTACTGCCAATTTTAGTGGGGGGAAAAGAGTTTACCAGACTCTGACATATAAGGCCAAATCCCTTAAGTCTCAAGTTGCCATGTTTAGACTACATTTATGGACAATGTTTTCTGAAACTATTTGCAATGAGAAATATATTAAAGGAACACAATATTATAGCTATGAACAGATTTTATTTAAAAACAATAAACCCACCACAAAAATAGCAGCAGTTAGACATTCCCTTGTAGTTACTGACCCTGCAAGCTCCAGAAATGCTAAAGCACAAGGAGATCCAGAGTAAACACATACAGCCCAGAAGAGAAATAACCCCAACAATTCATGCTGTGAAAAAACAAGATGCTATGAAGAGCTATTATAAATGGAAAAAATGTCAGACTCAAAACTTCCTTTCCTCTAGTAATTAGATTTAACTTGTAACAAAATCTTCTAAATCACTTATTTCTTAAAGTTTCAAAACTAAGCTTAATGGCATTTTTCTGAAATTTCTTACCCCTTATGAAAATATACTTGAAAGAAACAGCGAACATCTGTGCTGTATCTTACTATACAGAAAATTCTTAACTCCACACACAAACACACCAGTTTCATCCTTTTAAATAAATATTAAAACATAGCTAATGAATATTTTCTGCTGTTACTACAGACCTACAAGCCCTTTGATAAGGTAGCACAGCAGGCACAATTGAAAACTGGGTGTATGGAAAATATCATTAGGAAAATGTCAACGTTCATCCAGCGCAGTTCAGAGTGGCCCCATTCTGACAACTGAGGACTTTCCGTCACTCTTCTGATTAGCTGTGGGGTGTTGTTTGTCAAGTGTCTGTATTAAACATCCTTTTCTGTAAGATGACATACCACTGCAGTAAGGTCAGCATGGCTACTTAAAAATAAATTTCTACACCACAATTGTCCTGGGCTAACCATTTGTAAACATTCAAACCTTGAATATATGAAATATAGCCCATTTATTTTTCCTTAAGTAAACAAACTATAAAGTTTTGACTATGTAAAAACATTTTTTTTTTTTTTTTTTAAAGCACAGGATTTACAGCAGTCTTCCAGGACACTGCAACCTTCAAAGCATCTCAATGAATCTTATATTTTTGACTGGTACAGCTATGTTTTTCTCTAGATAAGGGGACATTTTCCCATACCACAGAATATTTCATTCCTTTTCTCTCCGGCCTCAATTCTAACGATACACAGTACTGGAAATCAAAGAAAAAAAAAAGTTAAAGGAGTGCATACCACTACATCTGTGTATTTAATATTTCTTTAAGCACATGGTTAGAAATACCAACTCTGGCTCTGGAACACAATGTAATTTAGGTTCTCAGTGTTTTTTCAAGTTGTTGCAATCAATTTGACACAGCTGCACAATGCAAGTTCTATATCATATGTGCATGGCATGATTACGTATTTGTGTGTAACCCCTTAGACTATATGGGATGTATTTACTGTAGCCGCTGAAGTGTTAGCTGTTAGAATATGCGGAGTGTATTTCCTATTAGTGACATTTAACGTAAGGACTCTTCGCTAAAACGGCGCGCTTAAAAAGTTGCACTTGGGAAGTCAGAAATGGCTCTTCTTACTACATGATTTTCTGAGGACCCTGATGAAACTGCATTTATGACAGAAATTCTTCCTGACCACATCTTTGGAGACATCATAAGTCATAGAATCATAGAATGGCTTGGGTTGGAAGGGACCTCAGAGATCATCTAGTTCCAACCCCCCTGCCGTGGACAGGGCTGCCAACCACTAGCTCACTAGATCAAACTGCCCAGGAACCCATCCAGCCTGGCCTTGAACACAGCCAGGGATGGGGCAGCCACAACTCACAACTCTGGGCAGCCTGTTCCAGCGCCTCACCACTCTCTCAGGGAAGAATTTCTTCCTGATGTCCAAGCTAAACCTCCCCTCTTTCAGTTTTAGCCCATTCCCCCTTGTCCTACCATTATCCACCCGTGTAAAAAAGTCGGTCCCCCTCCTGCCTGTAAGCTCCTTTCAAGTATTGGAAGGCCGCAATGAGGTCTCCCCGGAGCCTTCACTTCTCCGAGCTGAACAATCCCAACTCCCTCAACCTTTCCTCATAGGAGAGGTGCTCCAGCCCTCTGATCATTTTGGTGGCCCTCCTCTGGACCCGCTCCAACAGCTCCACGTCCCCTCTGTACTGGGGGCCCCAGGCCTGGACACAGCACTCCAGGTGAGGCCTTCCAAGGGCAGAGTAGAGGGGGACGATCACCTCCCTCTCCCTGCTGGCCACCCCTCTCTTGATGCAGCCCAGGATGCCATTGGCCTTCCTGGCTGCAAGAGCGCACTGCCGGCTCATGGCCAGCTTTTCGTCAATCACAATGCCCAAGTCCTTGTGAGATATGCCCAAGTGAGAGAAGTATCTCACTGTCTTAAAGAAAACAAAGACTGTGTTGAGTCATGACCAGTGCACCAGTGCATTTAATCAAGTGGAGAGGGAAGCATGAGAAGGAAGGCTGAGGCATCCCAGCTCCAACAAAAAACAAAAACCAAAAAAAGCCATTAACTGAGAATGTAGGGACAGGTACAAGGAGAGGGAAATGGTAAGACACAGAAGGTCAGAGGAGAAATACAGTTGCTGAGAAAAGAGTAGAGAAGAGGTGATGGGAATAGAGCTGGTGGCAGCAAACAGTGGGCTGGGAAGCAGAAAAAGATTATAAGGACAGCGAGGGATTACAGGGAAGAGACATTTCAAGCGCTCTTCCTCGTCGCCTCTGTCACAACTCAGCCCCACATGCAGAACAGACCTAGCTAAGGGCTCAAGGGAGAAGCGCAGACCACTTTTGGCTTGCAGCCAAGAGACACGTCCTCCCCCCTTCTGCAGCCTCCATGCCCAGGACAGGCTGTCCACTGAGCCTGGTGGGCTGGCAGGAGGAATGGGCACCAGGGTAGTTGGCAGGAGGAGATGGCAGGAAACCAGTGTTTGAGTGCCTCATACTTTCAAGAGCAAAACAAACAGGGGAGGAAATCCAGTCAACCAGAAACACCTGCCAGTCAAACAAGTAAGTGCAGGGGTTTGTTGCAGATTCCCCAGCAAAGTCAGTTCCTCCTTTTGGCATTACTACAGCTGTCTTTCGTGTACTGTTGGCAGCTGCAGCACCGATACCTGCAACAGGCTTGCCCTTGGAGAGTCCTGAAGGTAGGATCACTGTTGACCCTCTCCTCAGAAGTGCTTTGGACCATTGCTTAGACAGACTGGCTTATTTCTCTGTTTATATCCCCCCAGATTGCTTCACCATTGCCTACATGCCCATATTCCTCTGGTACCTGTAATACACAGCCATGTTAGTAGCTCCCTTCTATCCAGTAAATAAAACCAAATCTCCAAACAGGACTGAACACAGGTGCCCAAAGTAACAGAGGAAATTTGATTCCAGCCTAGAAACTAGATCAAGTGTCCTGAGCTCAAAGCTGCTGCTTTACCCTGACAAACTGGTATGTTTTCAGAGGTATCAGTGAACTTTTTGAGTAGGTGGATCCGAAGAAACGGAACTTCAAAATTACAAGGCCAAGCCCTCTAAGCCAGAAGAATCACGGTGGGCTGCAAACATGGTGTTGAGCCTCGGGTGAGGAGATGTGGTTGTCAGTTCTTTTGTCGGCCCATGATTACCGCACAAAATTAACCCCTCCAGGCCAGCCTGCTGCCCCCACCACTGCCGTGGAGCTGAGCCTCTCCAGAAAATGGGACACCCCTCACTCACCAGCACCAGCTTGTCACTGATGTGGGCAACCAGCTCTGGGTGGCCCTGCTTGAGCAGGGGGTTGAGCCAGGTGGACCCAGAGGTCCCTGCCACCTCAGCTGATTCTGATCTGCACCGGTCTCCACATATCCTCTAAAAACAAAACATTTAGGAGGGCTGGCTGTGTCACCACAGCCAGGGCCGAATGCTGCCCTCATCATAAGTCATGGATTCAGTCTTTCATACTTGTAGAACACCCACTACATCTCCCACATGACTGAAGAAGAACATTTACAAAGCTTTGAATGTTCCCAGTGTTTGTCCTTACAGCAGCTATGACAGCTTTGCTGTCTTTAATTTCAGGCCACAACATATCTGGAATTTCACATTCCGTATTTCCTCAGCTGACAAATTGTTTCTGAGATGATTTCAACGTTCCAGGAACTTAGTTTTACGCTCAAATTAGCCATGTGTACTCTCAGACCTAACTTTTTTGTTTGAAATAGAAATAGCAGTGACAATTGTTAAGACCCCATGTGATGCAAATTTACATTTTGGAGCTAAATACAGTGACTGGAAGCAGATGAATGCAAAATGCTTTCTAGTGAGTGGAAGTAAACTAAGTATTAGTGAAGTGTGTTGCTAATTTGACACATGATGCATCAGATACTGGTTATTGATTTTTTCTTTGCCACAGAGAAATGCTAAAAGTGCTCTGCTAGCCTTTTGAGAATTTCATGATCATTGGTACAAAGTGCCATGCTCATACAACTCCTGACTCCCTGGGTTTCAGCTGATTTCACTGTACTAACTGAGAACAAAGCTACGCAATATGCTTTCCATTATTCCTGGTATTGGCTTTACCCCCTTTTGTTTAGCAGCTTTAAAGATAAGTAAAAAATTTTAGGCTTCAGTGATCATCTCCTGCTCCAGCCTTGAAATCAGGCTCAGAGCACTGCAGACGGACTCAAAAACTTGTGTTTTTGAGCACATCAGTAGGAGTAACCAGATGGAAAGCTCTCAGGCACTAGGGTTAGAACTGCTCGCTTGTGCTTAAAGTCTCCCTTAGAAAACATCAGAATCTACTGAATTAGAAGACTATAACCAGAGTACAGTTGGGAATAAAGAAGGAAAAATCACTGGGGACTACTTGATTATTATGAGAGAAGACTCTGCACATTGACACATTCAGTGCTGTATGACTGAGGCCAACAAAAGCAAGCCCCAGTCAACAATAGCAAGCCCCAATCTTTCTTCCATAGTACTAATAAATCTACCTACCAATTAGTAAATGTCAAGAAAGAGATCTGTTATTAGAACAAGCCTTCCAGGACAGCAGAAGAAGACATGAAAGAGTCCTTTTGGAGCTGCCCTCCTTCTGTCAGCCCCCAGATAGCAATGTGTATTTTAAATCAAAAGGGTACCTGTAAAAGCACAATGCCAAGCTCTTGTCCAGGCTCTGAATGGTGGACTGTAATGCTCCGGGGGAGACTGAAAGAAAGAAAAATATGAACAAAGTCATTTAAAAAAAGAAAAAAAAAATGAAACTGCAGCCCCCTATATAGCAGTTGGAGATCGTGGAAACCAAGCACCAAGGCTGGTCCAGGCCACTAGAAGGGAGGAAAGCAACACGCCACTGGAGCAACCAAGGCTATTTCACATGAAATGAACATGGCTGCACACTGGGAAAGCTATGAACTGTGTAGTAAAAACTAATTAAAAAGACATTTGGGATGCCTCAGACCATAAGTTCTCATATGCCACAACATCTGAGGTACAAGATGAGATGTGGCCATGCTGTGGATAAATGCATAAATGAGAACAGGTCCTAATTTCAAAATGAAATTTGTAATTCACAGATGAAGGGCAACATATAATCTTGTATTTTAAATTCCTGTTGTAGGTAAACAGTCAAATACTTTTGGTTTGCCTTTGATCATTTCCAGAGAAATTATTTCCATGAAATAGCTTTAGCAGGGTGTGGAATTGGTGTCAGCTACCCTGGTGGTATTTGTTTGAGGAAAAATATCAATATGTAAATGTTAACAGTACTTCATGGAGCTGCTTGTGGATTTTGACTTGAAAATATGAAAACCACAGTAACGATCTGTTTTCAGCTGACCCTCCATATTCAGAGTTAAGCTCAAAGAGCAAAAACTTTCTGTGCTTACAAACACCCACGCAACTTCCTGCTGGGAAGTAGAGATAGCTGACAGGATATTTTCCAAATCACCAACTCCAATTAAAAATGACTAAATTTTTATACAGTTACTAAAAACCTGGTCATTTCTTTTCAGTACCTGCTTGAAGTGATTATTCGTGGAAGAGCTACAATGTTCAACTGGTGATAAAAAAAATTAGTGAGAAGTACAAGCTTTTGTTAATGCATGGGAAGATTTTTTCCTTTCAATTATTAGCCTCTTCCATATTTCTTGATAAGGATTTTGGGTACTTCTTTAAACCATGGTAGTAGTGTATGTACAAAACACTCCTGGTCTAGTTAGTTAATACACGTTTCACTTTGTACCAAGCATCCTCTTTTCCTCTCCAACATTATTAAGTACAGACATGCTCTAAGGGCAAGCAGCAAAGAGCCCCCTTCTTCCTGCATCAAGATACATACACTTTTAAAATCATTATTATTGAGACTAGAATATGGACATAAGTATTCACAAATATATGGTTTACTCTAATTCTGATGGTACAAATGAACTTAAAAACTATTTGAGAAATAGTAGCTACATACTAAAATAAAGTCCTTCAAAATACTGGCAAGACTAGAAAACTATCATTTCCTCAAAAAAAATAATATTTTAGATTGTTATTTTAAACAGCAACAGGGATCAACACATTTATGATGTGATGTGTCGTGATGTGAGCTATATAGCTGAATATGTTTTTATTTAGTGAACAACAGTGTACAGTATTTCAAAAATGTGCAGCCTATTGCATCTCCTAAGTGCTAGAAAGAGGTCATGATAACAAAAAGCACCAGTATTAATACTGGAGAAGCTCTTGTATGGTGGATTGTCACAGTTCCCTGTTTTCACAATAAACATCCTCCTCCTCCACATTAAGGGTTTCTTGAGAGGATACACATTAAACTGTGAAAATACTAGAGAGGGACACACCACACAAGCTTCACTGAACTTGGATCTGGACCCAAGATAGTAATGAAAGAGAAAGATGTACAAACAAAACCCAAACAGATTCAGGTTCTATGGAGCTTTTGGGCATGTTACTGGTATCAACATTCATGATATGGAACAAAACACCAACAACTCCATTTACCAGCTGAACAAAAAAATGTGCAGTGACAAAACTGTTAATAGGTAGAACAATATGGAGTCAGCCTAGCTCACAAAATACAGATAAAAGGCACAAAATTCAATTAAGTGGTTTATACAAAGCATCTTTCTAATGGCTTATACACACACATTATCTACATTATCAATATTAAACCATGCAAACAATTGCACTGCATTGCCACGAAGGCTCTGTGTGCCATTCTCAGTCAGCAAGCACATTTCCAAATACATGTTCCTAAACATTACGCAAGTTCTTCAGCCACCTGGACAAGCACAATGCTCCTCAGTCTACATGTGCCATCCACAGATGGGACCAGGCCTGGGGACCTCTGTCTGCCTGCTTCCATACCTGGCAGAAGAGCAAATCCTCAGGCAGGTGCCAGTGGATTTTGTACGTGCAGGATTAAACAGCCCACAGCAGAAGTACGCATTAAGTTCACTGCTTTAAGTGGATGAGCTGCTTTGGTAACAGATCTCTGCCAGCACTTTATCAATCCAACACAGTGCCCTTCAGTGACACATTTCACACAAACTTCTTAACCAACTCAATACCCTTAGCACACTTGAGAGGGACCAGGAACGCTACTGTGAACATTTCTAAACATATAAAAATGTGCAGATGCAAGAAAAAAGAAAAAGAGAAAATGCAGAACACAGTCCAAATTTCAGTAGAAATCATGAGTGCGGATTGTTCAGAACATGTGGCAGGATAGCTAAAGGCATCAAAAACTCCTTTCCCAATCTTTTTTTTTTTTTTTTTTTTTT
>VXAV01000013.1:102187-117899 GCA_013399715.1 Alectura lathami
ATAACTTCTTTTAATGCCTTCATTTTTCACTACTATTTTAAAAGACTAATAGGTTTAAGGCAGGAAGAGAAAGATTCTGATTCAAGTGGATTGCAGAATTTTTACCTTAGGGAGGAATTTAGGAAGCTACCGTAAGAGCTAGTTTGTCTGAGAAGTTCATCATAAAGGCTCCTTAAGACACAATGATGTCAGCAGGTTAACTTAATAGCAATTGCATTTGCTGCATAAGAACATGACCTTTATGGATAAGAAATATTATGATACTTCAGGGGTTTAAAGGACCCTGCAAAGAAATTCAAGATATCAGCTGAGCAGAGGACAACTTAGAACAGACTTTTTAATATCAACCCTGTTTTTATATACTTACAATATCTACAAACAAAAATTACATCTACACAGAAACACAGGCTGTAGTTTAACCATATTAGAGCCAACTCAACCTTTCAGAACTTACACAAATTATTTAAGGACTTAATTTCAAGGGAGAGTGCATTTAAAGAAATGCAAACCACCTCAGGTGACAGCCTGTGTGAAATAGGGATGTTAAGGAAATCTCCCTGGACTCCAAAATTATGCTGAAATCATGCTAGGTACAATAGAATTACACCTAGCATGATTTTGCTCTTTGCAAGGGAAAAGCTCTATTTTTTTGAGGCTGTATCAGCTCTGCATTTGCAACTGGGCCATCTGATTTCTCCTACAAGCACAAAAAATTGAATGAAACAATAGTAAAAATAAACCTCAGCAGCCTGTTTCTCAGTATTAACAACTTATTTGCTTAACACAACAAATACACCTCTGTTCTGAAGCAAATATAAATGAGGATCCCATAAGAATTCCTGTCCCTGGATTTCTGTCCTCAGAAAAAGACCCTGAGCCTCTAAACTTCCCCATAGTGGAGCTAAAGCCCCAACAGCATGGTACAAGGTGAGGAACTGTGCTTTTTGGTATTTCTGGCGGAAAGAAAGCAAACGCTGCAATGATCTCAAGCTATTGGTAATGATCTCAGGAAGTCACACCTCTGTCCAAGCGTCCTTCCCAAGAGCACCTGGGGATGCCTGCGTGCAACCTGTGGTTACCTTTTTTTTTTTGTTATAAAGAACCCTGTGCTTTGCACCATTGGGTCTGCAAGTGGCAGATTTCAGGAAGAAAACATCCTAACGAAAGGAGCTGACACAGCACCCCTGTGCTTAATGAAAACTCCTGCACAGCTGTGAGGCAAAGGCAGCAACTCCCACCCTGGTGCTCATTACTGGTGACAACACTGTGCTTCTGCTAGCATCTTCAGCTCATGGGGCAGCCTCATTTAAGGGCAGGTCCCACTGCTATTGAAGAATTGCACATCAAACACTTGCAACTTTTCTAGCTGCATCATATAAAGAACATGAGAAGCACGTTTTACACTTCAAAATATAACAGACTTTCCCTTCTTGCTCCAGACAGACAAACAGCCCTTGAAAGTGAAATTCACAGCACATGTGAATTTGGGAAGGGAAGAAGCTGAGAGAGGAAGGGATGGCTCTAAAACACACATACAGGAAGGGGAAAAGGAGAGCAGGGAAGGGTCCAACCTGCCAGGACAAACCCACCCCTTTTTCATGCATGTCTGTGACATCTGACAAGATACAACTTCACCATTACAGGTTACCTCTGAAGGGTTTTCAAAAGACAGTTGTACAGACCAAAGAAAATCTAATCAAGTCTACAAGGTCTAAAAGCTAAACTAAAATGAAACAAACAGGTGAAAAAACTGCACAGCTCACAAGGATTAAAGGATTTATCTGATTAATTTTTGAAATTTCAACCAAAAAATGAAATTCAAAACTTCCTACTGGCTGTGATTGAAGTTGATGTGTTAAGCAAGGAGCTAAGCAATCTCTCATAAATACAGATTGGTTTCTTTCATCTTCAAAACAGATTTTTTTTTTTGCAAGTACCTTCACTGCAAGAAATGTCTAAGCACCACTTCTAAGATGTTATGTCAGAATGTGTAAACAAGTAGAAAAAAATAAATCCCACACTGTATTTGAACACAGTGCATCAGAACAGGAAGTGTGGCATTGTAATGCATTTAAACTGTAAAAATTCAAATGCCTATCAAACAAAAAGCACCTCTTCAACCCCAAACAATGTAATACTAATGATAGTGATCATTTAAACAAGGGGAAAATGGCTTCAGCGGCAGCTGAAAAGGAGAAAGAAACCTTATTAAGGTGACAAGTCATGGCTTTGAAGGGATAGGATGAAGAGCTTTGCCAGCATCCCTTTCCCCCCCCAGTCATCCAATTCATACTAGAACAGATGCCCACAGCAGCTTCCTCCAGCATAACCCTGAGGGTCACCTGGTGCTTCACCTGTACACACCCAAAGACTAAATCCAACCGCAGCAGTCAGCCTTGTCTTGCCTTCCAGTTCTCAGCAGTGGTGTCAGACCCACACACGGACAGCTGAAACCGGGCTGAATACAAGCAGAACCGCAATTACATGTGCTCCGAGAAGTATTCGCATAAATACAAAGCATCTGCAGAGTGTTCTTCGTGCAGGCCAATTTCTCCATGTTTGCTACTTAATTTAGAGCTGTGTTTTGTTGGAGGGGAGTCCAGCTGAGGGGGCACCTTCTTCTTCTGGCCCACAGCCTTTTATTCTCCTTTCTCTCATGCAGATTTCCTTCTGTGCGCTTTCTGCCCACTTAAGTTTAACGCGGTCCCTAACAAAGACGTAATTCTGTGTAAGTGGTGCCCCACTGAAATCACTTAAAAGAATAAAGCTCTCTGTAAAGCAATTTTATATAGTGTTTTTGATTATACAGACATAACATTTTGGTAGAAGGGAAAATACCTAAGGAAGATTTACAATGGCGGTAGAAAGCATAGAAAGTAAGTGTAGTCTGCATGAAATGGAATTCATATTTTTTTAGGGTTGTATACAAACAGTTTCCCTAAGCAAACCTTTTTCATTTGATCTTCTCCAGTTTGTCCTAGCCTCCAGTTATGTTTATACAGCAGCTACAGGTATTCACATACAGATCTCTATACATGTGCACACACACAAGAATAGGCATAAACATGAAGTAATTTTAGACAGCAGAACCAACACAGAAAAAAAAATAACTTGCCTAGAGCTGGGAAGCCTTGCTTGGTCAGGTGTTTGGAGATCTCCAAAAACAGAACTGTGGAACAACTGAGGTTGAAAGGCACCTGTGGGTCCACCTGGTCTAACCCTGCTCAAGCAGAAACACCCAGAGCATGGTGCCCAGGGCCATGTCCAGGTGGCTTTTTGAGTCTCCACCTCTGGAGAACTTCATGACATCTCTGGGCAACATGTGCCAGCATTTGGCCATTTTCATAGTTAATAAATAAATAAATCTTATGCTTAAATAGGATTTCCTGCGTTTAAGCTTGTGCCCATTGCCTCTTGTCTTGTCATGGGACAGCACTGAGAAGAGCCTGGCTCCATCTTCCTTTACTGTTCCCCAGGAGTTATTTACATATATTGATAATTCCACACATGATTTTTGGCAAGAAGCATAAAAAAAAAAGCTCTATGTAGGATCCTACTGCCTCCTTAGGATGTTCCACAAAGCGAGAAGAGCTGCTATAAATGGCAGATGTATGTCCTTCTTGGAGATAAGAGAAGCATTAATCCAGCTTCAGAAAGATTGTGGGGAAAAAAAAAAATCAATATTAATTCAACACCAGATGGATTCAATATTCGTAGATGTCTTCTAAGAATGGATTTGTTTTAAGATTTAGTTGCAGACATGCTTCTGATGCAAGTTGAGGCTTCAGAGTCATGCTGAATTAAAAGAAGAAAACATAACATTGCTTTGCAGCATAAGGAAAGAAAATACTTGCAGAAACTGGCTCTTTAGAGAGCTAAAAAACACAGTTGATAGTGAAGAAGTGTCCCAGTTTTTCAACATGTACCACAGGAAAAAAAAACCTTATCAAGCCACCCTGAAGACAAAGAACCCCAACCCAGTCTGCTTTAGCATGGGTTGGGGGCACTGTCTGCTTGGCTGTTGCTCTGTGAAGATTTAACGAAGGCAACCATGAAACTGCTGGACCCTCTCACATCAGAGCAGTTCGGGTTGGAAGAGACCTTAAATCCAGCCTAGTTCCAACCCCCCTGCCGTGGGCTGGTTGCCATCCACTGGATCTAGCTGCCCAGGGCCCCATTCAGCCTGGCCTCGAACGCCTCCAGGGACAGGGCACCCACAGTTCCTCTGGGCAACCTGTTTCAGCAGCCAGTGCAGCAATTTGCCAAGTAGCCAGCAGAAAAGAGCAAAATCAACACGAATGCAAGCCGCCAAGTATACTTGTGGTTTGCGGCCCTGTAGGCAGCAGCAAAGCTGTCAACGTTCGAGTCAGCATCATGCTACTGCTGCCCAGGACACCTGCAAAAAGCAGGACAGATAGGGGCTGATCCCCCAGTCACCATCTTACAGCACAGCTGATGTGGGGTACCCACGTGGAGGCACAACCAAGAGGGTACCTGTTTTCAGAAAGCAGTCAGCAAAGCTCATGAATCACTTTGAAAAGCCCTGAGGTAGAGATGACAGGAGGATGACAGGAAGATGAAGAAGAACACTTGCTTTCAGTAAAGAGGTAAGAGAAGAAAAGCAGAGATGTCAGATTTGCAAAGGTCAGGGGTAAGATTTGTGTTTGTCAAAAATGAGCTTTCTGTGCAGGAACCAAGGACATCTTCCACCAGTAAAAAATAATAACAGAACAATAAAAAAAAAATCAAGCTTCTTTGGTAGGAGAACTTATTCTTCACATGCCTGCCATCCTTGGCCATCTCTGCCTATGAAGGATTTTTGGATGCTCCCCACTGAAAAGGGAGGTGGCTGCAAAGATGGCAGAGAGCAGAGGGCTGAATGGCAGACAGAAGTTGAAAGGCAGGGAGAGCTCAACTGGAATGAGAATAAAAAGATAGATTTGAATGGGAAATGGGACAGATAGAACAGAGGTGGCAGCAATGGAAGAAGAACTGTGGGGAAAAAAGAGACACTAAAACACTGAAGGACAAGTCCATCTACTGCTTCAGGGTTCTGTTCTGTTGCACCCACGATGCTCTCTGCCTTCCACTACAACTAACAGCAAGCGTACCACCCACGCTGGGCTTCACCCAGCCCCTGGGGTTCAAGGGCCAAAGCAGCAATCTGCATTCCACAGGATGCCAAAGGGAAATGAGGTGGGGGAAGCCTGGATTGCAACAGGGCTGATAGAGCAGTAATGGAAAAGAAAGGGATGCAATTTATCATCAAGTCCCTCATACGTCTTCTAGTTAAGACTGCTGTTGGAATGTCACAGTGGAAACAGAAAGCTGCGTGCTCATTTCTGGATGACTGCAGTGCCCGAAATACCCAGTGCCAATTATGACACTGAGACACACGGAAATCATCCCTACCCTGGGAAATTTGTACTGTCAGGGCTTATACAGGCAGGAGCATTTATGCTGATCTTTTTTTCCACCCTTTTTAAGGACATTTGCAGTGATGGTTTATGACCCTAAAGCACAGACTGTTCAGGTTACCTTGCAAGTCTACAGTCTGTGGTCACATAAAAGATGCTTCAATCTGTGTCTGTTTTTTCCCTTTCTCTGTGGCATTTTTCTGCCTAGATAATACATGCAGGAAATGCTTTAGGACAGAGGCTGTATCATATTGTTGGCTGATAACGCAAACACACACCTCATCATATTAATACCTCTCCATCATCACTACCTACAAAAACAGTACCGAGATTTTAGAAGAGCTCATTGTAACCATGTACCCTAAACAGAAACAGGAGTCAAATATTCCCAAACTTCTGAAATAAACTGCATGACTTGGATAATGAATTTCTCAAATTTGTACAGATTTGCTAACTAGGAGGAAGAACATACCCGACCTTTGTGCTAATCTAGCAACTCCCAAAATGCTAAGCTCCCGTAAAGGAAAGGCAATAATTTAACATCCTTCCATTCTAGTAATTGAGATTGTGTTGTACACATTTGTATTAGGAACGGATGAAGTAAAACTGGAAATATACTGATTTGACATATGGACTCTTCAATGGATAAGGAACTGCTTCAAGATCGTACCCAGAGTGCAGTGGTCAATGGCTTGATGTCCAGATGGACATCAGCGACAAGCGGTGTCCCTAGCAGCACGCTCTGGGACCAATACTCTTCAGCATCTCCATCACTGACATTGGCAGCGGGATCGAGTGCACCCTCAGCAAGTTTGCGGATGACACCAAGCTGTGTGGTGCGGTCAACATGCCTGAGAGACAGGATGCCATCCAGAGGGACCTAAACAGGCTGGAGCAGCGGGTCCAGGAGAACCTTGTGAGTTTCAACAAAGGCAAGTGCAAGGTCTTGCACCTGGGTCATGGCAACCCCCGCAATCAGTACAAGCTGGAGGACAAAAGGATTGATCAAAGGATTCTACAAAACCCAACAGATCAACAGCCAATAAAATAATGGCCATATAACCATCAGCAGTATAAATAACATAATGCTTCAATTAATAAACCAACTTACCACAGAAGTACCAGGGTCAAGTAGTATCTGTTACAGAAGGGATGGATGTCATATTTATAGAAGACATGTTTACAAAGTGAGGATCTGGGTTGAAAACTTCAGCTGCTCTGTAGACAGACTGCAGCAAGCAGTGGTGCCCACAGGTGGCTGAAGCACATCCATGAGAGACAATGCGAAATGAAGACGAGAATCCTGTTACCAGGATTACCCAGACAACAGCATCCAGGATTATGATTTGCCAGTTGCATTCTACTCTAAATCTATCAAGCCATGTTTAATACCTCAGGTAATACATTTAAGAACAATTAAAATTCATCACAACAGGAGATTAAATGTGAAAAAATAAGAAGTATATCCATTCTGTTTTCAGTTCCCCCTGCCAGAAGCATACAACCGTGGGAAAATACCTCAGTTGTGAGAACAACAGGGAGAAGATATTGCTGCTTCCGCCCCCTGCTAAATTAAGCATGATCTTCCTTTACGTATTGCAAAGGTTTCACACACAGGTGCGTAGAGCTATGCACATTTCCTTCTCTCTTTAAGTCTCTGACTCCACACAGCCACCCCACAGAACAAACTGTGGCAGACAAGTGAGACCCATGGGACAGGAAGTGAGGCCCCATGGCAGCCACTGCCGCTCCCCATTAGCCACCTGGCCAGGAGGGGAGCATTATTGCTGCTGCCCATCTTGCCCAGCCACCTCCACACAGGGAAATAAGGTCGCGGTTCCAATCCCATTCGTCAGTGCTGCTAGGGCGGTGCTGGAGGAGCATCAGGGCAATGAGGCCTCCCAGACTTATCCCACAGCTTGAGGAACATCCCTCACCTCCTCAGCCAGGCTCATCCTGTTCACCCCAACCCCGAAGTTTTGAGATTTGAAAGGAGAAAAAAAATCTTCATCCAGAAAAACACAGGGAATAGGCCAGTGTTCTCCCATGAACATTCAACGTGCAATAAACGGCACTTAGGGACATCCTATTGAATGCATCGATCGTTTAAACGGACTGACATTCCACCGAAGTAATAAATGGAGTTAGTTCCAAAAACAGATGAAAAGGAGAAAGGTGCTTTAGGGCACAAAGTCACTTTTCTCATTTTCATGTAAACCTTTATATATATCACTTACTGCTACTCAACTTCAAAAACAGCAAGGCATATAAGTGCAAATCCTGCAAAATAAACACTTTGGTAATACCTTAAATCCCCAGGACTGTTTTTCTGGAGTCTCCTTCATTGCTAACAGACTGCAAAAAAATGCATTAACCTTAAGCATCATCTTTCTCCTTTAGCTTTGGTATGGTTTTAACTAATGCAAAATTCACTTACACATGTAAGAGTAAAGAGATGTAATACCTTAATAAAGCAGAGCTGGTGTAACTCTGTTTATTACCAGCACTCAGATTACTGCATATATCCATCTTCAGCTAGCAGCCAAACCAGTGCTTCTGAAAGCACTACTCTTCACAGAATATAAACATTTCCATTGGGTTACAACCAGATTATGGGCACTACTGGAAGTGTTAACAACATATTCATTTCTACACAAACATCTCTTAGACATAAATGATTGAAGTGATTCTTTGCCAGCTACATACATATGAAACATTCCAGCAGCCGAGACAATGATTTCTGTAACATACTTTTCCTGCTCACACACTGCATTCTTCATAGAACCATAGAATGGCTTGAGTTGGAAGGGACTTTAAAGCCCACCCAGCCCCAACCCCCTGGTGTGGGCTGGTTGCCACCCACTGGATCAGGCTGCCCAGGGCCCATCCAGCCTGGCCTTCAAGGCCTCCAGGGATGGGACACCCACAGCTCCTCTGGGCAGCCTGTGCCAGGGCCTCACCACCCTCTGAGTGAAGAATTTCCTCCCAATATCTAATCTAAATCTCTCCTCTTTTAGTTTAAAACCATTCCCACTTGTCCTATCACTGTCAGACCATGATTCCTGATTGGAAAAGAAATGTTCCTCTTACTTAAATTACTCAGAGATTTCACTACAGAGCAATGCAGCAGAGATGAGGACAGTTCAGAGGCACAGAGCAAATGCACAATGCATACATCTCCTCACAAAGAGCAATTAAAAACTTCTAATTTGAGAAACTTGCTGGCAAACATGAATATAGAATCTCATTAAGAATAATCTGAAGTGTGCTAGATTGCCAGTAGCAATGAGCTGGTTATGGTTAAAATGTTTATAGCAACAAAGATGACAACTTTTTAGACAACAGTCCCTAAGAAAGGTTGCTTTCGTTTGTTTTCCAAGAAGAAAAACAAGGTTGTTAAAAAAAAAAAAAAGTCAGAAAAGCAACACAAAGTCACTCACTCCTTGCTGTTAAAGCATTTCAAATTTAAATTACACCTTTACCAGCTCCATTTTCATGGCTGTCTTTTTTTTTTTTTTTTTTTTTTTTTCCTGTTGGTGCCTGTATAGATCATCACAGCTCTTTTTGGAAGTAAAGAGGTGCAGTATTTCAGTTCCCGTGGGAACTGGTACATCCACTACCAAAAATATGCTAACTTCCACAGCATTTTCTCCAACTATGTCTTATATTGCTTACAGATAATGATAGCTCGACACATGAAACAGAAAATAAGATTCAAGATGTATCAGCCTCTCTTGAAAATAAGCTGCCTGGCTACATACAGTAAAGAGGTAATTCAGCCGAGGATTTTACTTTCTACATTTCTGTAACAAGCTATAATTCTCCCTTACTTACTCCTTCATGGAATATTGTCACGAATGTCACAAAGATATAGATAATTGCTTCATGAAAGCCTCTTTAAAAAGGCAGAAGGCATAGAATAACTGAACACCTCTTCAGGAGGATTCTGGTTGGTCCTCTGGAGCAAGGAGCAACACGTGGGACCCTGAGAACAACATATCCTCACAGCCCAGGTCCTCCTTGTCCCAGCTTAACTGTTATGGTATCAAAAAGCCATTTCCCAAATCTGCACCAGAGAAAGTAACTTCGGAAATAAATCCACACTCACAAAAAAGTGCTGTTCAGGTCAGCAGCAAAAATTCAAAGACACTGGTACCTGCCAGCTGTGATTTAAACATCCCCAATACTTTCCGTTTTGAACACACTGTTAGAAACAATAAAGCATGCCTAACTGTTGTGCCCACAGCCATATGCAGTGAGTAACGGAGGAAAATCCCACTTTTTGAGGGTATCTACTGAGGAGGTAATATAGTTTCACACCACATAGTTTAAGAGCAAATAACTTGGTTCTGCCATGGTCTACGCAGCATGGAAAGCATCCTCATGGAGAGGCGCAGAGGGAACAGTGAGGGCTGACACCAAAATAGCTCCCGTTCCCAACACCTTCCTGACACTGCTGAGACAACCTCGTACCTCCGACGCATGGTGGCAGCCAGCCAGAGGACTGGTGACTTAATGCACAAGTTTATCTGGGCTCTGGAGTCTGACACAGCCAAGGGCACCAACTTCCAGATCTGAACAGTCAGCTTCAATGTTCCAACGTCACCACTTGAAGCAGGACTACATTAGGAGACTTGATTTTTTTTTAAAATACTTCATACTGTTCTGAACAGCTTCCACTGTAAAATGTGCTCATTAAATATGCATGCTTTTTATAGCAAAAGTTCTTATCGATTGATGCGTAGGTCAAGAATGAGAAGAACTTAAACAAGTGTGACGCTGTGGTGAATACTGTAAAAGTCTCTGAATCACAGAGGAAATAACTGGCACACGCACCTTCTTTCATTCTACTGCCGAAGGCAGTTCTGACAATAAACAAGGCTCTGGGCCAGAATTCAGCCTTTGAGAACAATACAGGCGATATATCTGTACATGTGTGTCTGCAAGCAAAGGATATACTGCAATCTACCAGGCAGGGTGGCTTCAGTTTCATTTTGAAAGCCACTGAAAACAAAATCCTGTGGATGAAACAAAGAATCCACCCAGACATGAAGGCTACAGCATCTCCCATGAAAGAACAATAGCATATTACTCCTCATCCCTCTATCTTTCTGCAAGAGAAGCATCAGGATAGTTATTGCTCTGATCAAATTAAAGACCACTTCACAGAATTATTCTTTAAACTAATCACTGTTTAGAGATTTCTCTTCATGTACCCGTAGCCATAAATGCTCTAATTCAATTGCTTTGCAGAACACATCCCAATAAAAGAAATATTTCTATTAGCATTACAAAAGGCAACCAGTAAAATCACTCACATGCACAGGCTCACAATTTCAAACGAAAGCAATATTCCTGCACAAATACACCCTATTTTTGGGCTAAATCCACTCTAATGACATGTTTTGTAATCTGACAGCTCTCCCACTGGAATACACACGATATTAATGAAAGCAAGACCAAATTAAACAGATGACATGATTAACAGTATTCATTTCACGCATGACTGTGTTTTACCGGAGAGATAAAGACCTGAAAGTAATTACCACAAAGTACAACTCCTCCACCGACCTCTCTGCTGGCGGCTAGCGGTCCGTAAGTACTGATGTTTTATAACAAAGAGCAATGCCTTTCATCTGCGGGCTCTCTCGCGCTACGAGCTGAGCACCTCCAGCGCTGCGTGCACGCAGTACCTCTGTATCTATGTCTGTAATGCAGCACGCAGATTACTGGGGAAACCTATCAAACTGGCAGGCAGCAGCCCAGCCCGCCAATAAGAGCTGGGCACATGCGGGATCCGGCACATGCTCGCTGCGGCTCCCACCCTGTCACCGCTGCTTAGCGGCTGCTCAGCTAATTATAGCTGCCTGCCGGAGCGCCCAGCCACCGCGCGCGGGCACGTTGGGCGCGGGCACGTCGCACCTCCCAGCCAAAGGATCCGCACACAGGGGCTGCGAGCATCCTGGCTGCTGAAAGGAAGAATTCCTGTGTTTTGCTGTGTTGACTTTCCCCCTCCCCAGAAATGATTTGCCTGTGAGGGGGTTGCCCTTGACCTCTGAAAAAAGGATGCATGCTCCGACGACCTGAGGATGTCATGTACCAATGCACACAGAAGCCCTAATCTTTCACCAGGCTTTGGTGGTAATGCCAGTGAAATTGTTTTCATTATGCAAGACAACTGGACTACTCACTTAGAAAATACTTTCCATGAGCAAACACTTCTAATAAGTTCCCCACACTTCTTCAAGTACACTTTATGTGCCTCTTAGAAGTATGAAAATGCACAACACTAAGGAATGTTGTTAACTAAGAGACCATGGTGCACTAGAAAGACGCTGACAGCTCCTACAATTGTTCAGGATACAGAGTATCAGGTAAATAACAATGAAAAGAATATACACGCACTGTAATTTAGTATACCTGAACAGGTATTTCAATTTGAAATTTAATTCTGAAGCCTCCTGTTCCCTTATGATTCACATATTCACTTGTTCCACACTGGCCAAATGGTTTCCAAACTTCACTGGCAAGATGGAAATAGAGAGCCCGTTTTTCAGAAGAGCCAGGTAGGCAGCTAGCTGTCCCTCAGGAGATACAGTAGATTTCTCAAGACTGACACTGCCACAGTATCACCACAGTACAGAATTAGGTCTAAGTAAGTTACAACACATTGTTACTAAAACACATCCAAAACATTACACTTAGAAACACATTATTGCAGCAGGTCTTGTATGTGTCCATGCTGGCTTTTTGGTTTTTCTTCCAATTTTTACTCCCATCACCAACCCCGTGCAGCATCAGGCACAGTTCAAATATGTGATATTAAAGGCTGTTCATAAACATTTATCTACCCTATTTACCTCACTACAAAAATTATGTTTGCTGCTACATAAAATGTTCCCAATGGAACAAGACTTCCATTTGGTAACAGTGCAAGGCCGTATTTATTGATAATATGCAAATAGCTGTGTCCCAGCTTTCTTAATCTGCCGCTGGAAATTGCTCATAAAAAGTCACTCTGTGCTAGAAGCAGATTTCATTTCTATAAGAAAAATATTCTCAAAGCTATATATGGCTAGAAATAAAAATGAAATGCAGAAAGAGTGACATTTCGTCCCTTGAGTCAACTTTCAGTCAAGATTAACTTTTGTGTTGCAATAAACTAAGGAGGTTATTTAATTAAGTCTTCCTTTTTAGATTACATCATCTAAGGAGCTCACCAATTTTTATAAATTGTGCTTCTTTAGAACTCTGCAGAATATTCCAAGTTTCTCAGCAGCATGGCTTGAATCCAGGAAACTATGTATTTCATGAATAAATGCAGGGGCAGTTACACATAGGTTAAAAACTTAATTGAAAGAGAGTCCAGGAGATATGAATCCCAGCTAAGAAGATTCTCAATCCTTTCACAATCAGATCCACAGTGACTTTTCAACAACTTTTTGCCAAAGGTAGCAACAGGGGAACAAGCCCAGTAGTCTTGACCCTAGCTCTCTGATCCAGCTGTTGGGAATGCTCATGTTTGGTACGCACAGAGAGGCACAAAAGTAATTCTTTTAAACCAACATTCACAGACCACCAAGACACCAATGACAGGTGACAAAAAATCCTTAAACAGAAATTCACCTTCCGGACACTCAGTTTTGGCTGTCTCCTTCCATGCAAGCTGCTAAGCCTCAAAGTCTCCTGGCTTTGCACAACAGCTCCAAGCCCTCAGAGCTCCCTTTGGCACACATCCAGCCTCCTACCTCCTTCCCAGAAGCACAACCCATGTTCTTCTAAGGTAACCCATGTTCTTCTCTCAGGTGTCACACTGGCAGCTGTAGTTGGAGATGGGGCCTACCACATCCAACATGATGTTGCAGCCCAGGCCCTCCATTACAACGGCTCCTGGCTGACAACTGCAAAACTAGTATTTAGAAAGACACCTACTTTGTTCTGTAACATAATCCAACACTCACTAAGACCTCTGTGGTTACCTTAACAGGCCAGTTCTAACAGCCAGAATTGACACAGAAATTCAGGCAACCACTTCTAACTCTTCAGATGTTCTGCTGGGGAAAGGGAAGCATGGGTGACAGCACCCTGGGTCTGACATTCGGAGACAGTGGTGGTTCACGAAGGCAAAGGCAGTTGGCTAAAACCCCAGCCAGGGACAAAGCAGAGCTCTGCCAGCCTCCTTGCTGCCCATGGTGACCGCACACAAGCGCCTGGATCAGGCACAGGACCTGGGATGGGCTACGGCCACGTCTCCACGTGGCAGCAGCAGAGGCTGGGAGAGGTTTCCTGAGGACATGGTAGACAGAAGCTTCTCAGCCCAAGCACATCTCTGCGGGTAGGCGAGTTGGCCAATATTCGGCAGACTTTCATAGAAAGCAAAAGCCTGTCCCTGGCACAGAGGATCCATCTGGGCTACACTTCGAGTTCCTGCTCCTCCGCATGGAAGCAGAAGGGTTCTACAACATTTTTAGAAATGAAAAGCAAGGTAGGTTTTTTCTTTGATTGAAACCATTCCATCAAGAACGTGTTCCATAACCATATGGTCCGAGGCAGATGCCCCTTACAGGAGGAAGGAGATAGGAAAACCTACAGGTATGACAAATTCATATGAAACCAAATCTTACACTGGAAACTGCCTAACTGGCAGATTATTAAATTTTACGCTTCATTTAGGCATATGAGTTAATAGACAGATGGCTATTTTGGGAACTAATAACTTTTTACTATTTACTTTTAAGTAAATAAATATCCAACAGTTTCAATTCAAAAATACTTTAAATTACACAAATTCTGACATATCTTACAACTAAACAGGTTTTACTCTGGATAACAATTAACTTTTGACTTAAAAAACACCAAACATTGCTTGGAAACTGCTAGAGCTTTTACTTAAATAGATTTTGCAAAATATAGAAAACATGTGGAATGAAAACAAGCTGACTAAAAGCATTGCTGAACCAACATGCTGCATTTCTAAAGACAATAGCATGTGTACTTCCAAGCTGTAGCCTTGAGAGGTTGAACTGAACCAATCACTCTAACAAATATTTCACTTGGCTTGATGCATTCACTCGACTTCTAGAAGAAAGCAACCTAAGACATCCCATGGTTGTGTACACATAACATGGAAAAACACCTGAAGATTTATGTATGTATGGTACTTTTTACATTTACACAGATTGAAAGATGAGGGAACAGTTTTCTCTTTCACAAATTTTTCTACATTTCAATTTTGCTTTCCCCAAAGATTTATCTACTGTTATTTTCATCTTCTTATGAAAACAACCTTTGACTTCAAGTAGTTATTCCGTATGTTCTCTCCCTTCCCAGAAGTGCTTGGTGAAGTCTGGAAAGTCTGCAGATTGGTGGTAAATGCAACACAAGCCCATCATCATTCATGGAGGGAGAGAAAACACAGGCCTATAGTTTGCCAAGTAAACTTCTCTCCAGAAGTCACAGTGACAGGCTTCAAGGCTGGCACTCAGCATAGGAAAAAAAACCTATGTCCATTTTATGGAGCACAGGGACAATTCTTGAATTGATCCTAATTTGAGTCTGGTAAGAAAGCACACATGTACGTGTGCACACATGCACACAAATGCTATTGATCACATTTCAAAATTAGTAAGTTAATATCCAGCTTTAGACTCCCTTCTCAAATATGCTTATTGCATCCCTAAGCACCCTAGACATTGCTCCTCTGGGTGTTTAACAACACACAGAGAAGTCCCAGTTAGAGCAGAGAATCTCTGCAGGACACCACTAAGACTGATTTAAGCCCCATTTTTTAAAAAACAGAGTTCACTTCCGCCCCCCCCACTCAGAGGTTTAAAACACAACCAACAAAACAAACCCACACTCCATCACCATCCCTTGTCTCTGCAGACGCACATACTGGCAGTACCTTTACTGAAAAGCCAAGAGACCAAAACGAAGACATCAATCTGCCACTGCCACCTCTGAGAACCAGAGGAGGAGCAGTCAAGCTGTCAGTAAGGTGTGTTTCATCCTACCACTGATTGATGCTTCCAGTAAACACAGCAAATAAGGATCTGATGCCCGTTGAAGATTTACTACTTTGATCACTTACACTTTGCACCCAAAACCAGATATGGCACAAATGTTAAAATCATTCCGGCTGTACCCTTAAGAACAAAGCTATCTCAAATCCAAGTGACAGGTCATTTTGGAGACTTCATATCACACTGAAATATGGTTCCCATCACATCACTCCAACATCTCCATCCTAATACTGAACTTTCACTTCTCCCCAAGTTCCTTCCATTCTTCCTTCA
>VXAV01000013.1:124479-164168 GCA_013399715.1 Alectura lathami
ATATAGGTATAGTTACCCGATGCTTTAGATAACTGGTGAGTCATTCAAGTACTTGCGCTGGAATTAAAGCATCTGAAAATTAAAGGCTGCTGGTGTGCAATCTATACGAGAATGGAAGACTACAGTACATGCATATCCAGGCTTCACCTTACAGACTATAATGCTTCCCAAGATTACCCACATTTTATGTTACAAGATGAATTTGTTTTGTTCTTTATACAAAGTTCCTTAACACAAGGAGTACCATTAACCTGAAGAGACTCAAAACATCAGGCTAATGAGATATGAAGTGATTATCATTCAGCACTCTTCATAAACACTTTCTTCTGCCTCCCTTCACACTGAAATTTAAAACCTTGCTTGTGACTAAAATAGGTGACTAAGTACTAATTTGCAAAGATCATAAGCAATCACTCAAGAAGAATGTGATCTAATACTTATAATTTTAAACTATCTCGCAATCTGACGTCTAAAATGAAGAAAAAATATCATTCGGATGAGTCAATATTTTCATTACAAGGTGCCTATCACAGCAAAAACTTAAGTGAATGAGCATTGCAAAAGAACATGCTCTTACAGAAGAAGGTTATCAAGATGTAACTTGAAACAGTCAGAGTTAGTGTGGTGTACATATATTTACTCATTTGTTTGAACCTACCTGTTCTTATTAGTGTAACACAAAGAGGAGAGAGAAAACTCCAGTATTAGAAAGCTCTACAGAGGACAAAATCCCATAGTAATAATCCACAGGTAACACAAAACTTTCATCTAGAATAGACACAAATATAATGAAGCTTAGTTAGATATCAGAATAATTAAGTTTTAATGCCAAGCAATTCTGAGTAGAGATAACTTAAATCACACTGAAGTGACTACATAGTTGTTGGCTGAGGTCATATATCTAAGGGTTGCTGTCTGCTTCAGCAGTTCTCCACAGAGCACTTCTTATCACACAGTGTTTGTGTGACACATGAGAAAATACTTTCACTCCTCTGAAAGCTTACAGCACCTAATATAAGTTACAAATTGTGGCTGCAGGAGACAGCAGCAATAAGAGAGTGAGTCATTTTTTTATTTTTTTTTATTTTTAAACACTATTAAACAAACATCTCCTCCTTGGAANTTAAACAAACATCTCTTCCTTGGAAATACCTTATAAATCAGGAAATTATATTGAAGATGTTGGCATGTACAAATCAGGGATGGCTGATTTAGTTATCCAGCATAAGCATTTATGCTTATTAAGTCCATTAAGAACCCTGTTATTAAGCAGTTTTTTTTAACTGCTGGGATAACAAGCTCTTCTAACACAATGGTAGGAGGACTCAGAGACTAGGGTGAAAAATAAAGTCAATGAAAAAATCATCTTCTGTTCTGTGTACGGTTCAGAATCCAGATCAGAGAGCCTAGCACTAGTTTCTCGGGAAAAAAAAAAAATTAAATAGGGATTTTTTTTTTTTTCCATTCAACACACTCCGTAAGAAACTTAATTTCCACACAAACTGAGATGTAGCAAACTATTTCAACAGGCCTGTGTGGAAATATTCTATTTTATGGCGCAGCAGGTAACTCGGAATGACTTACCATGCTAACTATGGAAGGATAAGGCCCATCTCAAAAAGCTGTGTTTGGTGGAACATCGCTGCTTCTGGCAAACTGGGCAACTGCCCCAGAACTGGCAACCAGGGTAGTAAAATCTCAGGAGGACTGAAGTCCTCCACTGGAAGCCCACTTTGCACTCGCAATGTTACATGTAAAGAGAGCTTTCTTCCTCCACATGAAGCTCTCTTCGGTGCAGAGAACAAGGAACTTTGTCCCTCTGAACAGCACAATGCCTGATATTGCTACAGGTCAGCGCTAACCTGAGCTAAGTGTAAAATCCACGGCAGGCACTTAGTGCCTGAGGTTAGCAGTCAATTGATTAATGTGACCTACTGGCCCCATTGTTTTTATTTATTTTTACATCAAATCCATTATGTAACTGAATCCTTCAGAAATTTAAGTTAGCCTTCCTTTTAAAAATTTCACAGAGTTCAGAATTTGATTTTGTTTATGGCTTTCAGGGAAGTAATAAAAACACCTAGTATGTTATACCTAGTTCTGCAATTAGTATAGCTGACAAGCTTAACATTTCTGAAAACATATTCACTAGGGAAACAGCAGGAACTTCTAGTTTACTTGTTCATTTATTAGGTGAGTGCTACAGAAGATTTGTGCATCTGTTACGACTATCAATTTTACAACGCTGAAGCTAGCGGGAAAAAAAAAGCTTAAAAAAAAAAAGCAAAACAATCAGCACTTGTAGCTCATCCTGAGTAATTTCTGCATATCAGTGATCAGCACCCAGCTACTAGTCAAACTATTGGTTTTTAAAAAAAGTTTAATTTATGAAAAACAAGCAAGAAGAGGCATCTACACAACTCTCCCCCATCAAGTCATTTCCTCTAGAAACACCAACTGCAGAAATTCAGCTCTCTATGAGAACGTGCACATGCCACAGAACTGCTTTACAGTGAATGTGCTCCAGCACTGAGTGCCCAGAGCCAACCGGGAGATGAGGCACAGCTCCAGAACAGGGGCACTCATGTATCTGCTCTAACATTTTCCCTCTCATCATCTTTTTCTTCACCACCTTGGTTTGGAGAGGACTAGTGAAGAAAGGGACATGATTTTTTTTTTTTCTCCTCCTTTTTCAATCTCCTCCCTTAACCAGGTCAGAGCACCAACACAATCAGATGAAACAGGCTAAGAGCACAAGGTGATCCTCCTCAGCACTGTCAGACACCTTAAGGTTTGAAGGCCACGTACAATGAAGGCAAAACACTGATGGAAAACGGAGAGTTGTTTTTTTTTCCCTGCAGGACCTAACTAAAGTCCAAAAATATCTTAAAGAAGTGAGAAATGGCGGATTGATGTTGACAACAGCTTATGCAATCTGAGCAGCAGACAGTCTTAGGCTGTGCAGAGTTCCCTGGATATGACTTCACAGTAAATAGACTTTCTTGTTGTTTTAGGACTCTGATGAGGTAATGGCTGTAACAGAGATATGTTTGTCCTCATACTATTATTTCTTTCTATATATTCTGTTCTTTCTTAGCATCACAGTGAACTTTACAATCTTCTTTTTCCATCATCAGCATCAGGCCACCTTACAGTTGACCCATATCAGCGTAATATGGCTGGGTCTGAAATCCTCCAGGGATAAATAGGCAGACACCAAACCAAAAAGCTGAAGGAAGTTGTTCTAGTGATGAAAGATTCATCTTCTGAGGTATTACCCCTCCCTTCTCTTTGCTTCTTGCAGCCTTCCATGTCTTTGTGTGCTGGCCCACCTATTGCTGAAAAGACAACCAATTCTGGTTCACCTGTCAGAAATGCCATGCCAGGCTCTACAACCTCATTGCCTCTCTCACAAGCCCTCCACAATCCTACACCCCTCCTCTTTTCTGGCCTTTCTGCAACACTAACCATGCTGCAAAGAATTCAGTGAACCCCATCTATTTCAACTGCTTCCTCTCCACACGTTGTCCAAGCCGGGCCGCCTCACCATCCATCTCACCGCAGAATGCTCTCCTGAGCATACTATGGTGTCCCTCCTTCCTCCCCGTGACACCACTTAGCCGTGCTGCCCTCTGCTTGCTCCCCTCCTGCTCACACTTGTTTCTCCTCCTCCAAGGCTTCCCCTGCTCTCTGAGGCACCAGCTGACCACCCAAACGCCTTTACTCCAGGGCTGCTTCCAAGCACGGCTCAGCAACCTCAGCCTCACCATCAGCCACTTTCTGACTTTTTTCTTCCTTTTTCCTCTTCCAGGACAAGATGTTTTTCTTCTGCTGACCTACCAAAATCACTTTCCTGAACACACAACTGCTTTGTTCCTGCTTGAGGGCCACCCAAGAGGCATTTTGGGTAATTTTGTGTTAGGTTTGTTAACCCATGCCTAAGGAACAGTAAGCCCCTTATTTTCACCTTATGTATAAGGTTTTGGAATAACTTTGGCAAAAATAACAAAGGGTACATTGAAAACTGGAAAGACACTTCAATATATGCTTGCAAAAAGTAGATTGGGATTGACTAGTCCTGAACTTTTCCACATCACTGATTTTTCTAGATAATGGCAGTGCAGTATATTTATCTCTAGACTAGTAGAACATTCCATATAATGCCATGTGAGAAATTATTACTTCAGGTGGAGATGGCAACTGCAGAAGTAGGAGAAAGAATAGTAGAAGCAATTTATAGATGTCCCCAAAAAAACAGTCACTACAAGGAAAGTTTAGCTTTAGCAGAGAAGTTGGACAAGACAATCTGCAGAGGTCCCTTCCAATTCTTACAATCCCGTGAAAGGATCAGAAATTATTTTGAAAAGGAAAACTCCTACAATCAACAAAATTATGCTTGTCCCAGTCTTATTTTGTGTTCTTGTATGAAGTCTGGCTGTAAGTTAGGAGCGTGCACTGATGAGAGTTTCTGATGGCATCAAGCTGCAAGAAATCATCAAGGCAGAGGAGGACTGAAGTGCTGCACCAAAAGAATCGGGTAATCTCATGAGACAGGAAAGCAGAGTGGAAGGAATTGCAGCAGCACAAAGCTCAAGGTCAGGAACTTTCACAACAGTCATCAAAAACTCTGCTAAAAATGGCATTCACCAGCTGGAAACGTGAAAGGAATAAAAGAATGTGCTCACATCGGTCTCAGACAGCTGTAAGCTGCTGTTATGATGCCGTCTGTGATGGAGGCCTTGGGCAAAGGCAACTCCAGGAGGAAGAGAACAGAAGTGACCAACTTTCAGTAAGTTGGAGACATGCAGCCTCTTTTCTCTCACAAACAGCTAAAATAACAGAAAGACACCTAAACCAGAAACAGCTGAAAATAGAAAACCACCAAAATTTTTAAGCCCCTTTACCAGCTACTCCAAACCCACCAGCAGAGATACTTCAGCAGACAACCAAGAGGAGAGTTAGCACCTTTCAGAGGTGCATGCTGAATGAATACTGCCAAGAAAACATGATTTATTCACCAACAGCTCCCCTTTCAATCAGTATGGATACAACTATTCGGAACACAGGCTGGAGCAAACAGCCATCCATTTTGTGGAACAAGGTTTTTACTGCTCGCAGAAAAGAGATGTTGAGCCTGATTGCATATGTAACATGTCATGCGACCTGTTACCTGCAATATAATCACCAAGATGAGCGCGCACCAACGACCTGTCGCCTCAGCACTGTTTTGCTTAGGAGTACAGATGTGTTTTTGCATCGTGTAGCACAGCTGCAGCACAGTGCAAGAACAGCTCGTGCCAGCAGAGGGAGGCAGCTGCTCTCCTGGACATACATCTCATGTTCCCTGATGCACAGTAGGAAGCCAACGAGTTTGTTTTTGTGGAAGTGAACTCACCCCTCAGCCATTGTGTAAATGTGGCTTTAAATCAAGCTGTAATTAGATTTTGCTGTATTTAACAAAACCTCTCTTGCTGCTCCTCTCTTCCAACTCTAGACAGGAAATAAATGCATTTGCGAAAGAAAAAAGGAAAAAGTTTATGCCTCTTCCCTGAGTGCATTCTGGCGCACATAAAAAAAATAAGCACAAAACACACAACAATAAACTTCACAGGACACTCAGTCTTCACATTACATATGGACACAAAGACCTGGTCCACTCTTAAATGTTTGCTGACTTCTATCAATATTCTCCTTCACCACATAAACCTTGTTAAAAAATACTAGTAGTCCAATGCTTGGAGTCCAGCTCTTCTTCAAAGATTTAATTTGCTTAGCAGAAAAAAAAAAAAGTGCTAAAAACCCAGGCACAATAAGACTGCCACATATTCATTTTAGGATGGAACTTTTCTTTCCCTCTTATTTTAACTATTTTGGTTACAGCACTCCAGTTTTTAAACCAAAAACTTTATTTCCATCACAGCCTCCGTACAAACTGATACCCCTAAAATTTAACTATGTTAAATCAAACCCACATTACTGCAATACACGTTGCACAAGCTGGCTTTATTTTGTTGGTTGGAGTTCTTTATGGTCTCAATAGTACATTTCCACTGCAGTTTACATTGCCATATGAGTAACTGCATAGCAAATGAAGCTGAGTTTACTGGGAATAACGAACAGCTTTGATGGTTGACTCCAGAGCTCACAAGGCAGTTTATGGTGGTTGTGACAGCAGTGGATACAATGGCAAACTGGTGCAAGCAAGTCAAGAGGACATACCCAAGGCCATGCAGCAAGTTAGCTACTGATCCAAGAACAAAAAGTTTCTGCTCTTAATCTAGATTTCAAGTACCCAGGAACACTTCTTCCCAGTGAGTCAAAACCTACTGATAACTATCAGGTCTTATGAAAGTTTCAGATTCCTTAGAAGAAAAAGACCAAAAGCTAATCACCTACTTCCATGCATACAATCATGGCTGAGGATTTATTTACATGAAGTTACTCATTCTTCAGAGAGCTGGAAAAGCATGCCTCCTCAAAACAAACTGATTTCAAGTACATGTGCTTTAATGCCCAAATTCCCTATAAAGCTTTTATTATGCTGCAAATTAAGAAAGCTAAGGCTGGCTTAGACGACTCAAATGATAACTTCATTCTAAAAATCAGGAATTCTTCTTGCATCTTCTTTTGAAATACATTGGGGGTAGGGTAATCGTAGAGCATCACAACAGTTTTCCTTCCTAAACAATGTGAGGCTTGGAGAAAGCACTTAAGATGATTAAGGGTATGAAGATAATATGACAAGACTCTAAAAACAGAAGGGACAGGGTAAAAAGCTGCATTCAATTAGTGAAGATACATACTTGTGTGCATTTAGGTCTGTATAAATGTTTTAGAACTACCTACAACTTAGCCGTAGTAATCTTTGCTACAAGACATTGGCAAGACCAAGGCTTTGGCAAGATTGAAAAGAGTAGATACCCATAAAGCAATTAAATTATAGAACAGATTAAACTGATTGGTTTGAAATTTAATCTCAAAATGGAAAAGATCAAGTTAAATGTTAGGAGCAAATTATCCTTCCACACCTGCAGGAGAGCTCTTGCATTAGTTTTTGCAACACCTGATGCTCTTCCTAAAGGCATGACTATTAAGTTTGATTCAGTCTCAATCTAAACTGAGAATTCAAAAGAGTCCAATTACACGCACGGAAATTCTGCTTCTGAAAATATGAGCTCAACAAAAGACCACAAGCTTTTAGGATACTAATTCTTTCTTTATTTATACTTATATAAGACATTTTAAAATGAAACATCCCACATAAAAGAAACGTAAGTTTGCCATAACCAAACAGATTAGGTGGACACATATTTTCACCTTCTTTAACCCATAAAAACCAAGAGCCTTTTTTCCGCTGGAAGTCTGGAAATTGGCACAGTAAGGCAACAATCCACAACGGCATGAAACATCATTAATATTAATGTCTACCAAGCCAACAGTTCAGAAAAAAAACTGGGGAGAAATCCAATAAGGCACCTAGCCAATAGCATGGGGCCATAACTGGGAAAGGTAAGTTTCTACACTCCCTCCTAAAGCGGAAGCATACAATAGGATTAGCCTTATCTTATTTAAGTTTCTTAACAAGTCTGCATCCTCCAGACAGTGTTCTGTTTGCAGCAGGACTCAGGCTCCACTCTTTAAATGAAGCAGCAACAGCTATGCTTGGCAGAGCTAGAAGCATAGGAACATCAACAGCCAGAGCAGCTGAATCAAGTTTGACTTAAAAGAGGAAAAACAAAATTTCAGGCTAGATAGAAGACAACATACTCAAAGGAGCTTTAAGACTACTGTCTTTAAGTCATGACCTGTACTTTTTTGCCTGCTTTTCAACTCATATGTAGGAAGGTAAGATTATGAAGTGGCTTCCACCGTGGCATTTCAGTTCAGATTATTCTCTACATAATAATTACTGCCTTTCCCCTCATCACTTACACACTGCTTTGCTAGTCTGGGAATGTTTTTGTATTTATTCCTTGCTCAGAAGGTTTTTTAATCCCTTCAAAGTCCTAAGCGGAGCTAATCTCATGCTCCATGAACTTCAGTGCAAATGCTGTGTTTCTGTTTTTCTTAACAACTTCATTTCAGTGTTTATATGGGAATACTGCGCTACTACTGTAACCAAGCAAAGCAAATATGCTGCAGTAAACGTAAACTTTATTCAAAGTGTAGCTTCAAAAGCACTTTGGCATATTTCAGCCTGGACTGCCAGTGTTAGAATGGGGAAAAAGGCAAAAGGAGAACTAAATCCCAGACCTTTCACGTCAACACAAACTTTAGAACAGTCAGACCGGAAACCTATGGACTAGCCATACTGCCGAAATGTCAACCTGTTTGCTGAAGCCAACTGCATTTCAGTTCCAGATAGAAGCAGTCTGAGTAGAGGTGGTTGAATATTGGGAAAACCTTAGAAGAAAACCTCTGCTAACTTGGTATTCTGAGACTCATGCAACTCCAAGCTGCATCTTCTCCTTTGCTAGCACACACCTGAAGCGACCACCACTGCAAGAAGGGCCTCAAGCTTACCTGTCATCTTTGGCTGCTCTAGAAAAGGTCTACATCAACAGCCTGGTTCAAGTCCTCTACAGCATCTTCTCATGCCATTTACTCACCATGAGATTGTTAGGTATAGCGCAGAGAAAAATGATTAGAGAGGAAAGAAATCTAGATCAAAGTTACTAGAGAAATGTAATTAGAAACAAGGGAAAAAAAAAAAATGTACTTCTAGCAACCTAGAAAGCAGGTGTCTAGTCCTGATTTTTGTTCTGGCAGCAAGGGACTTGCACAGATGATAGACAGCACTCAGAGAAAAGCACCATCACAAGCCTTATCCTAAGAGCTATTTTAGAAAAGAATTTCTGCCAGAAGTAAAATGCTTAAGCAACACTGAAACCCAAAAGGCTGTTTCTTTCCTTCCTATAGTACAGGGTTTAAAGTCAAAGCAGACTTAGTGGGGACAGAGAGGAATAGCAAAGAAAATAAAGGGATAAATGTTAGTTACTACAAAAATCTGCACTGCTTGTTTCATCAGGAAAAAATAATTCTATTGTAAGAACATTTTTGGACAGAGCCAAAACAACACTCTGCATTTTGTCTCCTCTAGCAGGAGGAAACAAAAATAAAAAAGGAAGAGCACTTACTGATCAGAGCTTCTTCTGTAGGAAGCAGAAAATTATGCTAGCCCTTAACACTGTTTGAATGGACACTGTTCTGTTTATTTGTTTTTGAGGAAAAAGACTCCACTGGAAGTCCTGCACTGCATGCACACAGCTGTACTTTAATACAGGAAATGCAAAAAATAACTGAACAATTTGAAAACCAAAATCATAAGCAGACTGAATTTGCTACTTTGAAACTCCCATCTAGTATTAATGGCTGTAAAGCAGAGAAAAGCTACGAATAAATTACACCATGATATCTCAGAGATACAGCAATGTCTGAATAAATGAAAATCAGTTTGGGTTTGCGGTACAGAAGTTTATACTTGAATGCAGCTGGATCGCAGTCAACCAGCCAGCTCCCATAACAGCACCTTCAAGCTGTATTGATTTCTGCAGAAGAAAAGGCCCCATAAATCTGCTTGAACAGCATTGCGTCATCCTTCTGGTTGGCTTCAAGAAGCAAATTAAATGTTTTCCATTAGCATGGTAAAGCAGCTATACAATTTTGTTTTTATTTCGAATACGGGCTCAAGTTACGGAACACTTGAGCTAACTCTGCGGCCAGGACTACATGCCTCACGTTTGTAAAGCCAGCAATTCATGCTTATGGGAAACCAGATGTGTACACTGCACAGTTCCCAGGACCGGGGATTATTTTAAAATATGTTGTTGTAGATTAAAAACGAGGACCCGCTTCTCAGCAAGTCATGGAGTACTACGCTGAAGGAAAAACAACAGAAGAAACAGAAGAAAACTAAGGAATAGAAGAAAACTAAGGAAAAACCAGCAGTGCTGTAGTATAACAAAGAGCAAGACAGTTTGGAGAAGCAAGAAGCAGAGTATTACTTGAGGTAATAAGATCTCCTTGATCAATTATTCATATCATTTACACGAACAGTTACAGAAAAAAAATCTAGGGCAAACAAAAATCTTCACAGCTAGCAAGTGCCCTTGATTTTCATCAGAACATTTGGCTGCCTCCTATCATGTGTTTCTGGTTAGCCAACAAAGGGAAACAAGAGGCAGAAAGACGCAGAGTGAACTGATCTGCTGGGAGCGGTAACAGCGTTCAAGGCTGCACTTCAGTCCATGCACTGAGCACCACCAAAGGCTTAGGGCACCTTGCACTTCTGTATGTGAACCACCACCACCACCTCATTTAAGCACACTCAAGGGTTTATGCAAACACGTTCTACGAAGGTGTAAAACTGCACTTCCTAGATGACATTCAGAAGAAACACTGCACTTTTTAGTTCGTGGTTATTTCAGCTTCTATTTGTTTCATGTAGTCCTAAGGCAACTGTAACAAAGGGAAACATTAAGGAGATAAGTACTCCAGGATTTTTGCCCTCCTATTTGAAATCACTGTATGGTTGTCAGTTTTTATGCTCTGTGAGCATTTCAATACAATATCCTCAGTTGTTCAAAATGACCTTGCTGGCAGAAGAAACTCAGTGAAACGACATGATAAGCAGAGGGAAAGGGAATGGCATACAGAAGGCCTCAGTGAGCCTCCCTCCCTCTGCTTGGTTGTCTTACCGCCAGGCACATACAGCAGCTCACAGGAGGGAAGGCCATGGGGTGAAATGCTGACTGTACAGAGGGGAAATCTCATGCTGATTTTGATTTTACCCCAGTAATGTTAGGATGATGAGCTTCAGTCTAGATTGGAGCCCTGCTTCCAGAGAAGGCTCAACAAAGGATTAACAAGAAAAATCTGCAATTCTTCCCAGACAAATCATAGAATATTTATTTACAGGACCTTCAACCTATAAAGTTAACACCTTGCAACTGCAATTTTAAAATTGCAGAAGTTGGAAGACCTTTAGAAGAATTTATGTTTAATCTTGAAGAAATCTGTGGAAAACATTGTTTCCACTACTACTCATTTTTTTCAAACCTTCTACGCAAAGTTAAATTAATCTTGTCAATATGAAGGAAAGACTGCATACATCACCACATCCAAAATCCTGGCTTTCTAGAAAAATTGTAGTATAGTCAAAATCTTAAAGTGCTTGGTCTGTAGCGCTGGTAGGTTCGAAGTTGTTGGGGTCATATTTTGTTTCCATCCATCAGCTTTTGCCCCTTACATGCAAGAAGGAGTTCTGGATGACCAAGCTAAGAAATAATTTTAGTGCTTGTAAACAGAAATTCATCATACAAAAAACTTCACTCTCTTCCTGTTGCTGGAGACATCCAAAAATGCTTCCATATCTTTATGGCCACCCTAAGTCCTAAATGCAGCAATTAAAAGGGGATCTATTTCTAAAAACAGAGCACATCATACAGCTCTCAGTGTGTTCCCTTGTCTGTGGTTCTGCATTGACATCTTCCTGCTAATACTACAAGGAATTACTTCTGGCCTCATCCTACCATGCACTATGCTATTGCTTCAACCACCACCATCCAGCATTTGCTAAAACAAAATTTGGACCATGCAATGAGCAATTCCCATAAGGAAAATGATCAATCCTTATCTTGCAAATCCTATGAGCCACTTCAGTTAGCTCAAAAAAAATGAGTCTCTTTACCTTGATATAAAACTTCTGAGCTCCTGCTAAGGCTGCCTGGCCTGTTCGGTGGTCCTCCCCTGTAGCAGGTCTCCAAAGAAAGGCCGGTCTCTTCTCCCTAGGAGTCCTGGAGGCTCCTTGCAGCAGTGCCTGGAGACATATCAAGAGGGAAGGCATTTAGCTTCATCACCATGTGTCATCAAAGCCAGTCTGCAGGGCCTGCAGAGAGGTGGCTGGTGATACCAGATGAGCGTTCAGTCAGCTGTGGATGTTCTCCATCATTTATGAGTCTCGACAGCAGAGCCTTGAAGCTCTGCAATTTAACAGGCAACCTGCAGGTATAAATCTTTTTTTTTTTTTTCCCCCCTCATGCCATTATTTTCCCACACTGAAATGGCTCAGAGATATGCTTCAGGAATGCTTCAGAGCAACAAGCCTAAGCAGTGAGACATCTTCAAGGCACTCACCGAGTGCTGTGCCATGGCCTGCAGAAACGCAGCCTGCACACCTTACCTCCTTGCCCAGGGCCTCCACCCAACAGAGCAGCCCCTGTTAAATATATGCTCGAGAGTGCTTTATCTCACTCAGGGGAAAAAAAATAATAAAAAAAAATCACAGTCCTCCAACTCCACCTCCAGAAAGGAAGGGTAACAAGACTGCCTTCAAGTGAAGGCTTACTAAAGGCTCATGTGCCAAACAGCCATACACGATTTCCTAGGCTATGACCTAGATCTCAGTTTAAGTTGATGTTCTTTTTCTCAGCTTGTCACTCGAGGTGAGACCAGCTCTAACCATAATACATCAAAAAGAGAAGCCCTGATGCATCTGAGTTTTCTGTGGTTTGGTTTAATTTCACAGTTCTGTGAAATAAATCAAGGCGCTCAGGCACCTTTACCAAAAAAAGAGCTTCTTTTAACCAAGTGTATCAGAGAATCTCCAAATGATATTGATTTTCTAGTCACTGTTATTCACTCTAGAAAAAGTCTACAGATACCGTGAAATACAGAATTCCCTTCCCAAAAACCTCAAAACTTTTGAAGCACAAATTTAAGGAAACCGTTGCCTCACACAGTCAATACAAAAGCAGCAGCATTATTTGCCAGGAATCAGTTACATCAGGTTTCCAAATGCCAATCTTTGGGGAAATCTGCCTGAGTTTGGGTCTGGATATTCATACAACTAAGATGAGAATTTCATTTGCTTGCGGACATCTGTGCTGGGCAGGTGGATGTGACCTAGCACAGCTTGCCTTGAGGATTTGCTGCCATCAAACAGCAATACAACAGAACAGAGATGAAACAGAGGGGACTCAGGGACAGATGGGCACCTTCTTGTAAATGCTTACAAATTAAAAGAAATAAGATCCCTGTAAGTTCATATTTGACAAGTCAGAAGGTCAGGGGCAGGGGGGGTGGGCAAAGGGTGGAAGCAGAACACAGACCTTAAGTGCAGGTACAGAATCTGTTCCAGCCATGTTTCTTGACCAAGAGCTCAAGCAAGCTCATGTTCATGTGCTTTTGTCTCCAAGTTGAGTGACAATTATTACACCTATTAAACATCAGACACCTCCAAATCTGCCTTGTTGTGCAGGAAAATATTTAGCTTCACAGATGAATTCTCCCATTTCTGCTCTGCTGAAATCATAGCTCCTTGCTTTCTGCTTCTCTGGCAAGAGAAGGTCACTGTGTTAAGAGTATGCAAGGAACATGGGTTGTGGCTCCAAAATTTACATCTGGTGCTGGTAATGTTACAGTCTCCTACAGGAAATACATATCTGAGTTTAATGAATTCATTTTTAAAGAAGAAAATATGGTATGAGCGTATGCGTGTGCACGCACATGCACAAACATATAAAGTATCTGCACAGTTATCGGTCAACAGCTTCTGAGATGCTTGGAACTGCACTTAGGAATACTTTTACAAAATTTATTTTATATTTAATAAGACTGCATATCTCAAGTTTCAGCCTTTAGCCAACGACCTGGAGCCTTTATGACACATGTTGATATTGGACAGTGAAGCAGGAAACAGCAAGTCTGGACTTCCTTTCTAAAAGGAGTTTTCACCCTCATTTGCTATGTTCCTCTATTCTTGCATTCTCTTGCTAAGTATGAAATCAAAGTTTCAGTACTTACAAAAATACACGTCTCAAGGAAGAGAAGCCAAACCTAATTCAGAAGGATTCATAAATGAATGGACTTCTTATTCTAACAGTCCCAAAGGTACCTGCTTAAATCTCACTCGAGTCTACCCCGAGGTTTCCATAATCCAAAGTAAGTCTTTAAAAACATAGGTTTTCTTGACAAAGGAATAAGCTGATCTGGAAACTCAGCAGCAGGCGATTAAACATTGATAACTTGATGCTTTGATAAGGCATTACCTTAACTGCTGTCACTGGGGAGAAACTCAAGCCATGAAACCAAAACTAGACAGCTGGAAGGATCCCACTGCTCAGAGGAATGGGATTCGCTTCATATGCTAAAAGAGATATGAGTGCTTTCTGCACCCAAACAGAACAGGGATCCTTAAGAGAATAAGGTTATTGAACAATGCAGAGGAGGTAAAGGAGACCTCAGCCATGCATGTAACTAGAAAGAAGGGAGTATTTGCTGGTGGGTACTATGCCAAACAGATTCAGTCTGCTTAACGTACAACGTGCCTAAATTTTCACAGGCAGAAGTGCCGAGTCACTATTCTTTAGATTTCTAAAACACTTCAGGCAAAAAGCTCAGATCAGACATAAAGCAGAAGGTGTTGTCAGTTTAGAGAACTTTGTTTTCAGGAACATCAGTTAGTGGAGGGGCCATCAGTTAGTTAGGAAGGAGCCACATCCACTAATTCTGGCAGTTTCTACTCCTATAGGCAGACATGTTTTCATTTAAAAAAGTAACTAAAGCTGTAACTGGCTCACCTATTTGGCATTAAGCCACTGAGAAGATGTAGGAATCAAACTAAACAAGCCCAGAAAAAAAAAATCAGAAGTCAGGCTTTCCACAGGTAATGTTAACATAGTCATACTTGACAAGGTACCGCAGTGTTATTTTTGACCACCTACACTGGCAAATACACACAGAACTATCTTGAACAGAATGAGGTTTTACTTCTGTGCTGGGAACCTTGACTTTCATGTTTTCTGACTTCATACACTGCAGGAAAAAATTCACCTCAAAGACCACAAATGGTGAGTTTTATTCTGAAGTAGACACCTGCAAGAAGCTAGGAGCCTCGCTCTCCATACACAGTCCTCTGAAAATACCACTAATGTTCTGGAGCAGGAGCTGCACCAACTGGAAGTCAGCAACTTCTTCACAAGTCTAAAGAGTTTTACTACCACCATGCTGGTAGCTGCGAGTATCTCACTAGGCGTGCAGCTATACAGCCACTACACCATCAGGGAAAGTTACAGCACACTTCCTTCCACGAGCAGAAGGGGCACTAATCTCCCTGCTGTTAATTACACTGTCAGAAAGCTTCAGTGAGAAGCAGATTACCAAGACAAGCACACTAACTTTTTGTTTGCATGTTTGAAAAACTTATATAAGCAAAGAAGAGGCAAAAATAATTCCGTTGAACCCACATTAACTTCCTACCCATGTTCTCAGATTCTCTTTGCCAGTCTCCAAGAGGGATACATTTAGAATTTGCAGTTAGATTAAGCACTCTGTGCCCATGGAAAAATGCAAGCATCAGGTATAGACAAGCTGTCACTTTATGAGCAGCATGTCCTCTTGCACCACTTACCAGGAAAACAAACCAGAACAGAGTCCTTAATGCAATCTTATGATTGCTTATAAAATTACAGCTTCTGACCTTCCAGCCTTCCTCTCTAGACTTCTTTTAAAGTTAGCTTCTTATAAAGTAAAACACATTTATTCACGAGCCTTTTAATGAAACCTAGCACTTTCCTGGAATGAATCACAAACAGTCATGAAAGTTTAAAGAAGGAAAAAAGCACACAGAAAAACAGGTTTGCTGGCCAGTGTGCTACCTGGTTCTGCAGGGTGTTTTTTTTCCCCCCAGAATTAAAAAATGAATGAAAATAAGTATAGACATTATAACAGAAGTAATTAGGGTTAAGCATCAGTAAAACAGGACCTCAAACAACTAAAAAGAGATGTAACAGCATTACTTGCAGGGAGATTACAATGCCAAGCATCCATGCAGAGGACTGGGCTGGATGGAACCAATGGGTTTCCATCTTGTGACTGTGCAAATTAACTAAACGTATGGTGAGGTTTAAGTGTGGTAAGACAAGCAGCTAGGGCAGGCAACTATAAAAGAGGAATGACAGAACTGTCATGGGGAACCATTCCTGCAGGAAACTCCACTGAAAGCAGCAGCTGAGAGAAGATACTCCTGCTGGGCTGAAAGCACCAACACAATTCAGGAGGTACTGACTAAATAACACCACCATGACCTGAGTTTACAGCCCAGTGTACAATCTCCTACTGTTTTCAGTAGGAATACACACCACAAGCCAAGAGACTCACAAGAAGAAAGCCTGTATACTTGTGAACGTACCTGGGTTTGGTGATGATAGGAGAGCTAAGAGCTCAAAGGCAGGGTGTGAAATAGTAAAAAAAAAAAAAAACAAAAACCACACACCAAAGTATACATTAAATACTTTATATATTATAAAATGAAAAACAAGTATAATGATTCAAGTGACAACAGAAGATGGGCTTAAGTAGCAGACTGGTATGGCAAATTATCTAAGTAACTACTAGTAGCGAACTCGTTCTGAACAAACAAATCTCTTACTTTTTCCTTGTGGAAGGAAACAAATACACCATGCTGCCTTATCACCATGAACAGTACTGAGAACCATAAAATACAAAATGGAAGTTGAAACTGAGGCAAAACTTTGTAAGAGTTCCTGGTGACATTTCATAGAATGGCTTGCGTTGGAAGGGACCTCAGATCATCTAGTTCCAACCCCCCTGCCATGGACCGGGCTGCCAGCCACTAGCTCAAACTGCCCAGGAACCCATTCAGCCTGGCCTTGAACGCATCCGTTTCTAGTAGTTTAAAAAAGTACACTCCTAAAAAGGATAATACAGATGCGACAACGTAATTAACTGAGAGTAATTCACAGATACTAATACATACGTCAATGAGATTCATGACTTGAAGGGTCTAGAAAATGGTTTGAGACTTGGACACAGCCCTGGTAATTTCTGTCTTCAAGAAACAGTGTACCCTCTGAGTCTTTATTAATGATTCTGGGAACATGCACTATCCTAAAGATGAAAGTTTCCAAAACATGAAAGTTTCTGAACGATAGTCTGGGTATAAGAACTGAAATAAACCAAATTCTGAACTTTCCTAAATTTTACACACGTAGAAGAATGGGAAGGGTGATCTATACTTCACTGGTTTTGCTGGACACTCAGCAGCACATGGCATACACTGCTTTGGGAAGCTTTTTTCTTCTAAGTTCACAATTTAGCTTTATTCATTTTTCATGATCCCTATGAAAGCAAAACCACTTTGCAGCTCATGAGATGCAAGCAGAGTAATTGGTTTGACTTTAGGACAAACATTAGAGGCAACCATATGCCACCACCATCTTTGCCTGGTATTTGGGAGAATTCTTAAGACATTCACAGAAATATACATGAGAGTAATTACATGCAGCAGAAGAGGGAATCAGGTACATTACACTCTCCTGTTTGCATTCTCACAACAAACAACTTCAAGAATTTGTAGCACTTAACGGGTAAAGCTGGAACTCTGCTAAGCCTAAGAAAAGCATTCAACTAAAAGCACGAACTAAGTACGACCACGATTTTTAGACCGCCCTGACACCTCCCTCAAGCTTTCGATAGCATCACCACTGTGATTTTGAAGCGGACGCTCTGGAATGCCTGGACACTTTCAAAAGTCTTTGCAACATCAAAGTCGGGCAAATGTCACTTAGCGCCTTCAACAGATTTGGACTCACAATAACGCCTGTTGCGAATCCAACTGGGGTAGTAGGATTTTTATGCAAACTTGGAACAATTGGCTGTAGCCTCTCATCTTCCCCACTTTGCTACATCCACGTAAGACAAGCTGTGCAGGTGACACGAGAGACCTAAGACGAGAGACCTAAGCCTTCTGTTGTGATACTGAGCAACCATACAACATGCATTAGTTCTCCCTTGTGTATGACCAAGGGACAACGACTCACACTGAAAGCAGTAAAAACAACACCCAATACCATTAAACAATCAGATCAATACAGCTCCCAGGTGTTCCGGATGGAGTTGGATGCTGATATAAAACTTCCCCAAACAATTCTGCCAGGGAATGAACCCAGGAAACTGCCAGGGTGGTTCTCTAATGTACCTGAATGACTAGAGGCAGTATGGCACCTTGGTCACAACAGTGGGAAGGCAGTAAGCATGCAAGTGCAATATCTGTACTAAACAGCCATCCATGCACATGTTTTGGAGTAGTTTCAAACATTTACCTGCTCACTGCCCAACCCAAGAATTGGATTTATAATATTAACCTGAGAACTAGAGTAAGTACAAATTATTAATAATGAGACAAACGCAAACACTGAGGACAAAGGAAAAAATAGTTGTGCACTTCAGTAGAAATAATAAAATTGGCAAGTGGAATCAGTCATTGATTCACCTGTTCATTAAGCATAACTGAAACAAAAGATGGACACTATAGCCAGTAAATGTAAGTTTTAATCTGGCCTTCTATGACAGACATTCTAGCTCATACAGCTAACACTGACATTTCCAGCTCAAGAATTTTCATTGCAAGTTATGAAAACCCAAGAGTTGCTTACCCCACATTACACTGAAACCATGCATCTCCCTTGCAACAAGTACAACAGGGATAAGCTAGATGCTGTTTAATCAACTGTAATTTTTCCTCTTCAGTATACTACAAGACATGAAACACATATACTGACTACTACAGAAGATACTAACACTACAGTTGGGCTTCAAAAAACCCACAGTCTACCTTATAAGAAACAAGAACATGACAAGTTTTGACTCTGGTCAGGTCACAGGGCCAAGGAATTCCTGCACCACCCCCAGTGAACCCTGTGCATGGGGATGCCTTACCAAAAGCCCTTCTCCCTGGGCCTCAGGAGTGGAGCTCAGCCCTAGGCTGTGGAACCAGTCCTTAAGAGAACTCAGAAGAAGTTCATATGGGTAGGAATTAAGTACAAGCTGTCAACTCTACAGCACCAAACTTCAGAGGCATTTAATAGTGATCTTTTCATGCTGCACACCACAGTTTTGAAAAGCAGAAGAGGAAACAACTTCATATATGGAGGCACTGATGTCTATACAAGTAAGAAAAAGTATGTAAGATTCTATGACTGTTTTCTTTGCTTAACACTACCTATCAAAAGCTGGTTGTTGGTTACAAGATCTTAACTAAAATACAAGTTATTGCTACGCAAACTTTCAGTGCAGTGCAACAGCACTTCCACATCCAAGAGGAAACAGATCCAAGCAACTGCTTCACTCTAAGCAATGGGAAGTTGGCAAACACGGGCCAGGGGCAAGCAGCCAAAGCAACCACTAACGCTGAGAGCGGCATAAATCAGTGTTCTGAATTAGGTTTTACAATTCCTTTCTGAGGACCTGAGCCCTTATTGCTTCTTTTATGACGATTTATCAGCCTTCTATCAGGTCTCTATAGAAAGGCATGGAGGAGGCAGTAGCTGCACAGTACTTCTGTTTGACCTTGCTTTGGGCCACTTTTGTCAAGTGTCAATTCAGGAGTGAAGCTTGAGAGACTTGTGTTCTCACACAGTTTGCAAACCCATTACCCTAAGCTTCTGACACATTTTATACCTTATAAATAAAAATATTGATCATGATTTTCCTCCACTGTCCCATCATACCACCAGATGCAGCACGATAAAGCCACAGATGGCCAACAGGGCTTTCCTATGGGGTGCCACATGCATCGTTTCCCACTGACAACTCTTAACAGGATTTAACAGTGCTGGGGTCATGGATGAAGGAAAGAGCATGCAATCTTTTTAAGAAGCTTTTAACATGGAACAGAATTCATAAAGTAGATAGACTTAGTCACTAGTAAATAGAAACACTACAGATGCAGTAGTTCACAAGACTCAGATATTTCACAGCAGCAGACACAAAGGAACAAGAAGGATGTATGGGAAGATTCTGTGCAATGGTCCATGAAGTGAGATCTCGCTTACCCTGAAGCCAAAGTGCAATTGCAAGCCCATCCTACACTGCCACTCATTCTGCAAATACCTCGCAATTCTTTTTTTTAAATAATAAAGATGGACTACAAAGGCCCAATCCACTGACAGCTGCACTGGTTAATCTTATTTCAAATGATTTTGTGGCTAAGAAAATAATGCTGGTCATTTGGAATATAAAAAGATCTCCAAAAATACATGCAACATTTTCACACAGCAACATACATATTTTTTCACCAGAGACAATTACATCTCCTAACAATGGGAAAATGACTTTAAGCTGACAATACACATACTTTGATGATTTCAGACTAACAAGAACGTCAGTATGACCGTCTCCCTAAAGCTCAATGTTTACTATAACAGATATGCTGAGGTTGCTGCACAAAATTCTGTATAAACTACAAAGACAGGCACCCAAATATTAAACTCTAAACATTGAGTTTGAACATTCTGAATTATAAGCTCAAATGTAAGAAGCTTCTAAGGAGGTGTTTACATACAATACAAAAATCAAGTGTTAACAGAACTACAGACAAAAAGGAATATTTCAAACAAAGAAAAAAACTATCATCTAAGGAGAGTTCCACCTTGATCTTTACTGCAATGTTATCATTTCTACTGCTACATTTCTACACCGCAAAAGTGATGCATTTAAATTTCCAGTTATTACATTTGTCTGCCAGGAAAAAAGGGGACAAATTCTCTGATGCATGCTTCCTTAGATGTTACAGAAGGGTTTCATAAGATGTAATTCATGACAGAGCCTGCCGTGAAATAGGGAATGATTATTTAAAATAAATAAATAAATAAATCTTTAAAGGAATATACCAAAAGTCACCATTTGGTCTCTAACTATAAAAGTTACAGTAAAATATATGGCATATAAACAGAATTTGATATATACTTAAAATAAATTTAACATTTTTCTCTCCTATCTTTCCTGCTTTAATAATCTTGAAGTTTGCTCATTCTACATGTAAATAACCTAATTATTCAAATTAACTTTCTAACCCAAGAAGCTTCAAGAGATATTCAACAGATGAAGAACTGCTGGGAACAAACTTTCTTTGTATTGATGCTACTTCAGCGCTTACGCTGCATAGCAATTCACTTGGGATGTTATAATTTAGTCCTGTGTGGGTGTCAACTGACTTGCTTCAAAGTTTGCTTCACATCTACAGTAGTTATTCAAGAAGATGCAATTATATTAGTCATACGGGCTGACTATTATGTCTAAGGCTTTTGCAGATCTCATTTTGGGAAGTTTGGAGCTGCAATTCCACACATTTGAAGATTTGAAAATCCCCTGGAAGAAACAAATATGTTTCTTGTCTTTTGTCCACACAAAACCAAGTTTTATGGGGCAGGTACGTATCGCTGACAGCTCCTGCAGCAGCAGATGGGAAGGCTCCCTGTCCTCCTCCCACATCCACACCATCTTGGGCAAAAAAAAANTGGAAAAAAAAAAAAAAAAAAAAAAAAAAAAAAAAGGAGAGTGCAACATGAGTCCTGAACACCAACTTCGTAACTTAAAATGGCCGTTCCTCTCTCAGACTTGTACTCCTGGATACCACACCACGTACAGAAACACAGACTAGTTCTCCAGACCTTGAATTCTGAAGGAACTACTCCAGAAACAGGGCAACACAGATGGCATACAACTTTGCTTGCCAACTTTTTGGCTTGTACTTTAGAATTTTGTTACATTTCTTTCTTTTGCTGACATGAACGATTTCACCAAAGGAAAATAAGAAAAAAAAACATTGACACCTGTGACTAGAGTTTGTTTTAGCAACATAATGAGATTTGTTTAGTGTAGAATATGATTACCTGCACATCTTGGCCTGAATGACCATGGACAACAGAAAAGCTCAAAAAATCAAACAAAATGAAAAATCTTTAAAAAAGGAAAAACCCCAGAGTCTGCTGAGGTAAGCCCATGTAGGTGCCATTATGTCAGGCAGTCAGAGATGAAGCTGGTGCTGGCTGCCTGCACTAGTCTTCTCCAGCAGTCAGAAGAGGTGGCCACAGGGCAGGGTCTACACAGACAGAGAATGCTACCCACACGGTGTGCTGAGTGGAGAAACACCACGGGTCCCCAGCCCCACCATCCCCCTGATGTGCTCCAAAAAAGGCCAAGAAGTGCTAGAAGCCCATCCAACACCAGCTCTCAAGCAGAAGAGAGAAACTTAATCACTGTGGAAGCTCCTTACAGGTGCATCAAAAATGCATCACAGAAAGGTGAATGTTTTAGAACTGTGATGGGTATGAAAAGCTCCCACTGGTGTTTTTGGGCAGCAGTTCCTCCCCCACTACTGCTTCCCAAATCAGGAAGCTTCCTAGCCACGGAGGATGGTTTTTGTTCAATAGAGCCTTAACTTATTAATAAGAATGAAATCTCTTGACCTAGATTTTCTCCTAGCTTAAAAAAAAAAATCTGTATACACACACACAAACAGCCTTCCTCTACAAATACTAGCATATTATATTTATCTTAACACTAAAGCACTACAAAACTCATATTTCACAATGAAAGCAAAAAAAGGTTTTACTCACCCCCCCCCCCCCCCTTTACCCAGCTTTGCGTAAGAACATGCATGCAGATGATATTTGATTAAAACAGAAACCTGAACCCCAGGTTGAATGTATTTACTCTTCAAAAGCATTTTACAATTTGATTTTCTTCTTGCCTGCTGTGATAATTGATGAAAACTACACAGGGATTAAAATGAGCACAGGTGCTTGTCTCCATGGTTCAAAGAGATCTGAACCCAAATGAAAATCATAAAAACAAAAAAAGCTCTACTATTTTTAATAATGGATTTAACATACCCTAACCAAATAAGCCTAGATTAAAAGTAAGATTTTACAGTCCAGACTTTCTATTACTGAAATTTAAAACTCATTTAATAGTATATCAGAAACTCTTGTGAGCAGTACCTGATTTAAGCAGATAATATTGAAGGCTGTTAATGTAAGTGTCAGATTGAATCCAGAGAAAAAATAAACTGCTAAAGGCAGTAAAACACAAACCTGCAGGTATAACAGACACTTGGCACTAAATCAACATTATTTTTAAATTTGAGAGGTAAAAAGGAAAGCCTATGAGCTTAGAATATTTTACTGCCAATATACAAATCTGCACAAAAGCCATGCTTATTTTCCTTGCCAAATTTATACTGCTACAGCTGGATCACTACTTCCTTGTACCCGTGAGGTCAGGAACCATTTGAAAAGAAATACATGACACAGCTAATCTTGTGCCAGCTAATCATACCTAATGCAAAAAACGTGAATTTCCCCATTTTTCTGCCCCAGCCTCCTTCAGGAAAGCTAACTAGCATGTCGCTAATCCCAAATTTGTTGCACTACTTTGTTAAACAGATTTAAAAGACAAATACACACAAATCACACAGGATAAAGAGTTTATTCTGTGCTCAAGGCTTATTGCTGAGCTTCTATGAGAATTGAAGAAAAAGGAGCATTCACTTGTGTATAAAACAAATTAATTTGTCTCAAAGGCATGCCAACAGACCCTCCACTCATGCAGGTATTTTCATACAACTATTTTCTTGCATAAGCTACCTCAATCACTGCTCCTACAATAACATACATTCAATCTTCTTTTTGAAGCAGCATTCAGTATATTTTTAGGCCTTTGAATAATAATAGCAGGAGATTACACATAGATGGATCAGAGCCTCCCTTCCCTTCCCCAAGCCAGGGCAGCTCAAAGCTCCCTTGACGTGGGATACAGGAGCTAATTAGCACCGCTTCCAAATACGCTTCATTTTCACCCAAGCATTTCTCTCAATAGTGAGAATGAGGCAATGCCGGCCATCGTTTTGTGGAAGTGCATCAGTGGAACCATCAACATTTCAGTTTTTCCAAAACAACCCTTTGACTATGCTTAACTTCATATGTTTTCCTGTATAAGTTACAATGAATTTATACTTCTACAGTGTCCACTACTGTGTTTTTATTATAGGTTATCAACCTGTTCATAAAGGAACCATATATATCTACTAGGGAATTCAAACATATCAAAAAGTGGACTAATAAAGCATTTACTGAAAAAATTAAAAGATTTCAGATCCTTCAGATAGTTAGAAATAACCTAAATCCAAAGTTGCTGTCATTTAGTTTTAATTAACAGATAACAGATTCCTTTTACTGCATGACTTTGCATAGCACGTGCCTAATTATTAGCCTGTGAGGAGCATGGAGGGAAGAATTAGAGGCACACAGCTTAATACAGTTCAATACAATAAACCTCAAAATATAATTTAAATTTAACACAATCCAATTCAAATCCCACCCCACCCCCCCCACCGAGGAAGTAGAAGTACGTTTTTTTAAACACAGGCAACTAAACAGGAATAAGACTAAACCGAATCTGCACAGGAAACCCAGGATTAGGGCTGAAACTCTACTCTAATCCTCCTGTCCACAGAGGGAGCGCACAGCAGCCAGCACGTGGTCCAGGCTCTGCACCTGCAATACACAGGCAAGATTGAAAATGCTTACAAAAAGATAAAGCTTTGTCTGACAAGTTTCCTACGAAGTGGAGCATCAGCCTTCCTCAAAAACAAACCATAACCACATGCTTATGCTCAGCCCATGACTCCTGATGGTGAGAGAACACAACATGAAAATCAGAAACACCTGAACAACTCCAGTTGACATTGTCACGCTACATCACTACTTCAACTTTGCACTACTTTTCTGCAAGTTCCTTAGCTAATTGATGAAGCCTAAGCACTTGGTAAACACCTTCACAAACTGCGGAGAAATCTTTCTGCAATGATGGAATTCCCACAACAGTAAAATAACATTGAAATATAGTATGATTTATTGCAAAATGCCTAGGAAAAGAGGGGGGGAAAAAAGGTTTTAACCTCTACACCACCTCTTCGCCTCATGTAATCTCTTCTTTTACATGGAGGAGAGTTTCACTTCACAAAACTTATCCATAAACTGGTCTCAACTCGTCCATCTGCAGCTAGCACTGACAATAAAACCACGATTTAGCACTGGGAAGTGGAAAAATTTGTGGGCTTTCTCACCCTTCCCCCTCAAAGGGGCAATGCAAGCTGACTGTCATTTGGACTGCCTTAACACTACTTCATGTTTTACCAGTATGCATATTTCTTGCCTGAAAAGTCAGCTGTAGTCCACCAGGAGGTATCACAGCGTGCAGAAGTACTTTCTTACCTGTCCCTGTACACCATATGCACAGTTGCTACAAAGCTACATCAGGATCTGTGAAGTGCATTCCCATCACTAAGTATTTCCATTTTATGGTGTTCAGAATTATTTTACAGCAGACAACAGTTGCTGTATTTGAGCAACGAACAAACTGTCACAGGCAAGTTAACCAGTCCCTACACTACGTGGATGCTAAGAGATACTTCGAGAAATACAATAGCGCTTCAGCTTCCAAACTGAGCACTTTTACATAATTGAGATATGTAAATGAGAGGAAACAAAAGCAAAACCTCTTCAAGGAATAACTGAAAATCCTTAACAGTGCAGGTCTAGAACGCCTCTGCAACCATTTTCCTATTTATAAAGCCACATTCTTGATTTTCAGTTCAGTAGGAGGAAAGGGTCAGGCTTATTTGTATCTGCTAATTTTTCAATATTATAGCTTGTTGTTGCTGACAACCAGGTGTTAATACGAATGCTTATTTGACAGCTCATAATTACATAACTTATCATTTTTAAAAAGTCTACAGTGTTAAATACTAAGCAGTTTTATCCTGTATAAAAATCAAGCCAAAAACACAATGAGCGTCTTCAGTGCAATTCTCAATTTTTCCTTTGTAAAGCAAACAAACTCATTATGTTCTCTAAGGAGAATAAAGTTTCTAAAAGAAGAATAAGTTCTTTCCTTCTCAAAAGGCAGGCTATGAACGGATTGCTTAAAAAAGATTTTATTCTTGGCTCAAATATGAACATTTGGGAGTCACCGCTTTCAAGCAAGGACTCACGCGCTTAAAGGCTGAAGCATTTATTTTGAAAAGCGGTGTGAAATTTCAAGGGGGAAAAAAACATGCAATTTTGCACTTCCTTGCTTTTGGTAATTCTCCAGACATGACAAAAAGTAATCTCAAAATAACCTCTTCCCTACACAACCATTTTCTCATAGACGTTGCCAAGTTATCTTACACCACCAGTGAGAATTTCTACAAGATGTAACTACTTCCAGACAAAGCAACACTGAGTACAGACATTTAGTGAAAATTAGAAGCATGTGAGATATTTTAGAAGTCACCTCAGAAAGGGGCCTGGAGTATTCACCTCACTAGACACCAACCATGGGCTGCCTTGCCACCAGCCTGCTCAGTGCCACCAGAAGTCATCAGGGGAGCAGTGCCGTAGCAGAGGGTCCTGTGCCATATCCTCTACACCCAGATGAGTCTGAGCCCAGCCCCGCCAAAACAGGCTATGTTCCCTACTGCAGCTCACAGACTTCAGAGCAACTGAACAGACTTCAGAACAACACTTCACCTTTGGATGTGGACCAGGTACTGTAACTGTTTTCCCAGATTCAGCCCAAACCAGCTGCAGAAAGGAAAAGCTCATCTAGAAAATAAGATCAGGTCCCTAGAGAAACATTCAAGGCTTTCAAACAAAGAATATTACTTGTGTGCACACATGTGGACAACACTGTGTTATGGCAAAAATACCAAGGGACTGGGAGGAGGATTCAGTCTTCTGCCTCCAGGATGACTCAAGCCTACCTGGAGACATCCACACACTGTTTCTTGGATGCTGAGGTGCTGCTGGTCCCACAGCCAGTGGTGCAAGTCAGCCAGACTTCTCTGGTCAACTCCCTTCCCCGCCTCATGCATGCACATATTACTGGGAACACTGTTTTGGGTATTCTCCTTGTGTTGTACGTGAAGGCATTGCTACCTTCTCTCACCTACAACGCAAAGCCCTGACTATGACCTGGAAGTGCTCTGCAAGATGCATTTACAGCGGTGATGGAAAAACAGGCACTAGAAGCTGAATATCTTGCAACTGCATTCATCTCACAAACATCAGTCTCCAACTAAAATTACTGCACCGGGCAACGGGTCATCTTTTTTCCTTTTTACTTAAATACCTATGTACCCTGGAATGTACATAGGAGTAAATTAGAGGAGTAAATTAAAGCATTTTTACTATACAGTTCAAGTCCTGACCTGTACATCTACATACATTAGCACAAAAATACTACAGACATCAAAAATGAAGCATTAATGACTAGTTTAAATACTCATCCTAGAGATGGCTACAAGAAAATCTAAGCAAAAAAAAAAAAAAATTAAGGCAACAGAAACGTAATAACTGAAACAGAAAGACATTACTTAATTGTCTTCTTGTGAAAAGACTCCTTTTCCTTGTGAGGAGTTAGCTGTATTTTACAAGCAGACAACATACTAAACCAGGCACCTTCATTTTACATCACCTCGCATTTCATATGTATTTAGGCTGAAGACTAAACTACATAATTCAAGATAATTCAGATTTGTTTTGAAATATACTCTTAATTATCTGAAAAGGATGTACACAGACTTCCATGCAGAACACATCTCTTTTCTTCCCTTGTCAGAAAATAATTAGTTAAAACAAAAATCATGTAATAGAGAACAATTAGATATGTACGTTCTGTAATTTCTCAACTGGGGGAAAGAAGCTCTCCTACACTTCAAGCTGCCAAAGGCTGCAAAGCTGTGATCAAAGACATGATAGTGTCAAAAAAAGAAAAAAAAAAGAGACAGATGCTGGACAGCAACGCAATGGCACAGTCCCTGCTTTCTCAGGAGCCTTCAGAGGGACGAAGCCCAGCAGCCAGAAGGAACCCAGCCATACTCCGGCACTAATTGCCTCCTCCATGTCTTCACCAACCCACCCCTGGAGAATGCTCGCTGGAAGCCCCAGTGAGTTTTGTAGGGTGATGACCACAGAGTTTCTTACATTGTCATTTATACTTTTACTAATAGGCATGCCAAAGAGGTCATGGATAATAATTGTTAGAGCTGTTTGACTTGATAAGCAAGATAAACAGAACTAAAGTGAGGTACACCTCACTGTCAGAGACCATAGCCTTTGCAAGTATGAAAAAGTGAGTTCTGACACTGACCTGAGAAAAACCCCAGCCTAGCAAGAACTGTGCAGCTATGCACAACTCCGCAGAACAACTTCAAATAAAGGAAAAAGATGTTCTTTGGAGCAGTCACATGTATGTGACATGTGGACATTTTCTCTACTCCAACATACCAGTTATTAGAAATAACTCTCAAAACGGATTTTAAAAGTTCAGTGTTCTATATATTCCCTAACACAAGAAAGGTATTAAGAAAACAGCAGTGAACCCACTGCTACACCTCCAGAACTGTACCGTAAAAAGGACTATTTACAACAAAGTCTAGAACTATTGTATTACTTCTTCTAGTTCAGTACACCACGGTACCAAGTTTTATTTCACTGAAGAAAGACTTCAGTGAGTAGTGTTCAGTCTGACACCACACTAAAAACAGTGGGCCTCATTTTCAAATAGTAGGCAGCTTTCACAACGTGCACTAAGCCGAATGAAGTTTTCCATAAAAGCAAGTCACACCGATTAAGGAACAGGTTTTGTTTCTCATTAGAAATTCAACTTCAAATTAGTAGAAGTTTGAGGCATGGGAAACAGGTAGCAGAAAGACTGGAACCTCACAGCAACTACCTTTGCATTAGACAGTATCTCTACCACAGCTGCCATAACAGCGGTGTTCCTCAGATAAGAATGCTATTCTACAATTACTGTGTTTGCTAAATACCTCTGAAATTAATACAAGGGTGCATTTATACACTTCAGTGGTGTGAAGAGCAATAGTAAACAACAGACAGTGACTCAAAACAGAATTCATGTCAACATGCAGCTTGTCTCCTTGCCTTCCTGTCCCATCTGGACAGGGCTCATCATGCTCAGAGTGCAGCAGCGGGCATCTCGCTGCCACCTCACAGCCCTGCAATGCCCCTGCAGAATTCCTAGGTTCAGATACTACCTGCGCAGATCCGATACCAGCCTTGGACCCTTCAACCTCCAACATAAAAAGTTTTTTGGGAAAATGTTCCAGCCCCGCAGCAAAATGGGAACGAACACTGGGAGAGGGAGTGTGGGCCTCCGGAGCAGACAGGCCTTCCACTCATCTCCACCAACTCCCTCTGACCAAAACACGTATCATTATGACATCTGGCTGTAAGGTAAGCCTACTGCTGTTAGCAGCATTTGGTTAGCGTGGATCGCAATGATACAGGATGCAGTGAGATGTACACAGGAGGCAGAGCACAAAGATCTGATTTCAAGCAGGGGCTGAGTGCCTTATACAAAGTCCTTTCAGTTACAGCGATGCAGAAATAACGTGGAAAACAAATGAGTCAGTTTTAACAACCTGAACAGCATCATTTGATACGTTTACAGCAGTTCTCAAATAATGAAAGTTCAGAGAGAGAAATCGTCTCTTATTAAACCCAGAGTTGCTGGGGAACAGGGCCTCTCCCTGTGCATTTGGCCTCATATTTTAGGCCAAGTACTGAAAACTGTACTTAGCCAAAGCATGAGTTAATTCAGCTTCTGCATCCCCAAAGCCTCTAACTCTCTAGTTCAGCCTTCAGGAAGAGCACTTAGAAATGGGTCAAATATAAGGTGAACATCCATACAAGCACCTCTGCATACACCTCTTCACAAGTGGCACAGATGCTACTCCAGAACACCCCACGGCCTCACAGCCCCCCCGTGGGGCACCAGGAAGACAATTAGGGCACCCGCAGGGTCGGGGCACGGAAACAAGCCCAGGAAGCAGCATGTCTTCACCACCATGCTACAGACGAGCCGATCACGAACTGCCCAAGATGTACCTCACTTGGCATCTCGTCACACCTCAGAAGCCACCACTCTCCCCGTTCTCCACATAATGCTTACAAAGATGTCCTCTAGGTCATTGTTCCATGGTTTTAGTCCAGTGTCTGATTTCCTTCCCTACAGGAAATAAACCATTACCTCCTGGCCTCAAGTGAGACCTCCTTCATTTTCCATTCACACTCAGCACCTACTTGCATTATTTCCCTTCTTCCTTGATCCCTCCAGCCCCTACAACAAGGCAGGTGGTTGAGAACAAAAAGGCACTGGCAGAATTTTGCATTTTTATTACATTCAGGGGAAAGTAAGCTTCAATAATCTTGTTCCATCTCATCAGCATTTCTGCTCTTTCGCATATTTTCTGAATAAAGCCTATGCAGGCAAATTAGCACGGTGATATTTCACATAGTTCTTGGTCTTTATGGTTCATTCTCTCACTTGCTAATGCTTCTTGTCAGTTGCCAGGCTCCTAGATCAGTAAAGGGTAATTTGCACATCTGCCTACTGTAGCAGCTGTCTTTTGAAAATTAGGACGGATGGCTTCACAACGCCAGCCATAGCATCAGAACAGCCCAAAGATGTCAAACCAAGGAGGTTTCTAGAAGTGAGTTCCAAGTATCAGAAAGGCCAAAGAGCATCTGATTTTTGTTCTTACGGAGCTTTGAAATGCCACTTCTTAGAGTTCCCTCCCCACCAGTGACGGACCAAGGAAGCTCCAAGAAAGGCATGCAGCAAATTTTTGCCCCAAGTGCTCCTAATTTTACATTTCCTGAGTGAAAGATGTATGTCTACTTGTATGTAATTCAGCAATTACAGTTTCTCATTCATTTTAAGATGAGAAATAGCTTATATGATCCACTACTATTCGGATCGCAAAACTCTGATGTCTGGTAGCAGGCTTGCTGTTTTTGGCTTTTGGAGGGTTTCCCCCCCCTCCCCTCTTCCTGTGAGAGGAAAGCTTTCCCCAAAGGATTTAAGTGATTTCATAAAACAAATGTAAAAACAAAGACACTTTTGTTTAAAGACTGCAAGTTTTGTTTTGTTTTATGGGGGATGGAGGGGGAAGGAAGAGAGAAATGACACTGATCATCTTTCAATTGAACAACAGAAAAAAAAAAAAAAAGCAGACCTCATTCCTAAAATAGAAACTTTGACAGTACAAGCTTACTATAATGAACAGGCTGTCAGAAACAAAAATCAACTTAAGATTGGTTTCTAAATATACGCATTTTGTTTATGACAATAGCCAGTGAACACCTTAAAGCATTACAGCAAAGATCAGAGAAAAGCCTTTTCCCTACAAATTTGAGTGCTTATGTTGTGCATTCCTATATGCTCTGCTTCATTAGAGTCAGTTTCTTCTTTCCCTTACAGTCTACCAAACAGGAAGAAAGGGAAAAAAAAAAAAAAGGCTGAAATGTGTAGCTTTAAACATACAAAGATCTGGAGGATTCACTTCAGCTACAACTGCTGAAGCCTGACCTAATATGCATCATTTCATTTACTCAGTTAGGACCCAACATTATAATGGGAATAATCCACTGAACTTGCAATATGGAGACAACAGTAACAACAAATAAAGGAAGAACTAATGAAAGCATCAGAAAGCCTCTGGCAAACCCTGTTGTGGTCTTGCAAGAAATCTAAGTGAGCAGCCCTTCACATCTGCAAACACTCCCCGGGCATTTACACAAACACACTGCAGAAATCTCACGTGTTACAGAACTAGGACTCCAGTTTCTCACTGGTGGGTATTAGCTGATGGAATTTTGATTTAGCATTAAGACCCTAAACATTGTGTAAGGTTCTATTGTGCAGTGAAGTCCCACAGCCACAAACTATCTTCAGTGAGAAAATAACATCTGTCCAAACGGAGCAAAAGCATTCCATAAATTCCCATTCACACTGCCTGCCATTTAAATTCATTCTGGATTGTCACTCACTGCAGCCATCATTCAACAACTAGAAGCAGCTCACTGGGAGAGCTCAACAGCAATATCACAGCTCAGGAAGGCAAAACAGCATAGATAACAAGAATCTTGCAATTAAATACAGCACAGAAGTGAAATCTATCACATTTTAACTACTCATACGTACATGACTAATTCACAAACATTAGTATCAAACTTGATTTTTTCTAAACACAGTCTCATAGAAGTATATGCACACATGAGAAGTGACAAGGTGTTCTTAATTAAGAGATTAAAAAACAGAAACACTGAGTGAGGATTATCAGAAACACTGACAGGAAAAATAAGTGTCAAACAGATCACAAAACCATTATATACATATACGCAGGTATGCGTTACATATACACACACGTATACCTATAGAAAATGCATGTTAACATCATCTCAAGGAGTGCTCACCCAACCATTACTTAAATGATTCCCTTACACCCTAGTTTAAGCTGCACATACACACTTGCCCCAGCACACACACGAGAAACAGCCTCATTTCCAGCGGCCCACTGACCTCCTTTAAGGGTAACACGCTCTGATCAAGCTGTCAAATAGAAAAGGACAACATACAAAGGTCATTACAAATCCAAAGGTCTCGGTTCACTCATGAATTTGGGTGGTTATTTAAAATAGCCTTGCCTAATGCTGCGTAGGGATACTGGAGAGAGAACACCACTACCAACGGTCCTTTCACAAGGAAAGGACGCTCCTTCAGCTCCTGTTTGCACCAGTATAGAAAAAAAGAAAACCACCATGGGGAAAGCTGAAAGAAAGAGGTCAGTGAACACTGGAAGGCTGCAGAACAACCTTTCTTTCCCCTTTCTTCTTCCCACAATTCTCCTCTTTTCCTTTGTTTTTGAATGACGCAAGATGCCATGTAATCCGCAGATGCTCACACCTAAAAGGTTCTCCTACAGCTTGTTGCAAGGTTCTGCTTTGTTCCTTCCCTGCTCTACCCTCCCTTTATTCAGATGTGTTCTCCTAAATAGCGCAACCCCAACCAGCTAATAGATATCCCGCAGTTATGTCACAGTGATTAATAAAACATGAGTTTTCCAATTTAATTCGAACATGAGTACTGAGTTCAAGTACATCACAAGCATTTCTCCGTCACCTCTCTATTCACCAGTTTGGTCATTCAGCCTTTCCATAACTCTTGTTTTGTCAGTCAGCCTCTCTTGTATTGCTCCCTTGTGCACGCTCTTGGTTTTACCTCCATCTCTTTAAACCTCCTTGCTCCAAACCATTTCTCTGCTTCGCAGTCTGACACTAGCAACAACAACAGGGATATTCCTTTCCACTTGCTGGAACTGCAGACAATACTGGATGCGGCTGTTATCTTCCCTGTCCAATAAAGTCTTAAAACATTTCCTCTCCTTTCTTAACGCAGACTTTTCCAAGACCTCAATATGTAACAGGAAATTATTGGAGTGATTTTGTTTTTAAAGAACACAACAAAGCATCGGGAGATGCGTGCTCTGCTCTCCGATTTGCTACAGGCTGTTCCAATTTAGGTTGAATCTCTCCTTTGTAGATTTGGAATAATAACTGAACCACCTCACCCATTACCATTTAGAACTTGAAGGCTGTCAGATGCTACACAAATGCAAGTGTAGCGCTAGTCTCATCTCTTTTAATGATACACCCAATACTCGTAAGACAGTAACAGGAGCAAATGAAAATCACAATAAAAGAACAGCACAATAATACACGCTAAAAGCTACCAAAACAATAAATTCAATTTTCCCTGGGATTGTTAAGTTATTCTTTTGATGGCTCTACACAATCTTTTCACATTTATTTCCTATGGGGGATGCCAACACATTGAGCTCATTACACAGCTCCTCTTGAGAAGGAAAAAAGGAAAAAACACATGCATTTAAAGCAAACATTAAAAATCCAAGCTATTAAAATTTAAGCAAACTATTATGAAAAGGAGTTTGCAGCTGGATTATTTCTAAGGAAGTTAGACACCTGCCTTATAAATTCAAAACAAACAGACATAAAGCAGTATCAAGACACTGATCTTGCTTTGATGTACAAACATTCTCAAAGCATCTTTTTTTAAAATGATTCTTCTAAAGACACATGCACAGAAATGACATACATTCTTCTTCCTTTTTGAAGAGTCCTCTTGAAGCTTCCAGAAGTCAGACTGTGCATACAAAGCCCAGCCACAGGACAGCTTATGAATGGGCAGGCCCTGATGCTCTACTGGAAATCAAAGTCAGCGTGGTGGAGCCTTCAAATCACATCCACCACCGTGAGGCACACGTCTTCTGTTTGCGCCAGGCAAGCCTGCAGCTGAAGAGAAGCCCTTGCACCAACTGTCTGAGCTGCCATGCCTCACGTCTCAGCGTGTTGCCAGGGCTAGGCCACGTTGGCCTTTGGGCAGCTCAGCACCAAGCCCAGGTCAGGCACCGCCCCGTGAAGGGAAGCCATAGATGAGCAATGTCCTCCTGGCTGGGAGCCCCAGCACCAGGGCTGCACTGCACCAGGCTCTGCACAAGCCCCCTCCCTGTGCGCACAGGAGCGTGTTCCTCACTGCAAGAGGATGTGCCGCAAGGCACATCTGAGAGTGGTGGGCATGAAAACAGAGGATGGATGTAAGCACACACTCAACAGCAGAGCACAGTCCTTACTTATTTACACGTCCAAGTCAGCCATCCTGACCTCCAGCCTGCACTTCCATTTATGCATTTTCCATCCCACGCGTATTAATTTGTGGTTGTCTTTAATATTTTATGAATTATATTTGATTCCATTACACACTAAAAAAAGAAAAAGCAGCAACTGCTAATGGCATAGACAGGAGTTTTACTTGTTATAAATTCCATTACCGTAATATGACTGGACAACACTTACTTCCCTGCCCCCCCCCCCAAAAAAAAAAAAGTTTCTGCTCATCATGCTTCCTTCACAGAAGTATTTTCTATTTCTGTTGATCTGCAGTGAGAACTGAAGCACCAAAGTTAAGGCAGCTTGAGTTACCTGAACAAGTTCCTTAATAACCACACATAAACTGGGACTTAATACAAGGACAGGTGGTAGGGTATCCAAAATCTGATAGCTGGGAAAGTCATTTTGATTTTCCATGTACATGTATCCTAACATTCATTCCACTAGAAGTCCAGTCATCTTCCTGTATGACAAGCTTTTAATCCACAATTACAAATGAACTTCAGTTTATGACCTTTCCCTTTTCTAAAGATTTGCCCCAGGGAATTTATAAGTAGCTGCTCTCTTCCTGTCTCCCCTAACGAAGACAGAAAATCCAGCATAGCTTAGGTTTTAGTCTCCATCCAACTCTAGACTGTTTGTGCCCATCATCCTTGAAGTCTGGATGTTCCTGTACGCGTTCCACCAGAATTTTATCTTCTCTGGTACACAGTTCTGGTCACTTGTGTCAATATTTGACATGAAATCTTGCATAACTTGCCTGTCTCCACTGACAAGATCTCAGTGAGGACCAGGTTCGCTTTCACTTCGTGCCCAGCATCAGTCATCCATGTTTGACTACAGCATGTTGGCCTTTTCCTGCAGGCCTGTTTTAAGGGATGACCCCCCAGCTGACAGCAGATGTGCTGTTAATAATCATCCAGCAGATAACCTCGCTTTCAGAGCTATTTAGCTTCCTCTCATTCCTATTGCTTCAGTCACCACAGACATTCAGGTCTTCCTGCGCAACAATTCAACCCTCCTCAATGCTGACTGCGCTTCCTAACTCTGTCTCATCAGCAATCATCCTTAGCACAGAGTAATCTTAGCTGGTATGAAGGAAGAAGATCAGCCCCCCAGTAAAACCTGTCCTGAGCAGTAGCTCCTCTATCCATGCAGCCTGAGTCACAGTTTCTTCTTTGGGCTGCTCCCCTAAGCCACCCTACCATTCTTTAGCCAATCCTCACATTTCCCATTCAGTCACTTTCAGTACAGCACCACTGAACTGAAGTCTTCTACTCTTTTTGTCTAGGACATTCAGTATTTATACAACACAACTTTAGTCTTCCATGACCTAATTGTGGTAAATTCATGATGCATTTTATCCTGTTTTCCTCTTATCTTTGTGTATTTAATTACTTTTTCCACTCCAAATTTGTTCTTAATCCTTGAATATTATGAAAACCAGAGCAAGGAGTGGGAACAGATTTCATTCTCTTCTCCTGATAAAATAAACACAATACTTTTTTTATATTGCTATCGCAACCAATACATCCAATTTGAAAGACAACAAGCAACTCTTTTTTCACCTGGCTCCAGCATTCTGTGCCAACCCTTTCAGAGTCCTAAAGGAGAGATTCATTGTTTCCTTAGCTTGACAGTATTAAATCTGAAAGCAGGCATAAACTGAAATGACAAAAATGTCTTATCACCCTATTTTTCCTCCCACGTTCAAATCATAGAATGGTTTGGGTTGGAAAGGACCTTAAAGACCATTTAGTTCCAACGCCCCTGCCATGGGCAGGAACACCTCCCACTAGACCAGGTTGCTCAGAGCCCCATCCAGCCTGGCCTTGAATATTTCCAGGGAGAGGGCATCTACAGCCTCTCTGGGCGACCTGTGCCAGTGTCTCACCACCCTCACAGGAAAGAATTTCTTCCTAACATCTAGCCTAAATCTCACCTCTTCCAGTCTGTGGCCATTACCCCTTGTCCTGTCGCTCCATGCCCTTCTAAAGAGTCCCTCCCCAGCTCTCCGGTAGGCCCCCTTCAGGTACTGGAAGGCCGTTATCAGGTACCCCCAGAGCCTTCTCTTCTCCAGGCTGAACAACCCCAACTCTCTCAGCTTGTCCCCATAGGGGAGGTGCTTCAGCCCTCTGATCATCTTCGTGGCCCTCCTCTGGACCCCCTCCAACAGCTCGATGTCCTTCTTGTGCTGGGGTCCCCAGAACCGGACGCAGCGCTCCAGGTGGGGTCTCACGAGAGCAGAGCAGAGGGGCAGGATCACCTCCCTCGCCCTGCTGGTCACGCTTCTCTTGATGCAGCCCAGGATGCAGTTGGCCTTCTGGGCTCAAGTGCACATTGTTGGCTCATGTTGGGTTTTCATCAACTGACACCCTCAAATCCTTCTCCCCAGAGCTGGTCTCCAGCCATTCTCTGCCCAACCTGTGTTTGTGTTTGGGATTGCCCCGACCCAGGCGCAGGACCTTACACTTGGCCTTGCTGAACTTCATGAGGCTGTCATGGGCCCACCTCTCCAGCCTGTCCAGGTCCCTCTGGATGGCATCCCTTCCCTCTAGCATGTCAACGGCATCACACAGCTTGGTGTCATCTGCAAAATTCCTGAAGGTGCACTCAATCCCACTGTCCATGTCGTAAGCAAAGATGTTAAACAGCACTGGCCCCTGTACTGATCCCTGAGGGACGCCGCTCGTCATCCTCATCCCTGTAGAAATGGGCCACAACTGGCTAATTGTGGAGGCTTCAAAGCCATGTATCCTTCAACTACAGTCTAGTCCTCACAACATCGCAACCAACTTCTCTTTTCCTGTCCTCTTCTTCTCTTCCCCTGTTCACCTTAAATTTCTTCACACACTAGCTTTTGGCAATTCATGTGCTGTTCCTGCAGTTTCTGCTTGCTGATGACCAATTCCTTCCTTCACTTCATTCCATACAGGTTTTCCGGCAACTTGCACTATCTTTTGCAAGATTCTTACTCTTGCAGCAAGGTCTGCAGCCCCTCTTGGCAAACTTTTCCTCCTGCTTAAAATGCAGATTCTGAGCAGACGTTGTACCTTTCGTTTAAGACGGTCTAAAACTTTTTTTCTCCGAACATGCAGCTCCTGTAGGTCTTCAGTCCAGTGAACTTCACAAACCAGTTCCTCTAACTTCTCAGAACTCGCCCTTCTGAAACAAAACCTCCTTGAAATAAAAGCACTTTGTAGCTGACATTTATCCTTCTGTTTAATTTACAGTGATTAACTTGTGGTTAATCAACACATGTGCCTTAGGTGCTATGGAACGGAGCTGTAATCTAGTAATGGAAAGCACACTCCAGTGTCAGCCATGGAAAGTCCAGAGACATTCCAGAACCAGAGTTCAAAGATACACCATCAGGCTCTGGGCAGGCTGTACATACGAGCCTTAGTTTGCTGTGCATTCTGCTACAATTAATGGCCAAAAGCTACCCCATGATAGTTAAACTGGGGATCACAACACTGAAATATGTGGCTGCCTGGAAACATACTTGCAGAAGTACACCGTACAAAAATATCCTTCTGTATGCTAGCACCATATCTCAAATATGTTCTGCAGCTCTGAACAACCAGAACACAATTACAAAGCTATGTTTCAAAACTTGAATCAGTTTTGCCTCATAAACAAACGTCACCTGTACAGATTTTGGAGCACAAAATGAACTTTCAGTAGAAAATAACTACTGCAAGACAGTACTTTCAGTAGAAAATAACTACTGCAAGCATCTCCACAAAGAGCATGAGGTGGGGTGTCTCCAGTGTTCCACCAGCCCCAAGGAGCAGGGAAGGAGGACATGGTAAGAACCACTCTGGCAAAGTACAGCAGATGGCCTCCATGTGTGCCTGTAAAACACCATTTCCCTTTTAGTTTTAATTCATGACACAGTTTTCTTAACATCTACGGGGATGCTCTGGCACAAGGTTAGCTTAGGGCTATCAGTTCCATCAAGGCACTAGATCCCCCTAAAAAGCACACTCTTGGTATAGCTGCACCTACATTACAGAGCTGTGGGGACAGCACGGGCACCAGCCTGCTACCTCCTGCCCACAGAGGCTGTACCCACAGATGGGAAATTCAATAGCACATCCTGAAATACCAGGTGTCATGGTTAATTATGGATCCACGTAAAATGGGATCCTTGTTAGACCTGGCATACAGCTCTAACAGTCCCAAAGCACACCACAGCAAGAACCACCTGCCATCCCTGAAGGACCACCGGCAGCCTCCGCACCCACCTCCATCAGCCACCGCCACCCAAAGCTCTCTCACCAGCTCACGCTGAGGCTTTGCTTAAGCGGGGTACATGCCCATCCTCAGAACACAGGGCACAGCTCAAAAACAGCAGTTCTCTTAGTCCCACACCAAAGAAAAACACACCACTTTTTGCTCCGGAAGTGCTTTAAAGTGCTTCGTTAATTCTAGCTCAGCTGCACGCATGGGTGGTATGGATTACACTGACCCTTTTAGGGCTCTAAACATTTTTAAAGAAGTAGGACACAGCATCAGACACAAGGCATGCTGTACACCCACGAGGCACCACGCACCAAAAGCCTAAAGGCTCTACAGGCAGAACCAACAACAAACTGCTTTATAAAAAAAACATGGTTCTTATGGCATATAAATATGGATGTGAAATGAAAATGCCAATTCTGACCCAGTACCATATTAAATCAATACAGGCATTTTACAGAAGAGTGAAGTCAGACTGAAGTGACCTCTGCAAAGCCACCCAACAAACCAGTAGCAAATTTAGAAAACACAGTATTTACAGCCAAGCAATAAAAGGTCTACACTAAAGATAAGTCCTCTTCCTGCTTAAAAAACACAATGACACTGTCATTTTAAGCACAAAGGATGTTTCATCCTTAAGTATCTGAACACAGTAGCTGTGGATTTTAAATACAAACAAGGATCAGCATGCAAATTACCATTATTCAGGTTTAAGTAACTTAATAGAATGATTGCATGGGAGGTGTTGATTTGCCAACGCCAGGTCTTTGAAAGTTTTAATCTTCTCTGCCCTGTAAGGTGCCACATATATTGGACCTTAGGACACAAACAATTCCACTGCTTCCCATTGTTTTGGGAGACGCATCACTGAGTAAGGGAAGGAGCAGACGGGGTAAGAGCCATTTACGCCAGCCACCTTCGCACAAGCCTCCTCTCCTACCTCCCCGGTCGTTGCCCCCGGCTCAGGTTCGCAGGGGCAGCCTGCCGCCGGCCGGCCCCGCTCCGGGCAGCGCGGTGACAGAGGCGCAGCAGCAGCAGCAGCCGCCG
>VXAV01000013.1:164947-180533 GCA_013399715.1 Alectura lathami
CGCCGTGCCCGCGCTGCACGCCGCGGCCACGCCGCCACCGTCGCCTTTGTTCGGCTGAGGCGCGGCCGGGAGGGGAGAGGAGAGAAAGGGAGGGCGGTGGGCTGGGTGCCGGGCCGAGCCGTGCCGTGCCGGGGGCTGCTCCTCCGAGCCTGGACGGTGCGGCGTTACCGAAGTTAATGCGGGTCTGCGAGGAAAACGCTGCTCACCTGTGCCAAGCGCTGCTCGGCATCCGCCGCTGAAGTCAGCCTACGCGCAGCGCCTCGGCCGCCTGTTTATGCCTGAGGAGCTGACTGGCGACTCCTCTGTTAAATTAAGTTGTGGGTTTTTTCCCCTCCCTTTTTTTTTTTTTTTTTTTTTTTTTTATTTTTTTTTTTTTTTTTTTTTTNTAATTGCAGAGAGTTAAAGAAGCTGCAAACTGTTTTCTTAGTATTCTGCACTTGGCAGCTACTGAAACTATCAAACTAATTTCAGATACACCTTTATCTCATTGTCTGTGTTCACTGCCACTCCAATAATCCCTAGTGGAGGGATTGTCCCACTCTGCTGCACTGCTGCAGCCTCACGCCTCGAGCACTGGGTGCAGGTCTGGGCACCACAAATATAGGAAGAACATAAAACTGTTGGCATCCAAAGGAGGGCTACAAAGATGGGGAAGGGTCTGGAGGACAAGAAATACGAGGTGTGGCTGAGGTCCCTCGATTTGTTCAGCCCAGAGCAGAGGAGGCTGAGGGCAGGCCTCATGGCAGCCTGCAGCTTCCTCCCAGGGGAGCGGAGGGGCAGGCGCTGAGCTCTGCTCTCTGGGGACAGCGACAGGACTGGAGGGAACGGCATGGAGCTGTGTCAGGGGAGGGTCAGGGTGGGGGTTAGGAAAAGGTTCTGCACTAGATGGTGGTGGGCCTGGAACAGGCTCCCCAGTTCCGTGGGCATGGCCCCAAGCTGATGGAGTTCAAGGAACGTTTTGGCAACACTTCTTGAACAACACAAGGTTTGGATTTGGGTGGTCCTGTGTGGAGCCAGGAGTTGGACTTCATGATTGTTGTGGGTCCCTTCCAGCTCAGGATGTTCTGCAATTCTGTGAGTTGCTCACTGAGCACTGAGGTACTGAGGTGAAAGCAAATCTTTTCACAGTGCTCCATTGCTCATTCTGTAATCCCACTCCAATCTTTCTCCCTCTGATTTCAGCTCTTCAGCTTGAGTACCCAGGTCAACACATGCTGTCCTTTCACACCAGTTAAAATGGTAGAAAGAAGAGGGTTTCCCCTTCTTCACTTCGCACTTAGAAGAGGCTTAGAAACTCTTTTTTGAGGTCTTCTCCAAAGGGCTGTCTGCAGTCATCTGGACAGAAGTGGTTCAACCTACAGAAGTGACCTTTTAATGAACTGGTGACACAACAAAACTAGACTGTCCCAGGTTGTTAAGACCAGGGGGGCTCCGTGGCAGCTTTCCTTAAGTGATCTTTCCCCTGATGTGATCCCCGTAGAGTCCCAGCACTTCCAAGGTTCCATCGGAAAGTCCTCACGTTGGCTTTGGCTTCCCCTTGATGCAAGGGTCAAGAAAGCCCAAAGCTTTTGGTGCCTGACAAGATCAGGTTGTTTAGCACCAGTCGAAGCCACTGATATGTCACAGACTCTTCAGACATCAGCAACAATCAGCTGCTGTAGCTCTTGCACAGAAATTACTTGTAAGGCCCTTGCCTGTTGCGAGGCATAGGTGTGTGGGGAAGGAAGGGAACTTGAAGTGCTTGGGATCATTTCCATTGCTGGAAAGGACCTTCCACTTCCTGCAGAAATTAGCACCGCTGCGTTAGAGAATGAGAAATAAAAGTATCTGACTTGAACCCGACTTGTAGGTGGGATAAATTTTCACTTTTATTAAAAAATTGTGTAAAAGGAAGTAGGACTGATATTCTCCTGAGTGCTGGGAAAAAAGCCTGAAAATGCAAAACAATGTAATAAATGTGGAAAAGCCTGCCAAGCCATCAGACAATCTTAAACAAAGCCAACGTGCTGGTGGCGTAAGCTACATCATATACCCTAGGCACTGCAAAGACCTGCTGGCTGTGATATTCACCGTGAACGGGAGCCAACCGTCAGCCCCACGCTGTGCTGAGGGGAGTCCCTGCCACACAGTGGGGTGAGCGTTTGTCACAGGCTCAGTGCTCAGGCAGCCCTCCTCATGGGAGCACCTTTCACGGGAGGTGCAGCTTGTCTTTCCTTCTTCAGGCTCAGTGTCTGTACTGGGGGAGGAATAGGCGCATGCAGCTTACCTTGTTTTATGTGGAAAATCGGATGACCTGTCAAAGATTCCCCCCTTTCCAGGTCAGAACAGAGGCCTACCAGTATTTTAATTCCAGGTCAATGCACAAACATTTGTCAAGCAGCGCTTCTGTTGTCTGCTCCCTTCCTGATAAAACTAAAGCTACGGAGCTGTTTCTTACACTACTGACGGGTAATGTTTTCACACCTATGCATCACATGATGGATAGCTTTATTAAATTGTGCCACACTGCAGCTGCTGCCTCTGGGAAGAAGGATCAAATAATACAATTAATGTCTCACCCATTCATTTTAATATAGCTATTAAAATATTCATTCTCACCATCAAGATCGGTGACAGCCTAGCCCCTGTCTCAGACAGATGACCAGCCCATTAAAGCAGTGGCTGGAGCTCCCCCAACTGCAAGGCAAGCCATAGACCCAAGCTGATCATGAGCACCCAAGGTCTTCATCATGTTCGAAGTCCTTTTAATGAAACCAGCACTCTGACCCCAGGATGATGTTTGAGGGGACCATAAATGATTATCCTTGTATGCAGAGCTTTGTATTTTGGGATGCCATAGCCCCCGATGTACAAGTGGTATCTGAGGCAAGAAACTAATTCTATGAACATGTACATACCTGATTAAGCTCATCTAATTCAGTAAGACTATTCAAAATGAGTAAAGTAAAACATGCGCATAAGAAATTGTCTGGAGCTAAGCTAGAAACTTTTGGAGATGAACATAAAATTAGCCAGTTCTAGACATATTTCTTGTTTACAGTTACCTAAGAACAAATGATTACAAAATGCATTAATCTTGTTGGTCCATTAAAATGCTTCACAACCTTCAAAAGGTTTTGAGATACGGGATTTTAAAAATCCAGCTACTGATCATAACTGTCTTCCTAAACCCATGCTCTTTCAAGACCAAGAATAAAGTGTTTGTCACTCTGATCAGCAGGTTTACTTGGAAACAGCTGACACTGCTTAAAATAAAATTGTGTTAATTAACACAGGTTCTCAAGGTTATGTTGTAATGCAGCACAACTCAGGGTGCAGACAAGCTCTGTCCACCTGGGTTGCTTTTATTCTTGCTCCTTCAACCTGCCATCAACAGCAGCTCTGCATCTCACTTCTGACCGTATGGCCTGTTTGTGTTCAAAGAGAATTTCGGTTGTGTTTTGGCTTAGAAGTGCTATTTGCAAAGCAGCGGACAGAGGGAGAAAGCAGTCACCTGCTGTAAGGACAACCAGGGATAAATGAGCTCATTTCCTGCTTGTTAGCTCTCTGGGTCTGGCTGTAGGATGTTTGGGTTTTGGATCTGGTCTGCTCGTGTAAATGCACACATAATGATCACAGTACATCTCAACATGCAGACTGCTGTCTGGATTTCTGTGGCACTCACGCTAAACCAGCCCTGGCAATGTACTGCGTGGTGTATCTCTTCTCTCTGTTCCTGTGGGATGCATTCACTCTGCGTCCCTCCAGTCCGCAGACCTGGAGGGGTGACATGAAATCAGCAGCAGCTGCACCAGTAACATGTATTTTAGTGCACTTGTCCTAGATTCAATCCATGGGTGAGTTGTGTATGTGCTCTTTGATCCTAGCTTGGTGTGCCTGCTCATGCAGCCTACTCAGCTACACCTGCTGAGGTGGAGGTGGGACAGCTGGGTAAAACCATGACCTCAGCCATCACAGCTTGCACATCAGTGAGCTGTGTGTACACGTTCAACAAATCCCCCTGACTGGTACTTCGTAAAAAAAAAGGCTGAGTTCTCCATTCCCAGCCCCCCAATGCATCCAGATGCTAGCGCTAACAAGGCGATACAGGACCCTATAGTCGTGTATTTGAGCAGTGGGAAGTATGTTTTGCTTTAATCTTTCTGTGATCAACACGCTACTTGAGCTGTAAATGCTGGAAGAACAGCATTTACTAATGCACCTCAGCATTATTTGAAATGGGGATAATAGAAAAGGAGAAGTGTGAGTCGTGCTCACCCAGTCTGCTGGTGCTCAAACAAGAAGCAAGCCCCAAAGCTCTTCCAAGCTCCCAGCAGCTCAGCACTACACGGGAGAACTCACTGTTTTCTCTCAGTCACTGCAATCTCCCCTTCAACTTGAACCTGGCTGTATTTAGGATCTAGCACAAGGCATTAGTTTTGGTCTCAATTTTCTCTGCTCTCACCTTGGGCATCACCTAAGAGGCTGTTACAGCTGTGTTTACTTTACAGTTTCAGGAGATGTGTGGAGGTAACCCCAGCCAAAATGGAGGAGCTGAAAGGTGTGAGGGCATGACCATGTCACTCAACACATTGCCTCAACCCATGCAAGCAGGGAAGTTGACGTGTCTGCTCCGTTTCCCTGCATACACAGAGCCATTAAAGCTGAGCCAGACAGATATCAGTTCCTTAATTAGGCTTGTCCTTTGCAGTGCCCCAGGAAAATTATTATAAGAAATACCATACGATTGCCCAAGAACAAATGAGATATGATTTTAAACGCCCTTTATTACTAACATTGCACAAGCATTCTAACAATCAAATGTAACAGTTTGTTATCATAGATGCAATCCCTTTGGCACAGCAGCAGCAAGATGAATAGCATGTCATATCTGTTCTCAGCAAATAGCTGCTTGCCTTTGTAAATAAAACTGTCAGGACTGATTTTCCATACACATTTGCAAATTACATCCATTGGCTATGTGTCTTCAGCGTATTTAATATGCTGGCAGAGGAATGTTACCCACACATCCCTTTCATACGTAACCGTGTCATAGCACTGCCAAGGAACAAGCATTTTGGGAACTATGGCTTGAATCCACCAGTGCCTCATACAGACCCCTGCCGAGAAACCAGCTCATTGTCTAGTTTACAAACATTCAAACCTAGTGTGTAAATGCACTCCAAGAGTGTTTGCTTTGATTACTCCATTAAATGAGAATTGTATTAGCCTCACAGGAAGTGATTATATGCTTATTGTAGTCCTAAACCTGTTACAAGCAGTAGGAAACCTTTCTCATAGAATCATAGGATCATAGAATCACAGAATCATAGAATCATGGAATCATGGAACCATAGAATGGGTTAGGTTGGGAGGGACCTTAAGGCCCATCTAGTGCCAACCCCCCTGCCGTGGGCTGGTTGCCACCCACTGGGTCAAGTTGCCCAGGGCCCCATCCAACCTGGCCTTGAACACCTCTACCTTTCCGTACATCTCTGAACATCCTGTATGCTTTCTGTGTGTGTACCTGTCATTGCTTTGCACTAGCAATGGATACTTTACTGCACCTATCCTCAGTTAAATCCATGAGGGAGAAGCAATGTGACACCTTGCCAGTCAGCCTGCTCTGATGAGCAGAGCCCTGCCTCCTCGTCTCAGCACCAGCATCCTACTCGCCGCCTGCAGTTCTCTTCAACTCTTTGTCTTAGTTTCACTGCCTGTGATATGGCAACAATATTGCTTACTTCACAAAGGAGCATAAACTAGGTCATGTGTCCTGTGCTCTAGGAGTACAGAGTGAGCTATGAGCCTAAAACTGTAATTTCTGTGTCCTCTTTTGGCATGTCAGGTTTTTAGAACTTTATTTATTCTGCATAATACATGCAGAGGACAAAATTATCATCACTGGCATTTTTAAAAGTAAGAATCCCCTTTCCCTTTCTATTATTTTTATATGACAAACATTGTGTTTGTATGTCTTTAACAGTAATATCTTAAAATACTGATATCTGAAGTGCTGTAATTTTGCTGATATCTCTTACAAAAGTAAGTGACCATTTTTCATATAAAAAGATCTATCATGCTAATTTTGACATTTTCTGTTAGTGATATGTAATAAAGCAATGTAATTTCAACAGAGAGTTCTAATTAGTTGCCAGTAACACAGTATAGTCCTTTGTAATTACAAATTCTGTAAGTGAGGAAAGCTGCCTTGTTCTCATTACAGGGCCTAAAACCACACAGCATCACTTTTCTGATTATTCTAGCAGAGGAATGTGGAGCACAGTAATGACTGCATTAGGAACGGCGCATAACAACAGAATCAATAACAGATATAAATGTGATGACACTAAACTGCAAAGAAAAATCTGTCCATAGAAAAGCCACCCCCCTGCTCATGTTACTGCCACCCCAGTGCAGCTTTGGCTGTTACACAGCTCTTGAGCACCAGGGCAGGCATCTTGTCTAACGAGAGTGGTGGCGAGTGAAGGCATCCACGGAGGGCTGGGTCAGAGCAGGGGAAAGATCCAGCAGTTCCCTACAGTATACAATAAACACTGCAGGAGAGGCACTATGGGAGTAGTTTATTGCCTGTTTTGTGCCTTTCCCCTGTAACTACCAGGAGGTTCAACATTCAAGATGAGCAGAGGTTGGTCAATATTGTCAGGCGTGCCTGAGTTACAGCACAGATGTCAGAGCATGAATAAAACCAGAAGCTGTGGATTCTGATTTCAGGTTGTCGCCATCACTAGAGCAGATCTGTTTTTATTTCACATCTTGAAGTGAAGCTCTGAAACAGCGTGGGAAATAGAGCAGAGCACACCTCAAGAATTAAAGATGTTTTGGATTGGTAAAGCATCAATCCAGACAGCACTGTTTGCTTTTCTGAAAAAATAAAAAAAAATAAAAAATAAAATAAAAAGAGGTTTGCTATAGCTCTTTCTAAAGGTGTATTTACTTATTTTTTTTTCTCAAAAGAGGAGGCCAGCTTTACAAGGATCTCAGGAATGGTTAAGGAAGAGGAAGGGCTATTAAAGAATGAGCACAAAATGAGTTATATGTAGAAATTAATAACTTATTTAAATAACTGTATCAAAAATTAATCATAATAGTTAATAATCATTATTTCATGCTATCTATTGTATTTGTACAATCTTGTGAGGACAGACCAGTAATGCTAAAGTGCTTGCAATCAAAGTAACACAGTAATGTAGTGAGCAAAAGTCTCAATCACAAGCTCAGGTGTAAGGTCAGGCACATGAAAACTTATATTGCATGTATAGCTATGTGCAGGGGTTTTATGTCTGTTTGTTTGTTCTTCATTAAAATACAGTCAGAAGTGAACAAGTGCCTTTCTCAAGAACTTCACCTCTGAGAATTGCTTCCCTGAACCAGCTTCTCCAAATTTTTTTTTTCAGTCTATGGGAAAAAAGGTCTGACTTCCCCTTGGCTCTGAGTTGGCAGCAAGGCTCCCGCTCCCTCCCCTCACTCCAGCTGGTTCAGGGTCCTAGCAGGATGCTGGGTGAATTTCACTGATGTCCCTCTGCTGTGAGACTGTCACAAAGCGGTTATTTAAAGCGGTTCTGCAGAACTTGAAACTATCCCACCTCCCATAGCTGGCTTTTTCTTTTTCACTTGGATTCTCCACTGGCAGCAGCTCAGTACAAGGTGACCTTATTAACCTCAAGCATGCCATGCCTCCTGCCCAAGCACTCACCCTTGGCGTTCCTCCACCAGAGCTCCAGCTGGCCCCTAGGCACCGCTTGCACCCCAGACCTGCTTTCAGCAGTGCAGCAAACACCCTGGCAGGGGCAGATTAAAAAACACCCTCCAGTGCTGCTGCATTGGAGCTGCTCAGAGGGGGCTCACCATCCCCAGAGTTACCAGCTCCTGCTGCTAGTAGTTCCACAGTGCACACTTATATAATGCATGTGGGTGGTGACTGTGTCCCTGTCTGTGCTGGCTGATCTGAGAGCTTCTTTTGACATCTCACACATGAAAAGGTTTTGTTATTTTTTGAAATGTAGTGGTAGAGATGTTATACTTCGGGCCAGAGTGTCAGCGGAGGCTCTGCGGGAACGCGCGCATTGGAAGTGACAAGCAGTGAATAACTGACATCAGGCATAAGTAATATTTGTGTCCTGACTTTAGCGTGTTATTCTTAAAAAAGTCCAGTCTGTAAATACAATCTATGTTTGTTAGCTTGAAAGGAGAGAAAGGGGATACAGAAAGAACACAGAAGTGAGAAATGAATAACAAAAAAAAAGTAGTAAAAGCAAGCAGAAGAAAGCTAACAGAGAGCAAATGAAAGAGGTGGGATTAAGAGAGAGAGAATGTAAACATACAAATGGATCAAAACTGATATAGAATTGTAAAGAGGAAGACGAAAATTTAGGATGAAAGCAATCACATCATAACAGATGAGGAAGAAAGCTAAGAAGAAAGTGTTTGCAAACTTATTGTATACAGCCAATAATGACTGCAGCACCCTAGGCAGTAAGGACTCGGTTTTATAAAACAAGGGTGTGCTAACGTCCTGTGGATTGTGAGACATTCTATTTTGAAAGTTGACAAGAAATATTGAAGGGACTTAAAATACAGAGCAGGCGTAGGTGAGTAGGCAGTGGGTACTTGCAAGTTAGAAGCAATTTGGGTGCTGATGAAGTCATGCTGTAAGACAAATATTATCTTTAACCACGACAGGAACAATGTAGTTATTTCAGCAATAGGAGAGTTATGCAAGGGAAGACATTTGAATGAACTTGTGGACTTCGTTCAGTGGGTGCAGTGAAGCTGATGACTATATTTTCATTCGGACTTGTTGCTTTTCTTTGTTAATCACCTGTAGAACAGAAATAGTGATAAAAGCAATATGCTGCGAGGTAGTGTGTACTCATGCTGTGCTCCTTCTCTACACACTGCCCATTCTATTTTCTCTGAAAGCAGAAACAGGTTTAATTCAGCAGGGCACAAATCTATACAGTCACAGAAGTGTTTTCCAAAAGGAAATATTTTACATCAGAAACGCAGAAGAAAGAGAGATGAGGGGCTCCCAGGACAGGTCAGTGGCTGAAGCAGAGCATCAGCTCCCACGGGGTTGGCTCGTTATCCCCCTCGCGGGGCACTGTTACATACAAGAGCTGTCAGATAAAACACCATGTCAGCCAGCACGGTTTTTCAATATACTGAGCATAGTAACAGGAGAAGCATACGCGTTTGCATGTTTAAACATCATAAATCATGGAAGAGCCATGCTGTCCTTCCGTCAGAAAAAAAATGGAGGATTTTAATATTGTATTATGGAACCAGAGCATCAACTACCTGTCCTCTGTACTTGGCTATTCACAAGACTTGCTCAGTTATACTGGAAGAAGCCATGCATTAAGATTTTGGAAGGGAAGGAGCCCAGGCTGGGTGCCACAGGGCCATGGCTGTGCTTAGCTCCATTTCCTGAGCAGAGGCATGTGCTAAGCAACTTCCAAAATACAAATGCTGGCATTTTCACAGCTGTGAGTGAAGATGCTACCTTTGAAAAAACAGTTTCTGTGCTTCTCTTCCTGGTGTTGAATAAATATTTGCTATTTCCTCAATTCAAAGGGCCTCTGCAAAAACAACATGAAGTTTGTAGAAAGGCAGAGAGATCCTGAGTAGAAGGCACCACAATTTGCTAGGTATTTAGAACAAGTATTATGCAGTAGATTAACTAGGGGAGTAATATACTGCTTACCTGGTCGTCACGTGAAGCAATGAACATATTTATTTCACACCAAACCAGATTAGTTGTAGCCATTTCTCAGAAATGGTGATGCCTTTTCTTAAGTGTGTGCAAAATAACTGTAAAGGAGGTTTTCATGAGGAAAGGAATGCTATGCAAAGGTATGGTATAGCATTATAGTAATATTAAGGAAACTGAAAGTATAACTTACAACAAAGGCTTGTCGGTAAAAATGAAAAATGTTATTTCTTCTTCCTTTTCCAGAGCTCCTGGAATTACTCCCAAAGTAATTCCCAACTTTCAGAGCTGGAGTATTTTGTTAAAGATACCATATACTGGGATGTATCCTACTTAACTCATCATCTGTTTTCCATTAGCAATGAGGAGATTTTATTTGAATAAAATGGTGGGAACTATTGATGCGTGTGAAGAAAAATTCTTTTTTGTGTATGTTTTACATCCTGTTGCAAAAGCTCTAATACAATTCACAGCTGCACCCAAAGCACTGTGCAATATTTAATGGTGTATTGCTATTGACTATGCATGGAGCTTTACTGACAATCATAATTCCTAATTTTACAGTGTTTATTACAGATATCAAGCACAGCCTCGGTGCAGAACAGCTTTCCTTTTCAGAGACGTCTCAAACTTAATTAATTTTTAGTTCATGCTTTCAGTGATAGACTTCCACTACCGCCCAAGCATCTCCCTGAATTTTGACCGGTTGCATGTAATATTCATAATCTATTAAAAAATACAGAAGAACACATTTAGCCTTGTGGGAATTATTTCTTTGTTGTGAATGCTGCAGATTTAAATTTAAGCATATATTCCAGAGGTACATACATCTTTAAATAGGTTCAATGCCACAGCAAGAAAAGTTTCTTCAGAGATACGGAAAATAGTTAAGGTTGCATACAGCTGATTTCAAAGAGAGAAGTAAACAAATGTTCTTGCCTATTAACATTTCTGACTTGTATTTGTTATATGCCTTAGTACATTACACTCATTACACTCTACCTTTCTTCGTTTTACAAAGCTGTTATTAATATGTTTTGTTCGTAAAAGAAAGTGACAAAATTATGTTGCTAAATTACTTGTTTGCTACTCTCCACTATGTATTTTCAATAATGCAGAAGCAAACTTGGGTACTTGGTAATAAAAATCTCTGTGTAAAAAATGGTCAAAAGGAATCTCAAATCTTTCTAATATCCCTATTACTTGAATAATTTTTTGGGCAATTTTTGGGCGCATTGCTGGGCAGGGTCCCGGTACCAGCACGGGACAGCTCGGGTTTGCACAGGCAGGGGGAAGGATGTAGAGAACAACATGCTGTGTCCTTTGCCTTTTCACTGCATTGGGGGTTGATTCATAGGATTTGTAGCAACATTGACTTTGTTCCACTAGAACAAATTTAAATATACTGGGCAGGAAACATTGGCACAGCTGTCGAGTGTATTGCATTTAGTCCCCAGTGGGGTTTTGAGAAGCGTAAAGCATATAATAAGAGATTGGATAATAGACAGGCGCCAAACATTTGTTGGTGCTTTAGTAAGTCTCATTCTTGAGTGAAAATGAATTAACATTCCACCCGCACTGTGTTTTGTGCCTTCATATGTCTGGCTTGATATCCTACTAAAAGAAAATAAAACTGTTTTGTCAAGATGTGGGTCTGATTTACAAAGTGCAGGTCCAGACCCCATTGTGAATCAGACACAGCTGACAGTTATAAATACCAGCCTCTGGCCAGCCAGAAAAGAAGCAGAAGATTTAAGTCATAAATGTTCCTGAAAAAAAAAAAAAAAAAAAAGTTATTGACCAATACCTTCTTGTTTCTGTAACATTGCTATAAGGCTAAATAGATATATTTTTTTTTAAGAATAGATAAAAAATAACCTTATCTGATATTTGAAGCTATTGGCATATTTATTGATCCCCCTTTTGATTATAAGTAATGGCAGCCATATATTTTCAGTATTTCCCTATGCTCACAATGCCCAGAGCAAGGTGCTTCGAGCAGAATGGTGTCTCCTAGACAGTCAGAGAGCTGGCCAGAGAGAAATTCATGAAGCTGTTAAAGACTGATAGAGCTTCTGTTGCCTTCACCCTTCGTTCTGTGTCCTCTGCCCCTCTGTTCTGGAGACACTGGATTTGGATTGCTTCTGTCAAACCCTGGGGATGACATCCCAAGAAGGAAGGGGTTGACAAGCATCAAACATATTTCTGCTTCCCTGCTAAAAGGGATTTCTTGCCACTGCATGACTCTGCCACAGGTGCCATCCAGGAGGATGACACATGACAGGAAGTGATTTGTCCTGTTGCTGTGGCAAAGGTGAAGAAGAAATAAACCATTGAGATCAGCCATTGAATTCAGCACAGTAGCTGACACTTCTCTCTCTGTTCTATAACACCTTGTCCCATTTTTTGGGTGCATTCACTGGAAGAAAACAGTCTTAATATTGATTTTTTTTTGAAGTTATGCCTTTGTTTTTATTTCTTTCTTTTCCGTTATTGCATTGTAGATGTAGAGTATATTTAACTTGAAGTATGCTTTTGCTAAAGATACAGGATATTCAAAATGCAGTTAGTCCACAGCTGGAACCATTTATCACTGAATCACAGTCCCACATCATGCTACAGACTGCTACTCTCCATAAGAAATCCTGTATTATAAACAACTATCCTCCTAGAGCTCGTGTGGATTTATAGGAAAGCATCTATTACCTCTGTGCATTCTCTCAACCTTCTTGCCAGATGGCAAACCTGACATTTTGAAGGGTTCCCTTTTTTCAAACTTCAGAGCATTTTGCACCAGTGGCTGTGCAGTAAGGTTTGCTAACCTTTAATAATCCATATTTCTAATACTAAGTCTTCGGCATTATGTGTACCACTCCCAGGAACAGTGATGGAACTCTCCCCGTAAGTTCAACCGTACAAAGGCACTAAATACAGAACTACTCGAAACACTATGTTTTCAAAGAAAACAAAAAGACATTTAATTTTTACATAAGCTTGTGCTACTTTTGTTTTAATTTTTCCTACCCAGTCTCGTTGGACAAAATTGGGCCATGGAGTACATTTGACTGCACAGGGAATGCAGTGCTACCTTGGGGCATCACCTGAGTTTTTAGTTTATCATAGGAAAGCATAGAGCACAATCTCTGAGGACACAGTTAAGCAGGTGTAAAACAACTCTGCCTCTAAAGACATCACATTCAGTAATTGCCAGCAAGATTTCTAGTGCTGCAAAGACTTTGCAGGCCGAACCATTGGCCTCCCGTGATTTCCTCACAGCAGCGCCTGAGCGCCGCAATATGGATATAACAGTACCTTACTCTTCAGTCCTGTCCTCTAGAAACCCTGTTGATACTGTGCTTTCCTCTTTCTCCCTTCCCTCTTAACAAAGTCCCCAGGGAAATTAACCTCTAAGGAGCTTCCCACTTTTCCACCATCCCACCACAGGTGTTCTCTGGCATGAGCTTGCACCAGTGCTCTGCAGTTGGAGCTGCAGCTAAACAAAATGATGTGATGGAGGTGGCAGCTGGCCCCGCCTGAGACCTCAGCACTGTGGCAGCCCACGAAGAAATAAAGTAATGAAAGGGCAAAACAGGTGTTCAGTCTCCATTTCTTGGTTCAGTGGAAAAGGTTATACGTATGGGTAAGGCAGGAGAAAGGACCAGAGCAACTCTGATCCCTCCTGAAAAATTACAGCGGTACCACGGCAGAGAAGTCAGATGTGGAAAGTGCTCCTTTCTGTATCTTTTCTTCACAAAATTGTAAGTAAAGACCTGTACTACTGCAGTTACTATACTTACATTGTATTGTCTTTCCGAGCTTGAAAAAACACTTTTAAAAAAAATGCCATGTGAGCCCAAGTCTTTTTGACTCATAGGTGCATAAGCTGCTTTTGAACATGAGATGTGTGATAGATCCTATGCTTGGGGATTAAAAAAAAAAAAAAAAAGGAAAGGATATTAATAGGTATGAGTCTAAGTAAAAAGAAAACTTCTGAAAATTTTACAATGAAACAAACAAAAAAAAATTTATGAGATTAATGCACTTCTCATAAAGTGCCATAATTCTACTGGGAAAGTATAAGAAATAAGAATTCCATAAAATTCCAAACAACAGAAACTGCAATTATCATAGAGCTAAACAAATCTTCATCTATATCTTTACTTTCAACATAATATGCAGTATATCTGGTTTGTAATAAACAGAGGCAGTGCACGTACATACGATGAGTCATACCTGCAGCTAGATTAAAATATAATAAATGGAATATACTAATAATGCACAAAAACATTCACTAACAGGAATTATTTTTCCTCATTTCTAGAGTGAGTGTGTAGTGTATTGATCATCGTTAAATGTCCACAGTTCAATAACGTGAAGAAAGAAAAAACATCAGATCGAAGTGAAACCGTACTTGAAGGCTCCTGTTTCAACAGACTGACTCTGGGAGTTAATTAATACACTTTCTTCTTATCTGAAACATTAATCTGATACTTGTTTTAGAATTATTTGGGGGGAAATAACTCCATAATAATAAAGCTGTTGCTAGGAGGCCTGGAGAAACCTAAACCAATTTGGCTTGGAGAAATGGATAATCGGTGTCTTAGCGCTTTCTTTCTAATGTGCCCCTCATGCTTTTCAGCGAGAGCAGGAAATCACCGAGTTGAGAATAAATGCACATTCTGATTGTTTACAGAGCATAATGAGGGCCTCAAGCAAAGAAATGCGTCAACTGCTTTACACCTGCGGCTGAACTGCAACACATCCCATTAAATACATGCTGAATACCATTGAAGATGTGTAGCAAAAAGATGTGATTTTTGATAAACACCCCTTATCCTATTATTATTTTCAGAGAAGTTTAAAAATGTCCATCCTGGAGAGTGTTTCTGGTTGTTTCAAATCGTATTTTAGTGGCCTCAGATTTCAGTTCTCTCATTTTCTTCCTCATTCTTCTGTGTGACTCGTTCCAGTTCAGATGTAATTTGCTGCCTTTATTTCTCTCAGCTCCCACGTTCCCCAAGTCCTACTTCTTTATCTTTTTCTCCACTCCTGCGCTTTTTTTTGGAGAGGGAGAACTGCATCTTTGACAGCATCCCCCCACCAGAAATGGGATCACTTTGGTCACTCAATAGCTGTATGTTCTTAGAAGCAGCCCCTCCAGGGGCTTTGGCAGCTCCAGATTCCCACTCCATATTGCTGTCTGCTCTTCGCCTATGGTTTATTCCCATTCTCTTTCTCTCCTCAGTGTTTCTGACCCTCAAATCTCAAACCTCTTTTGCCTCTGAACGTGCTCTCTCTACAACTGCTTCTCCACTCCTTTCTCTTGGATGCCCCGTTGCTTCTCAAAATAGAGGTCTATAATGGAGCTTATCATATTTCCTCCTAAAAATCTTCCCTCTATTTCTCTACCACCACTTTGCTCCACTACATTGAAGCTCAATGCAAGCTTTGATCTTTTTCACTTTATGCTCCTTCTCACATTGTGACTGTCACAAAATCATTTTGCTTATTTTGGAATATTCAAAATAACAACCTTTTTTGGAAGTATGTGATTTTAAAAAGATAACTAATACTGATCATCTCATAACTGGTATTAACCACTTCCTATTGCTCTCCATAACCATCCTGTTCTGTTTCTTTAGCCTATACGATGTACACCATCTCGAATAAACTACACCCACCACTTGGGTTCACTCACCAGAGTTCCTATATATCTCCCTTACAAAATCCAGGCTTCCTTATCTTCATTCGCAAGACTCTTTCCAGCTTTTACCTTACAGTATCTCAACTGTCGTTTCTTTCTATTCCCTTCGTCTCTCGCCAGATATTGCTAAGATTTAACTTTGTCCCTCTCTTTCATGGTAAACCTTCATC
>VXAV01000013.1:185400-200881 GCA_013399715.1 Alectura lathami
TGACGTTCAATTCCCCATTCCCATTAGGTTTTTTTTTTTTTTTTTTTTTTTAAACTAGTATCTTCTTGCATATACTATGAATTTCTTGCTAAGTCACAGTCCTCCATAATCCTGATATTCCCAGTTTCTTCAGGTAGGTCATCCATGGCTGTTTGTCTTGTTGTCAGTTCTGCTTCTTTGCTCTCATAAAGATGTTTCTAAGAGTTTAGAGAGATTTGATTCCTTTAGGAAAGCATACCAGCTTTAGTCTGGTTCCCATGGCTACCAACTCCTCAGTCACTCCTCAATAGAGTTTTCAGCTGCTCTCATTCAAAAAGAAAAAAAAATCCTTATCTATGAACAAGACAAGTTGAATTTCAGCTTCCTGTTATTACTCTTATTGGCAGTGAGAAGCCCTAAAGAGATCCCATAAATATAGGAGTGTGAAGACCCACTTTGACAGTTCTGAACAAGGCCACTGCTCTCACAAGCACATTGCACAATCCCAGGTGTAGATCTGTCAAGCTCCATCACAAACTTATTCTAGCTTTTTTTTGTGTGCATTTTTTTTTTCCCCTTCTCATTGTTTTTCGAGATAGAGGACCGAGTGAATAATTCATTGTTTGGTTTACTTGATTAAGTTTGGTTAAATTTTTGGCTCTATCAAACCAGATTAGTATAAAGAACACTTTGAGTCAAAATGAGAGCATTTTTTTTTCCTGCTCTTACAATGAAGAACTAGACACAGCAAAATAATGTTTCATTTTCAATCAGGGCAACTTTAACAAATGCAATGAATAGAATATACAGGTAGCCGTGTCATTCACAGAATAAAGAGAAAAATTTCATCTCTGTTCCTTCTTCTTTGGGCAAGACAAAGCCTACTTTCTTGACTGAACAAGAGATTCTTGCCTTAGTCCAACAAGTCTATGAGAACCACACAAAACCTAATTTTGTTGGTTTTACAGCTTTCCTTTACATATCCTATTGTTAAAGCATTCTCCTGAAATTCTCTTATAGCAGGAGAAAACATCCAATTCAGGCTTTTTAGGTCCAGAAATAGTGTCCCAAGCCATTATCTGGTCAACAAGAATTCCTTTACACTTTATTTCTAAATCTAGCTGTGTGGAGTTATTTCAACTAGACAAATTGGCAAAATTCACATATATGTGTGATCAACTTTAAAATGAACAATCTTGCATTCCTTTAATTGAATAAACTGGTTTTAAAATTCTAGTCTTCTGGTAGTTGATCAAAACTGCATGTAGAATCTCAGAGGAGGTCTTATTAATGTTGTACAGTCATACATTACTGTGTCGTACAGCACTTGATGGCCCAAAATACCTTGGGTTTACTTGGGTATAATTTAACCAGGACCAACTCTAGAGTGTCAGGGGGTCTTATGCTGATTTGCCACTGTATACATCCCATTTGTGCCTTCTGCACAAAACTGCAGAAAACAGTATCAGCAGCAGCTGGTTGAAAGATTGGGAGAAACTGGCATCTTGAAAAAAAAAAAAAAAAAAAGTGCTTCTTTTGAACAATAAAGTTAAAATAGTAGCATTGTGTATAATATTTAATGCTTTTGATTTTTTTTTTTTCTCGGAACTGATGCAAAATATTAGCTTAAGCAAGAAAAAGCAGCCAGATTTAGAACACTATGGAACACTAAAAATTGATTAGCTGACAGAGAAGATATTTAAATTCAATGATAATGGCAGACCTTCAAAATGCATTATTATTTTTGAGCAAATACGAGATGAAATTTCACTCCTGTGCAGGATTCCTACATGACTTTCTATCCTGCCCTTTGTTAGGACTCTGTATTAAATCAATCCTCCAGGCATTTTTCCTGCGATGACACAACCTTCTGCAGCTCTGCTACACCAAGCGTCCGCTGTCATGCTAGTTTAGCCCACTGATCCCTCTGAAGGGTTGCTTGTCCTCGTAACAGTAGTGTTGGGGCTATCTAGTGTCTGGATTTCCTCATATATGTCCTGTTGGCTCTCTGGAAGAGCTGTACGGTGGAATTTGAGGAATGTGTACATTTGCCTGGGATTTATGGATAACAAAAAACAATCTGGAATAGTTTCTTCATCACAGGTTTCATGTTATGTGTGGATCAACCTTTCAGCATGTGTGCTTTGAGTTTGACATTTCTGGAAGGCATCAAAACTCCTGCACATATACAGTACAAGTGGTCTCTCTGTGAACAGTGAATGTGACACAATCAGGGTTACAGTGGACCATCTGTGCAGCACACACGGTGAATCTGACATTTTCTGTCATCATCAAACAAAATACTCATGCACTGCTCAGCAGAGGCTTAAATAATGGTCAAAGCAACTGGAACAAATATAACCAACCCACAGCTAACCATACTTGTACACTAGGCTTCTCTTTAGGAGTCTCTTCTTCCCAAAGCTGAGAGGAAAGGTGGGTTTCATTTCATTGAAGCATAAATTCTTGTGACTAGAAATATGCACTTTGGGCATTTCACCCCCTCCTCAGCAATACATTAAAATAGGACAGATGAACTGCCATCTCAGAGTGCCTGATTCTCTCTCTTCACAGCAAAGACAGCATAAAATGAACACTTCAATCTACCTGATACAGGCCATTACAACTAGACGAGAAACATTGTACTAAGTGTCCTTCATAAAGCTTTCAGCTAAATCTAGGTCTGTCTAAAATGCTCCCTCTCTGTCCAGGGCTGCCTGCCATTTGTCCTCCCTTCCATATTCTCACCATTTGCAAGAGGGCATTTGAGTTAGTTCCTGCAAAGATTTTTAAACTTACGGGTGATGCGTAGTTGTGATGTTACTGTGTGTCCCAAATTAAAAAATAATTTATCTTGGTGGAGCCATTTTGGCCTACTAACTAACACACAGACTTGGACGTTGGTTTGAACGTGAAAATTCTTCCAGTGACTCTTACACTAGCATTTAAACAAATGAATTGGAAGAGAAATTGAGGGTAGAGAGGCCTTGCAGAGAGATCTTAGCAAATTGAAGGACTGGACAATCTGGATTCTGCACAAGTTGCATGTATATGTACAGACTGGGAAATGGGATGCTTGAGAGCAGCCTGTTGGAAAGGGGTGCTGGTCAATGGCAAGTTGAATGTGAGTCAGCAATGTGCCCTGGCAACTGTGCCCTGACCTCCAGAGGGTGGTGGGCATGGAACAGGGTCCCCAGGTCATGGTCCCAAACTACCAGAGCTCAACGAGTGTTTGGACACTGCTCTCAGACATAGGGTTTGGATTTTACATGGTTCTGCGTGGAGCCAGGAGTTGGTCTCCATGATTATTTTGGGTCCATTCCAACTCAGGATGTTCTGTGATTCTGTTTTTCCAAGAAACATCTCTCATAAGCCAAGCATGCATTAATATACAGCTGAAAACTTAATTGGTCTCTCAAAATTAACATTTACACATTTCCAATCATTAACATCCCCTTTGATACCAATTGCAGTAAACATTTAAACATGAGGGCTTTTTGTAGAATTTTCATTACTATTAACATGCAGCTCAAAGGAAAACTGCTTATAGTTTGGACCAGATTAATGAACTCCACTTTATGCCAATCTGTCCAAGAAGGTAAGTTCCCTGAGTATATTTGGAATAAATAAATAAATAAATAAATCCATAATTCTGCAGAATTGGGCCTTTAAAAATCTTCTGTGTGATGCAAGTTAAGTCTTGTTAGTGTTTGTGACCATCACTAAGAGACGGAGTAATGGAGGTCCGTTCCCTGCTATATTTATGAAACTATATCAAATCCTCTTGTGTTGCAGGTGTGTAACTCAAGTTTGTTAGGACTCTCATGTGCAATCTAATCTTTGCTTAACACAACAGGAAATTTTCAATGATCTCTAGGGTACAAGATATACTAAGAAATAATTCAGCAGAAGAAATATTCACTACATTTTCAAGCATGTTTTGCTATCAAATGTATGTTTAACATAGTCTATTAAATCTGATAACAACTTACCACCCTTTTAATTGTCCCCTCAAGAATCATTGTCCTCTCATATGATCTGGTAATAAAAATAATATACCAATAAAATAACATGTAAAATATAATGTTTATTTATAAGACACTCTCTCTTCAGTAAGCCGTTCTGACACACTCCCCCCTCTGAAAACCTCATGAATTAGTGATTAATGAGCCTTATTTTAGGAATTCCTTCTGCACTGGTAATTTCTTCACGTCTCATGAACTTAACTGTGAGGAAACTGTGCTCTGTACTTAAACAGGCAGAAAAAAACAAGCCCAAGAAGCTGTTTCACTCCAAGGGAAGAAATCTCTCCATTCAACGTGTCTGGGGCCACTGACAAGCAAGGCATCAAGGCTGTCCCCTGCTATGGTCAGCCAAGCTAAATGTCTGTGCAAAAAGAGAAAAGAGGACTATCCCAAAGGGAGAGGGCTGTATATGGTCTTCAGTGTCTCCAGATGCTCTAGGAGCACTTTGCCTCTTCCAGCAGTTCTTTTCTTCCCCAGGGATGAGCTCATTCATGAAATCCTGTTCAGCCTGAAATCCTGACAGCCTCCGTCATGTTACTTTGGCTGGTGTGGGCACTTTCCTGGTCTGAAGGCCTTGGGTGGCAGCGGTACAGCTCACAAATGCTTGTTTGTTGCTCCAGTATTTTTCTACTCCTGCTCTATTCCTCTGGATAACAGCAAGACTACACATAAATATTCAGAAACCATTTATCATGCCTGGTTTTAGTCTTCTGTGACAAATTGAACTATACCATTGAGTTTAATGTTACTTCGGGGAACCTATTTTTTTTTCCCAAATTTTATGTTAATAAAGCTGGCATCTATAAGACTTATCAATACCAAGCTCTTGATATTTTCTACATTTACTGTGTCACATATTAATTTGAGATCAGCACTGTACCTCAGTATTTTGGCATACAAGAGGGCTGACACAAAAGCACTAGGCCTCCCCAATGCCTGTGTTGCAAATATCAGAATTCTTGAGGCTTTGTTGGTGTAGTGTCCTCCTCTCTGTTTCTCTGCTGGATGGAATATGCACATTAAATCCTTGACAAACCACCTGATCATTGCGATGAGTTTGGGAGGAAGTGGGGTTGGTCTAGAGATCAGTAGGTGGCACATAACACTTTCAGAATTGAGCTCGCACTGCTTGCCACCACCTCCATACAACCATAGCATTGCTCTGCAGGCATTCACATTTTTACTTTTTTTTTTTTTTTTCCTTTTTTTCTGTCCACCATGCTTCCATTCTGGTGGTTACTAGATTAATGGTTTATTTCTTCCATGACAAACACTATATATTTCAAAAGTGAAAACTGCTTGAACAACACTTGTTTTGCTCAGTTTCCCTGACTCCAACCAAGAGGTGGTAGATGTCATTAAGGTAGTGGTGGGGAAGGCATTTGCATCTCACATTTGAAAGCTGGGATGATTTTTACTTTTAATTAGAATATAATTGTTATAAGAATGTTTGTTGAATAAGCTATTTTGACTTCTACCATTTTGCTCTGATGATGCATTCCACTGCATAAAATTGTGTTATTAGATACTGAGATACATAAATGGGACATAAACTAATATAGCAATAACTAAACAGTGGTGATTGCCTAAGAGATCCCATCACATATGCCCTTCTTGGTTTACTGACACGGTTACAGGAAAGTGAGATGCTGATGTTTGACCTCCATTTCATTGAAGAGAGGGAACTGCTGACAGATGTTGACCTTACAGGCTTTCAAGTCTGCAGTGCTTCTCTGTCCCTTTCCCAGAATAGCTTTGATTAGTTCATTTTCAGAATATGCTTCAGTACTCATTTGTTTTGCCTGGTTCTTGACAAAACACATTAGTATTAGGCAATGGATTTGAAAAAAAATGTGTTCAGTTTTATGTTGAGTAATTGGCAAATAATTGTCTTCTGCACACTTATGTAGTATATCAGAATAAGTAAATCAAGCACAAGATTTTTCTCAAAATACATTGTTTCTCATATTAAACAATGTTATTTTGAATATATTCTGCATTTTCATTCATCTTGAAACTTAGGCTCTGTCTTTTGTTCTATGATAACACTAATTTGGATTTATTTTGGGCATAGTAATGAATGAATATGGTGTGTAAATTCTATTCCCAGACCAGACAGATTAACAACTGTAAAACCTTTCAACCCTCTAGTTGGCAAGTGATTTATTGACATGACATTCAAATGTGTTTTGCTTCAGCGTTAATGACAGGAGCTCCAGAACTTCTGTCATTGAGGTAATAAATGGATCCTTACACATACAGCCTTGAAAAACTGGGAACAGTGCCATTTTTCCTTTCGTTTTATTGAAAAGCACATCCCTTTGCATTTACAGGAAGTAGCAACTTCTTTTTCTTTTTGTGATTATAATACATCACCATTTTGTTTATGAATGGTTAATCACTTTATTTGACATGTTGTTATTGGGAGTGTACGGGTTAGCATGTAGGAAAAATACATTGAAACCAGCTGGTTTTTGACCTTGAAAAGGATAACTGGAATGAATAAAACATCCTGATCAAATGCAACAGTAGTAAAACAGCTACGGTTGTGAAACACATTGGCAATACATTTCCCACTGTGTCTGATTTAAGCATATCTATACAAGCTTGTAAAAATGAAGGAAAGTGATTCCCAAGGACACATTGTTCCTATAATGAGATAAAACTATTGAACCTATAGCAGTTGCTAAAACTTTTAGCAAATGAAAAATAACAGATTTAATCATGATGAAAAACTTGCTCATATTTGCCAAGGAATATTCAAGTTGTGACAAACCGAGTTTTACTCAAAGAGAAAGAGAACATTGATTTTTTTAATCAAAATCTTTTACTCAGAAGAGTCAAAAATGTCTAGAAAAAGGACTAGTTTTAACTAATTTTTATTTGGGATTTGGTTTTGTAATAATGCTCTAAATTCATGTAAATGAATTCTCTTTTCAAACCAAAAAATTCAAACTTTTCATGCTGCAATGACATTTATTTAGGTAAATTAGTTTAAATTGCAGGAAAAATTGAGTAGTATAGGGATGCTGCTAGACTGTGTAGGAAAGGGGTCAGGAAGGCCAAGGCACAGCTGGAACTGGACCTGGCGAGGGGCACAAAGAAAAATAAGAAAGGCTTCTATAGCTATATCAACTGGAAAAGGAAAGTTCAGGAAAGTGTTATCTCCCTAGTGAGCAATACAGGCAGGCTGGTAACAACAGACAAGGAGAAGGCTGAGGCATTCAACAAAGAAGGACAGGGAACTGCTGGAGAGGGTCCAGCGCAGAGCCACCAAGTTGATTAAGGGAGTGGAGCATCTCCCTTATGAGGAAAGGCTGAGGGAGCTGGGTCTCTTCAGCTTAGAGAAGAGGAGACTGAGGGGTGACCTCATTAATGTTGATAAATACGTAAAGGGTGAGTGTCAGGAGGATGGAGCCAGGCTCTTCTCTATGACGTCCAGTGACAGGACAAGGGGCAATAGGTGCAAGCTGGAACATAGGAGGTTCCGCTTAAATATGAGGAGAAATTTCTTCACAGTGAGGGTGACAGAGCACTGGAACAGGCTGCCCAGAGAGGTTGTGGAGTCTCCTTCTCTGGAGACATTCAAAACCCGCCTGGATGCGTTCCTGTGCGATCTGATCTAGGTGTTCCTGCTTCGGCAGGGGGATTGCACTAGATGATCTTTTGAGGTCCCTTCCAATCTCTAACATTCTGTGATTCTGTGTGATTCTGTGATTCTGTAATTTTCTTGTCTCAGTCCTCAACAACAGCTGCTCTTCATACGTCCCTTGAGCGGATGGGTTGAAGGGTGGGAACTGAGGAAGAAACATTCCTCCCACTGTAAGTGTGGATCAAGTTCACGACCACCTGAGGAACCTAGACATCCATAAGTCTGTGGGTCCTGATGAGATGCATCCCAGAGTCCTGAGGGAATTGGCTGATGCAGTCGCCAAGCCACTCTCTGTGATATCTGAGAAGTCATGGCAGCCAGGTGAAGTCGCTGGTGACTGGAAAAAGGCAGTGTTACACTCATTTTTAAGAAGGATAGAAAGGATGAGCCAGGGAGCTACTGACCTGTCAGCCTCACCTCTGTGCCAGGGAAGATCATGGAACAGATCCTCCTGGAAGCTATGCTAAGGCACATGGCAGTCAGGGAGGCGATGGGAGACAACCACCATGGCTTCACCAAGGGCAAGTCCTGCTCGACCAACCTCGTGGCCTTCTACGATGGCATAACTGCATTGATGGACAAGGGAAGAGCCTCTGATGTCGTCTATCTGGAGTTCAGGAAGGCCTTTGACATGGTCCCCCATAACATCCTTCTCTCTAAACTGGAAAGATATGGATTTGGTGGGTGGACTCTTCAATGGATGAGGAACTGGTTTCTAGATCGCAACCAGAGAGTGGTGATCAATGGCTTAATGTCTGGGTGGAGATCAGTGATGAGTGGTGTCCCTCAGGGGTCCGTTCTGGGACAAATACTCTTCAACATCTTCATCAATGACATCGACAGTGGGATCAAGTGCACACTCAGCAAGTTTGCGGATGACACCAAATTGTGTGGTGCTGTTAATACGCCTGAGGGACGGGATGCCATCCAGAGAGACCAAGACAGGCTGGAGCAGTAGGTCCAGGCTAACCTCATGAGCTTCAACAAAGCAAAATGCCAGGTCTTGCACCTGGGTTACAGCAACCCCCGCTATCAATACAAGCTGGGGGATGAAAGGATTGAGCAGAGCCCTGCCGAAAGGGACTTGGTGGTACTGCTCGATGACAAGCTGGACATGAGCCAGCAGAGTGCCCTCACAGCCCACAAAGCCAACCGCATCCTGGGCTGCACCCAAAGAAGCGTGGCCAGCAGGGCAAGGGAGGTGATCCTGCCCCTCTGCTCTGCACTGGTGAGACCCCACCTGGAGTGCTGCATCCAGATGGGGAGTGTTCAGTACAGGAGGGATATGGAGCTGTTGGAGCGTGTCCAGAGGAGGGCCACAGAAATGATCCGAGGGATGGAACACCTCCCCTGTGAGGACAGGCTGAGAGAGTTGGGGCTGTTCAGCCTGGAGAAGAGAAGGCTCTGGGGAGACCTGATAGCGGCCTTTCAGTATTTAAAAGGGGGCTACAAGAAAGAAGGGGACAGACTCTTTAGGAAGGTCTGTTGTGATAGGACATGGGGAAATGATTTCAAATTGAGAGAAGGGAGATTTAGACTAGATATAAGGAAAAAATTTTTTACAATAAGGGTGGTGAAGCAGTGGAACAGGTTGCCCAGAGAGGTGGTGGATGCCTCGTCCCTGGAGACCTCCAAGGTCAGGCTGGACAGGGCTCTGGGCAACCTGATCCAGCTGCAGATGTCCCTGTTCACTGAAGTGGGGTTGGACTAGATGGCCTTTAAATGTCCCTCCCAACTCGGACTATTCTATGATTCTATGAAAAAAATATTAAACAATTTTCAAATAAAATGAAAAAAATTTCGGAAATATTTCAGTTAACCTCTTTCTTTCTTTTTATTAATGGTGACCAAAACGAGGAAATTTTCTATGTTGACTATTTGACCTGGTATGGGAGTGAATATTATACACTTAACATTCTCATCAGTTTACCAGAACAAGAAAACCATTCCCTGCTCGTCTGTCTCGATAGAATTTCAAAATAAGATCAATCTTTTAGCATTCATTATTTGATACTTTGAAAAGAACTTTGATGTACCCCAAAAAGGTTTAATAAGTGTTCATCTGTTGAAATCTATCAGAGAATTTTTAATTTTTTCCATCATTCATAGCAATTTTTCATAGCTTTGTTAATTACTTTTCTGTAAAGATTAATGTTTAACTTGGACAAACTTCATCAAATAATTTCCTCTATATTTCTGAATGCCTATTTGCTCAGGAAAATGAGGGTAGTTCCTCAGGCAATTAGATTTCCATGTAAAACTATCTGCTATGAATCCCAGGAGCTTTATTCCATGTGAAAGTTTAAATGTAGGTTTCCCAAGTTTATGTAGGTTTCCCAGGTTTTATAGGAAACAGTCCTACTGTTCAATAGTGCAGAATGCAATTTAAGTGTAAGGTCAGCTTTAGGTAAAGAGGGAATACGAGCTGTTTTATACTTGAACAGAAACCACAGTTCTTACAAAATGGTGGTAAAGTTTCAGTGCTGTGAGAAAAAAAATGGTGATGTATTTTTTATTGTTATGAAACGCCTGATAAAGACTGAAATACAGCATAGATGTTTAAATGAAGTTTCTATTACATTTCTTCCTGGCATATTTTCAGATTAGATGGATGCAGGCAACATACCTTAGTCCCACACTCAAGCCCTCCAAAGGATCTGAATGGATCTGTAGGAGTGCATGGATTTGTTTAGCTAACTCATCAATACCTAAAATGTAAACAGGTGACAAAATTATGCTTTCCTTACTTGCAACCTGGGTTGCTTGGTATTGGCTATCTTCAGACTACCTTGCTTTGAGGTGGCTGCGAAGAGCTGGTGGCTCCCTGTGGTCCCCAGCAAAGCTGCTGCTACACAGCGTTTTGTAACCTCTTGTGTTCTCTTTTCAGGGAGAAAAGCAAGTTGATAAGCAATCACAAAAAGAGTGGTTAAGATTAGGATATTACATATCAGCTTGTTTGGGTATACGGTGTTAATTATATACACATATACATGGTCTGGGAAGAGAAGGGAAAAACATGAGTCAAAGGGACTTAGGGGAACCAAAGGACTGAGAAGGAATTCAGACCACAGTAATTCGGATGAATGATTTCAAGCGAATTACAGTGTTAAGCAATGTAAAATCATGCCTGCTGAAGGGAAAAGTATGAACTACCCAGACATTAGGGAATTCTCAATTAACCTTATCAGCCCAGCAAAGAGGCCAGGTTCTCACCATAGTTCCATTAAGGCTCTGCTGAATGCAGTCAATATAAGACAGGATGTGCCACAGAGATAAGAAACGATGATAAACGCTGCAGATGTTACAATGCTGTAACCAAGTGCGCAGCCCTGTCTGTAATACAATCAACAGTTCTAGGGGGAGGAAGAAAGCAAGTTCAGAAAAGCGTGGTGAAACGAGCAGCCTGCAAAGGGAAACTCACAGCAACAGAAAGGTAAAGAAATCAGGAATTTAAAATGCTTTGAAGTGATTTTAAAGACTGACAAGGTTTTCATGAAATAGCTAGAAAATGTCATGCATAAGCTAATCTTTATTGGATCAGGAAGAGATGTAACAATGAAGGACATCTACCCCACCTGCACTTACTGAGTTCTTATATCTTACAATAAAACTTCTGCTGCTGGACAGTAACTAAATACTGCACTACATTTCTAGTATAACAATTTCTACGTTTCTATTTTAGTTGAAAATTGAAGAGGAAAGAATGGAACAGACTCACTAAAGAAGTTGCTCATAAATTTACTGCCTAAAACTCCTAAAAAATATTTTTAAAAGCTCCCTTGAATTTCAATGGAAAGTTACCGTGCACAGGCTTTATTTGTGCCTGCTCAGCCATAAATCAAAAAAGAAACTTTCCATCAAAAGACCAGCGTGATACCAACCTCTGAACGCTATCCTCAGACAAGTAGTGTTGTGCTGCAACAAGATTAGACACTCCTGTGTCTCTGTTCTGAGTAAGCTGTTAACCCTCACCATCTTCCTGGCAGTAATACAATCATTATTGCTATTTACCATTGTTGCTCAGGCTGTTCAAAATGCGTGGTTAGGTGGTGTCTTACCTTGAGAAGATTTTGAAAGATAGCATATGCACAATTAAAACTAGAGGCACAAATACATTGTAGTTAATAAGCCATAAAGATCTATTTGATATTTGCCTTTTAAGATGTGATTTGAACACAACTATAGAAAGCACCTGATGTGTGAGAAGTCTTATATTCTAGGAAAAAAAAAAAAAAAGGCAAAAATAATGATAGAGCACTGGGAAGGGAGGCACTGATGCATTTGCTCTCTATATGAACTTTAAAGGCTAAATTATGTATTTAATTTTACTCCCACTGGAATCAAAACTCAAACTTTATCTATTTCCAATTAACTGCTTTTTCATGGTCCAGTGACACTTTTGATACTGCATATTCAGTGCAAAGTTTGGAAAGTGCTGGCATTCAGCCATGCTGGGTTTGAACCCATGCTCCAGGGTCTGTAGAAGATGTGTTTGGCTGAGTGCCCTGTGACAGAGAACTGCTGCTGATGAGCAGAACTGTCAGCACCTTCATTTTAAAATGCCAGGGGGAGACTGGCTCAGTTTTGAAAGCAACACCTTGCTGTCTGATTCAAGACCAGCTTTTGAGCTTGAAGTCCTGAGGCAGCATCGTTTCCATTAAAAAATTGGGCCAAACAGAGGGAGAGTTAAAGAAACATCTCCTTCAGTGTATCCCCTGAGCTAGCTGAGCTCTCTCCCTGCTTGGTTGCCTGCCCTGAATCCCACCCACAACACCTGGCTCTCCTCTTCTCCTGCAGGGTGAGCCACAGTGTCTAACCCAGGGCTGCAGGTTACTCTGTGGAGGCAGGGCATGCTGGGCGTTGCAACACCCGCTTGGAGGCATGGCTGTATTTCACCTTCCAAGAGAGCTGGGGAAAACCTGAGGAGAGCCTGGCACTCAAGAAGTCTCTTAATAAACAATAACAGAAGCAGAACAAAAAATCCACATAGCATTGCATGCATTTTTTTTTTACTACACTGGGATATGAAGATCATATAGCCAATGAAAAGACTGATAGACCAGAAGAAAATATGAAAATCATGTGGTCTGACATTCAGCACAGTGTATGTCAGTAAAAAACCTCCGTGAGTTCTGCACAGAGACAAAAACCTCTGTTTGGATAGAGCAGAATAAATCCAGCCTTGATTTCAAGACTTAATGTCTCCACCACACTCAGTAGCAAAATTGTTCCAGTGAATAATTATCCACTCTTGCTGCTAGGAATGTGCTATTTCTGGTTTGATTTTGTTTAGTTTCTGCTTCTATTTCATCTGCTCCTTTTTTATTTATCCCTTTCTTCTGTTGCTTCTCTCTTTGAAAAATTTAAAGGTCAGTCACAGTCACTGATCTTTTTCCCCATGTAGGCACCGTGAGACAGTGACTGAATTACTGCTTAGCCAAATTAAAGTTGAGCACCTTGGATTTTGATATCTAAATCAGACTTTCCAGAGCACAGATTATTCTTGTTGCTCTTTCTTAACCACTTTCCATTTCTATAGTGACACCATAATTGGACTGTTCCAACAGTGGACTTTGTTGCACACCCCCCCATGCTCTAGCTGCCTATTAACCCAAAGATCCCACTAGCTGGGATGAACAGTTTCTCTTCAGCCTATGCTGAGTTTGGTGGAGAGGTGCCGCCTCTTACAGGAGCTGAAATTTGATTTTTGGAGTACAGTGCAAACTGCTGCTGGTCCATCTGAAACAGGGTTGGGTTTTATTGGCATGGCGCAAATCCTGTGAGGTCTGGGAACAGTCAATGACTGTTCTCCATCCCTGGAAGTGTTCAAGGCCAGACTGGATGTGCCTGTGGGCAGCCTGGACTCATGTAAGGTGTCCCTGTGCATGAAAGCTGTTCCTGCTGTTCATATTAGTGATCCTATGTTATCTCTCACTTGTTTACATCTTTTTACTCTCCCATTTTCCCAGTTCCTTCTTGTCAAAATAAGTTCACGCAAGACAGTTGTCATTCCTCTGACTTCTGCATCTCTCTTGTGCTTGGAAACAGCAAACTGAACTTGTTATACTGCTGCTGGAGAAAGCCAGCTTTCTGCTGGACAAATATCACTAAACTTTGTCATCTCTGTTGCATTGTGAATTTCAGTGTTGCGAAACTCCTGTCTGAAGTGCAGTGATAGGATCTGTGAACACCTCAAGTTTTTTAAGAAAAAAAGAGATGTTTCAAGTACTTACCAGTTACTACATCTAACTGCTCTCTGTCACAAATGGGAGATCTTTTACAATAGAATCCTTTCTCTTTCTGCACATTACCTCTGTTTTCATAAACAAAATTGTTAAACAGATATTTTCTTCACATATGTTTCAACCTACTGCTTATCTGGAAGAGAATTAAAGAAATTAAATGTGTGTTGTCTCTTATCTTCAGGTGTGAGGGCAATGGGTTACCTAAGTCACCTACTATTACTTCTATTCCAGGATTGCATGAATCACATTTTTTATAAAGAGAAGGAAATATATTCAAAAGATATATATCCAAAAGATTTCCAGATACCCTCTGAGGTCATTAGGACTAAGTAGCTGGTCGCATTGGTAATTTTGCAGTGTGTTTTCTGCATCTTTGGGCTTTGAATCACCTCTCAGTTTGGCTGTATGTGCCTAAGCCAATTTTAAAAAGGAAATTAAGTTCCTACTTCTGAGAGCTGAATGACATCAGAGTGAATTAGGCTCTAAATTCTGGCTTGGCTCTGTTCTTCACTTATGCCATGACTGAAGGGCAATCAAACGAAGCCGTGCCTCTGCAAGAAGTTGTAACTTCTTTAATATCAGTGAAATTCTTCTAAATATTCAATATATTCAGCCATGAAATTTACTAATATGTTTATGTGCTGTTATGACTAATATAGGCATTCTTAATTAATAAGTCACAATGTCCTATTAGGTCCCTACTCACTAAGTGGCATGCGACTCAACCAAAAGGAAATCGTCAGGCAAAGCTCTAGTGAGTGCTTTAGAAATACTGTAATGGCCGCACTGCAATTAATGAAGTGTTAGAGATAATCCACTGCCATCTGTCTTTATTTTGCTAAGCCACTCAAGTAGAGACCATATTTGAGGGAAGAAAAGAAAATCCAGGGCTGGCAGAATACTGCAAATGAGTATTCGCAAACATTTGTTCCCCTTCTGACCAGCTGTTCAGCGCGATCGTGTTCATACCTCCTTTTATTCACTATTCATTGTCGTTCTCACAACCGGGGTTATTCTTCATACAAATACCTAATTGCAAAGGAACACATTCCTATTCTGCCATTCAGAGTGCTTTTGCCTCCCAGCCAGAGACCCAAACCAGACCATCTGACTTCCCTGATGGACAGCCCTCTGCTCACAGCGACCTGTCAGCAGAGCTGAGGTGAGGCTTGCACAAAGGGTTTCTGTGCAGAAGTCCCAGGGACTCGCTGTGTCTGATCCTCAAGTGAAAGAGAATAAGTGCAGAAAGAACTGAGTCTGGCAGGCAGACAGCCCGCTAAACCTCTTGGCCAGCTGTAGGGTTTCCTCAGATCCCAGCAGGGCTGCACCCTGTGGGCATGCAGATACTGTTATGAAGGTGGGAAACTCTTTTCTTTGTCTTCCTTTTACCAGTGAAACACAATGAGGGCAGTGATCTTTTCAAATGGCCACACACATATACATACATGTATATTTATGTGCACATTTATGGGGATGCAGATGGAGCTCCTTTCTATCTGGGCATCCCAGAACTTAAAAAATAATAATAATAATAAATTACTTTTTTTTTGCTTTTTTTTTTTTTTTTTTTTTTTTTTTTT
>VXAV01000013.1:214407-229140 GCA_013399715.1 Alectura lathami
CAGGGAGGCATCTAAGTGCTGTTGTAACGCCATAACAAATCATTTTATAAAGCCAAAAGAGACTACAGTAATCATCAGGTTTGCCATACACAGTAATAAAGAAAACCAAAAATACTTGAAGAAGGTGAAAATTTAACTTTAATTGGCCCCCATTCATACTTATCCCTTTGCACTGTCTGATAAGAGAGTCTGGTTCCTCATATATAGTGAAAGAATACTTCGGGGAATTTGAATGCAAGAAAAAAAAAAAAAGACTTATTGGCACCGCACTCTAAACCTCACCTCAGAATTTGACCCAGGGCTGCCACTAGTAGTTACAGCTGGAAAATTTCACAGCACAGCTGCCTTGTCATGAAGTTATTCCTTAACATTCAAAAGTTGGATGAATGAAAACATTTGAAAATATTAATGTACCTGCTTACTGAGGATCTCTCAATCCTGTGGCCTGAAGACAAGATAAGAACAAATAACAACATATGTTGATATTCTTCTTTTGAATTTAATTTTAGCAATGTCCATTAAAGAGGCTAGCCATTTCCGTGAATGTCTTAAATGGAAAATAAGACAGAAATTAAAATGACTTTGACATTTTAGAAAAATCCATTATAAGTATCTATATTTTTACCTTGTTTTTCATAGCTGTTTTCACAGTTTTTATAAGTCTTATGATACCTTGCTGACCTCTCCATTAGAGGATAATTAGAAGGCCATCAAGTTCTCAGTGACAATGACATCCAGGTGTCCTTTTAAACACATGGTTGCTGGGTAACAAAACCTCACACTGCATTCCTTCTATGAAATATTTGTCCTATTTTTCATATATTCCTGCCAGTAAGTATGTCAGCATTCAGCCAATGTGCTGGAGGGCAAAATGCTAGCTGGAGCTTTTTTGATATCATGTGGTACTTCCCGAAAGGAAAATAATCAGAACAACCAAAGAGCTCTGATGCATTGTGCTACAAAGGGCTGCATCAACTTGACTTCTACTTTCATACCAGATTTCCCTGGCTGAATTGGTCTTTTAATGGAAATGTAAAAGGGCTTACCTTCTTATTCCTGTTTAATAGCTCTTACTCTTGACAAGCCACCGAAATTTAAAGCACAACTGAGGATACAAGAATTTGGCCTAACATATCTGAATAACCTTTTGAATCATAACAAGGGATTTTAAAAGTTCCAGTTTCTTGTGACAGTGATCAGTGTATCTGGAGAAGAAAAAAAAAAAAAAAGAAAAGAAAAAAAGAAAAAATTGAAGTCAAATGACAACCATGTGTAATTTAGCAAGAATTTGGCAAGGCTGCGTTTAAACCACCTTGGGCATACTACAAAAGCCCTTGAGAAACCTCCAGTCCTAACAGCCTGCTATGATGCTTTTTGCATGAATATCTTATGATAGTCTCTATTTGACTGAATTCTAAGGAGTCATTGTTCCACCTAAAAAAAAGGAAAAAAAAAAAAAAAAAAGAGAGGGAAACAAACAAGCATAGAGAAAACTGAGAAAACCCAGGTTATGAAAGTCATTTGGGGACAGATTGTGAACTTGTTCAAATAAGAAGGAATTAAAAAAAGAGGTAGAGCTTTGTCATGAGATGCTGCGCTCACAAGGATTAAGTAGCTGACGGTAGATCTGACTACCAGCAGAGAAAAGAGAGAAAGAAGCACAGTATCTGTTCCAGTACTTCCCCCAGGATTTGCCTTTTCAAGTATGTTTTCCTCTCAACAATTGTTTTTCTGTTTTCAGCCCTGCTCCCCCTTCAGCCACTAAGTGAACTGGTGAGAACAAAACAAACAGTGCACAGCCATTGAACAGTGGATCAGTTAAAGTATCCAGCAGAGGACTGGATGAGGAACGGTTCCTGCATCAAAGTTACATGTGATCACATTGTTAAAGACTATATCATCATGAAAAGCATCAAGAAACAAATTGAAGTGGTAGCTAATTTCTGCCTTTTTCTGTTTTAGGGGAGCTCAGCTTTGTAACTGTAATGCTAGTAGTCTATTTGATTTAAATAACAATATGCAAATAAACGTCATAGGAGAGGGAGAATGGATAGGAGAGAAAATACATTTGCATACAAAGTACATATAGGATACTCATCTTCATTTAACATATACAAGCTAAGTTCTTCTCCGAGATACAATGGTACAAATCCAGATCACAGTTGTTGGCTTTGACAGAATTAATCTAGATTCACCACTACAAATGAGAGGAGGAAGAACTTTTCTAAAGAATAACTTCTTAGGAAAGCTACCCATAAGTTTGTGATCTTTAATCAGGATTTTATGTGAAAGAATAAATTCTGAGCCATTTGTCCCCAGAGCCTTTAAAAGGCGTATTGATCTTTTGCTTGTATTCAAATAATTCAGCAGGACACCAGCAGACAATGGGAAAACCTACGTCAGGAGAAAAAAAATTCTACAGCACTAATGAATAACTTTGGGCAATATACCTTATTGACGACTGCTTGCCTGCTCCTTCTCTCATAAAAACTCCTTGCCATAGCCCTGTGGATCAGCTGCTGCAGACCTGGCTGTAATGCAGCACTTGAAAGAATACTTTTTCCTCTGTAACTAAGGTATTTTTGTGCTCTCAGTGAAAGTGCGCTCAGATAGCATTTGAGATGCTTCATGCATTGCAAGCACAGCCTGGGCCTATCTCTGACCTTCCAGGGAGTACTCCAGCACATGGCAATTATTTGCACCCTCCAGATGTTTGCAGGTCCACAGGCACCCGCGGGCAGCTCTTGTCTAGTCCTGGCTGATAGCTGTTGCTGGTGCATGGATAACAGATATCAGCCCCGACAGCTGCTCCATGGATCCAGGATAAGGAATATGAGGTATGAACAAGGCAGATGAGGTGAGCAGGGCAGCTGAACACAAATTCTCTCCTCTGATCTTGAAGGAAATTTGTAGCGCTCTGGATTCAAACACTATCTATTGGCAGGTCTGCATCTCTTCGTCACCTGGAGGAAGGCTGCACAGCTTATGCCTGAAAATGCATAGTATATGAGAAGTTACAAAAGACACAAGATTGCTAAATGAATTCTGAATGTGCTTATTTAATTAATCTCATGAACGTAGACTCGAAGACTATGTTTAGAAAACAGCAATTAAGAAGAGGGTTGTGAGAATGTGGGCAAGTGATGTAATGAATTCCAGATGGAGTTATCCTAGTGAAAACTTCAATATTTGTGAATTCCGCCTCAGTTTTCCTATGTAGCTTTAGTGAGAAAAGGACTGGGAAAAGGAAAATCGAGCTTTACAGCCACCAGCTTTGTGCTGGCTTCACCATCTACTGTACTTATTCTCTCAGAATGGTTGGACATACATATCCGGGTGCACAAGACCCAGCTCAAATAATTCTCAACTTTAAGGGAAGTGAACTAATTTGCAAGTGATTTAATCTTTGCATTACGGGTGTTTTCTTCTTGGACTGTCACTTTTTGGCTCCTGATGCTCCTCAATGAACTGAGAATGAGTCCTATTAATGTACCCAACAAAATCAGAAAAAAGCTAGATCTAACAATGCAGTTTAAAATTAGATGATGGCAGGTTATTGGAGCAGTGTTTACTTGACAGATCTTTTCCAAAAAGAAGTAGCAGTCTTGTGTAAACTAGATAATTTGTTCTAACTAAAAAAGCCAGCCTTTATTTTTTTTTTTACTGTAAGCAACCAACACAGATGTTGTCTGAAGTACCCATAATGTTCCCTGTTTATATATTCTTTGCTAAGAATTAAAAACTCTCTGTTTTATCCCAAAGAAATGCTGATTGTTTCATAGGTTTTGGATCCACACTTTTTTTGTTCACTATGAGAAATAATACTTCTAAGAAAGAGAATTTCAGTTCTGTTGTGTTTGGATTTACTTTGCCAAATAACTGAACAAAAGATTCTAAAACCACCAAGACATGACAGCCAAAATCCCCTCTCTAGTAACTCTTTTGTGACCCTGATGTTGGCAATGGAATCTAACTTTTTTTCCTTATTTCTCTCAGTTTTGCCCAGACTTGTTCTTTACCCTCTGGCTTTTAGTTCTGGTTCCTCATTTTAGCTCTGTTATTTGAGCGCTATTCTCTTCTAATTTCTCCTGTTCGGTAAACATCTCCATGCTTCTTGGTCTATCAACAGTAAAGAGATCGTGGCAACTCAGCAGAGCCTCAGGAGAGCAGAACAAAGATGTTATGACTGCAAGAATGCAATAACATTTGGCCAGATTCACTGCATCAGGCATGGGAGCAGGAATGAAAGGAAGGCCAGTTATTTCCCACAGACCACCCAGGGCTGAGTTTGCACCTGAGTGGGTACATGGTTACTCTACCAGTAAAAAGTTTTGGACTTGTACAGTTTCCATCTTTTTTCTTTCTTTCTTTCTTTCTGTTTTATCCTCTTATTGACTCTTTTCCAATTACTAATTTAGAAGCTTTTCTCATGTTATACTCTCCAGCCAGTGGGAAACATAACAGTAAACATATCTATTGGTTTTACTTCATTGTGTTTACTTAAACAACGCGACTCCAGATGATCCAGTCCTGTGGGGTGGGCTTTAATGAGTAAATGTCTTTGCAGAACACTGACATTATTTCATGTGCTGTCCTTCCTGTGGAAAATCTGGGACTACTTCGCAAGAAATGGGTTATGATCTATGTCCCAAGTCACAGTGTGTAACAGAAGAATCTGTTGAGGACAATTCCTTCTACTCTCACCAGACATAACAAGACTCTTTTCTGGATAGGTCTTAAAGTTTTACCATAAATACTATGGAAATTCTGCAAAAATATAAGCACAACCTTATGAAAAGTCTCAAAAGGAGCCAGGTAACTGCGACGCCACAATTTCCTGTGACTCTCTCTCTCTTCCCGTGTGACATTAGTTGTGGATGATCTGTGGGTGAAAAAAGGACTGGAACTGCGTCAAGTCCTCCACATGCATAATGTCGAAAGGCCAACCAGACCCAAAAGGAAGTCCTACTTTCTCTCTGACCACTATTATTGGCTCACTGTGATCCTGTTCTTCTAGATATATCTCTGGATGTGTGCCAAGACATCAATGGGAGCAGGAGAGGGAAATCAAATGCCATGTACCACCTTCTCCTCATTAAGAAGCATGGGAATGATTTGCGCATAGAGGATGTCATCAGGAAAGGGAATGAAAATCAGTATCACAGTCAGCAAGACCAAATGAGAGCTGTGTTTTATACAACTCCTTATCTGATCATCTTCCAGCACAAAAACTGAGTATAACCTGGGGCAGATTATACCATGCATGGAATAAACAGCATTGAAAATGATTGTTTCTGCAGGGAAAATGATGTCAATTTTTTATTCTTTTTAAAATAAATAGAAAAATAACTACTTTCAAAGACAGAGCAAACTTTACAGAATTAAGAAACCTTAATGCAGTTACCGTATTCCTTCAGCACAGGCTGTTCTTTTGTGACTTACTTGCTCCAATTTGACCCAGAAAGCCTAAAAGATAAGTAATTCAGTGGGTGTTCCCTGTGGTGTTCTAGATGCAAACACAACTAAGAACTATGGCAATGAAAGAGGCTGTAGGCTTTAACAGACGTTAAGCGATTCATATAAGATGACAGGAATACAAGTAACCCAGATTTGATCTGGCCTGCATACAAATTCAGCCTCTTAGGATATAAGATATCTAAATTTGTTCAGATAATCATCACTCAAAGAAACAGTTAATGACCACGCTCCTAACTTCCTTGACAAAATTTCTTGAGCTCCAATAGTAGATCAGAGAGTAGAAAATGTGAAGTATATACAGAAATCATAATACTGAAAGGAAAACAAGACTAATTCAAAGTTTGTACATATCACTGAGTGTAGAGACAGAAGTGTATCTAGTTCTGGGCTCCCCAGTACAAGAGAACTGTAGAATCATAGAATATCCCTACTTTAAAGGGAACCACAAGGATCAAGTGCAGCTCCTGGCTCCACACACAATCACCTCAAACCCAAAACTTGGGTCTCAGAGTAGTGTCTAAATGTTCCTTGAACTCCATCAGCTTGGGGCCATGCCCACTGCCCTGGGGAGCCTGTTCCATGCCCACCACCCTCTGGTGCAGAACCTTTTCTTACCCCCCAGCCTGACCCTCCCCTGACACAGCTCCATGCCCTTCCCTTGGGTCTTGTCACTGTCCCCAGAGAGCAGAGATCAGCTTGTACCTCTCTGCTCCCCTGGGAGGAAGCAGGGTCTGGACCAGGTGGACCCAGAAGTCTCTTCCAGCCTCAGATGTTCTTTGATTCTGTGAAGGGAATTACAGTCCTACAGCTCATTGGATCTGAATAATGAACAAAATGGTGGTTCAGTGAATGAATGGAATGGTAGGAGAAAAATAGGGCTCATTTTCCAATGACATCAAGCACATCTTTTCCACTCTCTTCACTGGAACTGGAGTTGCTTAATAAAGACAATGATGACCTGTAGAGCATTTTTTTCCAAAGCAAAGGTGAGGATGATGTTACTTTTGGAAGGAAAATAGTTCTTGATACACATGGTCTATTTTCTACCTGGAGAAATTAGATTTTACCTTATCAGTAATTTCTACTGTTGTTTGTTGTGAAGGATTTTTTACAGAGCAACGGGCAGGTGAGCAACCCAGCTTGTGAACAGTTCTGCTGAAACGGCTGTGAAGAGGAACATTGTCAGCACATTCTGGGCTACAAGATAAGGAAGTCGCATGGAGAAAAGTAACTTCAAGATGTTACAATGTACTTACTGAAGGATAACGGGGCGTAATTGCCTAGTAGTTAAACACCAATCAAATATTGTAGCTAGGGGCATATAATTTTAATATACACAATTGTAACTTGCCAAAGAATCACTAGAGAATCACCAGAGAGCACGTAATTGTCTCAAAAACACATATAATGTAAGAAACTGCGCAATAAACAGCTTTTTGCTTTTGCTTTTTGCTACCTTTCCACGAATGCCTTTGCTGCTTTTATCTCCCACAGTTTTTACCTTCATAGCGAAAGATTCAAAAAGGAAATGCTGAATCTGAAAACTCATCATTTTGCAGCATATCCTGAAAATAGGGTTCCAGCTGTTAGGCGACTGCTCCCAGCTCAGCTTTACACCCGTCATGCCACTACAGCACTTCCACCGCTCTTTCTACTCTCAAAGACATCTTTTACATAGGTATTGGTTTCAGTACATCTGCAGATGATAGAATTCTGTAAGAGAAGATGGAAACCACAGAAATAAGGGAGGAGTGTTGAAAGAGCCGTGCATGTGGCATGTTAAGGGAAAATGCTGGGATTTCCTTTACAAGCATTGATTCCTTTACAAGGGGGCAGGCTGTAAAGGGAATGCAGAGGTCATACTCATATTCTGTAAGATGCCTGAAGGAAGTCATGGTCTGGTCTTTTCTGCACCTCCCTGGAAAAACACCATCCAAACAACCTATAAAAAATGCTGTGTTTTCCTCCTCTTATATTTGGAGACTTGCTTTATTGAATGGAAAGCACTTCAAAGATTTCCTCAGTCTCCATGCGCTGTATTCCTGTAACAGATAATTATTCCAAACCCAGGATAGAGTGGGCGCTTGGATACAGGTGGGAAATTCACTCTTTGCAGGAAAAAGAAGGATCCAAACTTTTGCTCACTCTGGTCCTCTGACCCCACTATGTGGGTGCCAGGATCTCTGTCTATCTGTAGCTGCACGCAAAAATTGTGTTTGCTGAATGCCATATAATCACAGGAAGGAAGAGTGAGTTAAGATTTTAAATACAAGACTTACAAGTTCTTTAAAAGTCAGAATTTTCTTTTCACTTAGCTGTCTGCTGGATCTTGTCTTTATTTGGATTGGAAGCATCAGAAGTGTGATTCCGTCCACCATGGGGCTGCAATTCGAAGATGCTGTGGAATGAAACCCTATGGCCAAGAACAGACTGTACTATGTGAAGGACTGAGGATGCTGGCGCTTGTAACAAGCGAAAAAACTCTGATTCAGTCCCAGTCAGGTGGTGCATGGCTTGAGTTATATTTTCAAAGCATGCTTTGAACAGAAACCTACAGTTTTTCTGTTGGAGTGATCTGAAGATACATAAGGTAGAAACAAAATCATTAGTCTTGTACCAAAGATAAATGGCAAAAAGGAAAAATGACTAACTTTTGACATTTTGGACAGTATTTTACCCTGAAGTTACTGTCTAATTGTCTTCCTCCTGCATCTCTGAGAGCACCAACTGGCACGTTAGAAAGTGCACGCTGTTGATTTTTATTTCATATAAATCTCTGTCCCGCTTAATCATAAAGGAAGGCTTTACAAAGATAATGCCACACAAGAGAAAAGGGCATCCTCTGATCAGCACCTGGAAACTGAATGTAGGCAAGAGAAAGGAAGGGGAAAGGAAACGGAGGGTATATAATACCCAGTGGTGTACTGCCTAAGGGTTCAGTTTAGACCCTTATGTTTTGAACAGAAGCTGTTTTGAATTACATGAACTAAAATGACATAAATAATCCAAAACAGATGCTAAAAAGAACTAAAAAAGCTCTGATTTAGTAATGGACACATAACAGATAGATAACAGATTGTATTGTCAAACTGATTAAATAAAATGTTTCTTGCTTCCATTTTCTCTGTCTGGTTTCCACCTGAACTATCACCACATTTGTCACAGGAACACTGATAGCAGAACTTGGTCTCATTTGACAGATTGGCTTGGAATACGGGAGACTTTGAATCAGTTCCTGGCTCTGTTCTGGATTTCCATAACCAGCGCATGTCTGAGTTCTTCAAAGGATATACAGAAGTGATAGCATCAATAACACAGCCTTTGCCTGCGATGCCCTTACGACGCAGTGTTAGGCGCTGTGTAGTGTCTCACACAGTCCGTCTTGCTAATAAAAATAACAGCCAATGTTTTTATGATGCCCATAATGTTAATGAGGAAAACCTTGATCTTCTATTGTAACTGAAGATAAATTATGATTGTTATAAAAATGTGTGGCACAAATTTTCCCCAAAATTGTGTCTTTGATTCACCAAGGCTATCTTTCAGTAGATGACAATATAGAGTCCATTCAGCCTGGAGTGAGTGTTTGCTGCAAATCCTCTAAGCCCCCATTGTGACATTTGCCCTGCAGGCACAGACTGTGGACATCAGAGAGAGTGCAGGCCTGTAATGGCATTTGTGGGAATAATAGAATACCCATCAGACAGTAATTTTCCTCACTCCGGGGTCCAGAGCTGAGAAAAGGTTAGTCCTGCAGGCCTAAGGGAAATTGCACAGCACAACAGAGTTCACACTGCCGCATGATTGTTATAATTCCTTGAGTTGATAATCACTGCTATTGTTGATAACCATCTCAGTTGCTGAGGAAATATAATAAAGTGAGCTCAAGGCTTGGCACTGAAGAAGTTATTTATATTTGCAGAGATAGTGTGTAGCTTTATTTGGTTTGGTGGTTGGCTTTTTCTTTTTTGTTGGCTTTTTTTTTTTTTTGTTGGCTTTTATTTTGTTGGCTTTTATTTTGTTATTGCAAATGCTCTATTAAACATGATAAAGGCAGAATCTTCTACCCTCCAGCATCTATGACAAAATGCAAATTTCCTGCTTCTTAGCTACAACACCACAAAACTCTTTGTTGGGAGCTCTTCACTCTATAGAGAATACGGAATATTTGATCCTCTTTCCATTGATGTCAGCAGGGCTTTAGCTTAATAGACAACAGAGGCAGGACCCATAACAACCTTGTTTGATCAAGTTTTTCCCAGCAAATTGTAGCACAGTGTGATGGGATTTCTCTGCCCCCAGAATACCCCCAGACAGTCAGGGATATGTGAAGGAGCCTTCCCCAAGCTCAGTGCAGTTGTTATGGACAGAACTGCAGGGCTGGTCAATGAGACACAAACCAAAGAGCTTAAACTCTAGGAACAGGAGACTATATAGTTTTTATAGTTCAAGGACCTCATAATCACTAGTAGTTGCCTCTTTACTCCATCTAGCCGTTTTCTTCTCCTCAGGAGAAAAGAGCAGGTAAAGGGAGTGAGTTTGGCAATGAAATCACAACTTCTAGATATAGAAAGGTTAGAACAGTTTCCTTCTTAGGAAACTAACTGACCCCAGCTCTAACCCTAACTGCTAATCCTAACCAAATCCAGATCTGGACGTTTAGGTCATGTACTTCTTTGTGGTCAAGCTGTAGTAGAGGATATGGAGCCTCTGGGATTTGTTTCGTTTCCAAAGGCTATTTAAAATCTCCATTCCTGTTTAAAAAATTCGTCTTGCATGTAAAGCTGTATGAATCCTGTGCATCTTTGTTGATCACTCATGTACTGAGTCATATACTCATGTACTCCTGTTTGGAATTTAAGCATTTTGTTTCACCCTGTGTTTACAAATACCTTTGGGCAATATTCCAAGCAAAGCCTTCAGAAATAATTTAAAGAAAACCATTATTTTTTGAGTTTTAAAACATTTTAGCTATCAGTGTTTGCTAAGTTGACATCAACACACAGAAACTGTAGCTCCAGTGAGACAGGCTGTTTGCTTGTTTGGAATGATTGTTTTGTACATTAGCTCTGGGCACCTCTATCATCTGAAGGTATTGACCCAGTAGATTTCATTTCATCTGAATTGGTGAAATTCAAAATCTTTTTTTTTTTTTTTTTTTTTTTTTTTGNTTTTTTTTTTTTTTGAGGGCTTTCTTCTTTGCTCCATTTTTTAGTTTGTTTTACAAAATTTGTTCTCTTATTTAAAAGCTCATCAGGATGATACAGCAATGTCTTCAGCACACCCAAATCTTCTGTGTTTCATAGTTGCTGAGTTGTGACAGATGTTTATGTAAAGCGAATATGGAGACCATAAAGAATACATATTACAAGCAAGATGTTATTTGTTCCATGAAGTGTGTCATTTTTATTTCACTTTAGCACACTAGAGGAGATACGGACACACTAAACCAGAAAGTACTCAGTCAGTGGAGATAATCAAAACTTCTGTTTTCAGTTCCACTTTAGTTCCAATGGTTTATATCATGCTTCTATGTGCATCAAAGATATTTTTTCAGTGTACATTGAATGTCTATGATCCCTTGGGCATTCCAATAATAACAACGACTAAAGGTCTTTATTTCTTAATACCTTGATGAAAATATATTTGGGATGAGCATTTATTTGGATTAGTCTTGTTGCAGAAGGCAACAAGCCATATTTTTGCTTTTGGCTTCACCTTTGCAAATCACTGATTAAAATATACAGAAATGTAATTGGCAAATAAGTTGGAAAGCATTATTAAGAATTTATTCCCCTTAATTAGAAATTATTTTCCAGATGCATATAACCAGGATGAGCATTATTTCTCTGTCACAAAAAACAGCGTAAAATGTAACTACAGTGGAAAGCAAGAAATTTTACGGAAAGCAAACGTGAGCATTTACCATGTCAACCCTTACAGCGAGGACTTTGTCTTCTGAGTTGTCTGGGCAACAGGTACACAGGGAGGGCTCAGTCTGACTGTCATCCTTGGCTACTGCTACAATATTTTTACAGAGGACTGATGAAAAGAAAGGGATTGTTTTGAATAACTTCTGTCAGCTCTGGGAGAGTAGGTTGGAATAAGGCAGAATTTATCTTTTTTTTTTTTTTTTTCCTGTAACAGGATGGATATTCCCAGTCAATTGTAGTTGTGTGACTGTATTGAAAGCAAAAAGATTTCACCAGTATCACTGATAAAATTTGTGCCTGGATGTTCCCGTATTTGTGACGTTAATGTTCTTTCTCCTTGAAGTTTTCACAGCCTTTTATTCCTATAAAGAATGGTTGTCTTCCCACAGAGTATTGGGTTCTTGATTTCCTCCCCACAAAGAACTCCTGTAAATTGATCACTGACAGCAATGAGAAGTACAAACGTGGAGTAGAGTTTCAAGCGCTTTCTTCATCTAGAAGGGATCAGCAGCCTTCCTGGTTCATGGGACTGGGAAGTGGAGTGCTGCAGCTTTGCAGGCTGCTTTGCATGTGTTCTCCCTGGAAGTTGCTGTAGAAATGTTCAGTCCTGATGACTCTTGATGATGCTCTGGCAGATGATGAGCAGTGTTGTGTGATAATCACCCTTCGTTCCTGGTCATCTTGGGGACCTCTGCTGAGACTGTCAGGGATTGTGACTGCCTTTTATTTTGCGGACCATCTGTCCATAAGCTTGGTTAGCACCACCTAACCCATTTTGAGCAAGCCCTGCAAGGCACCCATATCCATGAGACAGAGGAAAAACAGACGTGTTGATGGGGCATGGGTTTGGAAAGAGCACAGGCATGTCCCTCCCCACAGCCTCCCTGCCTGAGCTTCCCTCAGGAAAGAAAACAATTTACTCCCAGCTGCCTTTCACTGACTGCAGCATATCCTCCCTGCTAATTTTCAGCTCAAGTGCTGGAATGATGCTGCTCAGAGCAGGCTTTGCACCTCCTCTTGTAACTGCCCTGTCAGAAACTCTGGTGCTCCAACATTTCATGTTGGGAAGAATGGTACACTGCCTTTGTTAATTTTAGACCTTGCTAGTGATGTTCTGTTTTTGCAGAAGGGAAAGGGGAACACAGCTTACAGAGCTGAGCTGGCCTCTTCCTGTGACCTCCAGTTGCCTGCGACCACAGGCTCACAGCAAGGCAAGTCTTGTCAATCAAATCCTGTCTTATTCTGCTATATATTCAGGAGGCTTCTAAATTGCTCTAGAAATGAAATGTGTGTAGTCTGGTCTTCTGAAAAGAAACGCAAAGCTCAACACTGTTAGGATTATTAAAGTTACAAAACTGGAAAGCGTTGTTAAAAAAAAAAAAAAAGACAAGTAGGTGTTTGCTTTACAGCTAATGATGCTTGTAAGTGGCATTATATGCATCTTTTTATTCCACTTTTGAGAATGACAAGGTCTAAAAACAGAACTTTCCATAGTGTTAGGAATAGGCAGGTGTGACTTTACAAAAAGAGATGCAGCTCTGCAGAAATGCATCTTAAGAGGACCAGTCAGAACTCAGAGTACCCAGAAGAGCTGGTCCAAGACGTTTGGAGCCCCAAAAGTTAGAAACAGTGTAAACTCCTTGACCTTGGGGTGTCCTTGTGTTGGGTCTTGTTTAATAGGTTCATAAATATTAAGTTCTTCTCCCTGGGCAGCATAAAGTTGGAATTAATGAGACCTGTGTTAAAGTGGGGGTATATGTTAGAGAGACATGGAGTCTGACCCGGCAGTCTGTAACCTCTTGAGTACCTCAGCCAGCAGGGAAAAGGAGGAGGGTCACCTGTGGCCAGGATGTTAGGAATAAAAGGAGGCTACACCCTTCAGCACAATGGGAAGATATTAAACTGGAAAGATGTGCAAGACTGTGTGGTGGTTCAGCCTTCCTGGATCCCTTAGATTGTGTTGATTTCAATGCCTTCAACTTCAGTCTGGAGTTTTGGTTGCAGTTCTGACTGTTCCTGGGTCTTCTGCCATGGTTCCCCTAACTCTCACCATGTTTCAGTGCAGCCACTGGGGCTGACAGACACTCCACCAACCTCCCACTGCTAAGGATGTGGGGAATGGGGTTACAGGAACATAAGAACTGCTCTGTAAGATCATTGGGTTCTTTCTATCAGTGTATACAAACTCTTGGCTAGGCGTGGACTGAAGAGCTTTGGTAACCCCAGAATGCTTAAGATGATTCTTTCCTTTCTTCACACTTTAAAGAGTCATCTGGTGGCATCTTTCTTAAGAGGAGCCAGATGGATAAGTAAGGGAATGCAAGCGATGCCAGCAGAGGAGCCAGCAATAGCCAGAGCAAATGGTCTTGCAAAGAGATTTTCTCCTTTCTATTACCTGTGAGGAAAAAAGCAGAGTTATCAGGAAGCGGCCTGCTAGATTGTTTCTGCTTCTAGATCAATAAGTGTGTACTCGGCAGTTTCCCTGAAAGATATTCTTTCTTCCATGCTGTCTTGTAGGCTGACTCAAACACATTGAAGTCAAAGTGAGATTGTTTTCCAGCAGCCACTTAATCATGAGTAACAGTAGCAGTCATCCTGGCTACTTCTCCATCAGATTTTAATAAAGCAGATAGAGCTGCTGAGCTCTTCATCTGGAATGTAAACTCAAGGTCATTTGTTACCTGGGAGTAGGATCTAGGAAAAAATTTTAAAAAAATAAAAATAATAATTACCTGAAATTATACCTTTGTAAAGGAAAAGATTTCTGCCTAACAGACTGATCTCTGTTGTCCAAGGCAGAGGAAAGCATTTATGTAATTTCCTGAACATAGAACTAAATGCTGTAAAATATGAAATTAAAAGACATCCCTGGTGTTTCAGCCTAAAACTCTTCACATAACCAGTGCATTCTAATGGCAATGGCTACTTACTACTTCCAAGAACACCCTATGAAACAAAACTCCAGAAATAGAAAGAAAAGAAGAAGACGAAGAAGAAAAAGAGGCAGGTGAAACAAACATTCATTCAAATCTGCAAGTGTTCAGGATTTGCTGTGATTGCTTATGTGGCAACAAAATTTGGGAATATTCTGGCTTGTTCCTTTCCTTTCCTTTCCTTTCCTTTCCTTTCCTTTCCTTTCCTTTCCTTTCCTTTCCTTTCCTTTCCTTTCCTTTCCTTTCCTTTCCTTCCTTCCTTCCTTCCTTCCTTCCTTCCTTCCTTCCTTCCTTCCTTTCTTCCATTTATAACAACCTTCCATCACTTCTTTATACATTACATCATTTCTCCCTTCCTTCCTTCCTTCCTTCCTTCCTTCCTTCCTTCC
>VXAV01000013.1:255820-276013 GCA_013399715.1 Alectura lathami
AACGAGCGCTGCTTTCTCTAGAGGTTTTCTATAACGTCACAACAATCATCCATCAAAAAACATACCCCAAAATAAGTTTTTTCTCTAATGTCTAAGATTTAGTTTCTCTGATGGAGGGCACTCGTGCTATTTTTAACAGACTTCTAGTACAGAAGGGGAATATCAGGTCACACAGCCAGATCTCTCATATATCATAGGCCATAAAATTTCTTCCATCTACTTCTGTATGAAGCCCAATGGCTGATATTTGGCTAAAATGTGCACCTGGAACGTTTGCAGTCTTGAATCCACCACTTGCCCTTGTAGCCGGTTCCAGTAGAAATCAACCTCACTATTAAACATTTGTGTTGCACTTCCAGTACATTTTCTTTGGCTTTGATTTCCATGCTTAGGTTCCCATTGTGCTTTTCTCTGATCCCTGAAAAAGCCCTTCAATAAATGTTATTTCTTTACTAGTCAAGAATCCTGAACCACCAGAATACTGTGTGTTTTTTGTTCGTTGGTAGTCCTGAATAAAAGCAGGAAGGGGAAGGCAGAGGGGGAATTTTGTCTGGAATCCAACTAAATTTTGTCTGTATTGCTTTTTACAAGAAAAATTTTTTTCAACTTAAGTAGGAGGAGTTTGTTGGAACTTGTTCAATTTGAAAATTTGAAACATTTCAGTATTTGCAAAATGTGATTTGCAGATTCTCTTCCCCACACAAAAAAAAATTAAAAAAAAAAAAAAACCTCCAAAGCCCAGAAGGAAGTTCAGTGGAAGTCATGTTACCTTTTTATATTACCGAGTCTACATTTTTTCACTAGAAATATTCCAGATTAAATAGATTTATCTTAATCAACACTTTCATATGATAAGTGTATCAATTTTTGGTATCTGCCACAAAGCTTCTGCTGTTATTCTTGAACCACTACCTCTGAAATAAAATACAGAATTATCATTATTAAGGGAAATGGTAGCTGTACTTTACTGATAGGCTTCATGAGGATGTAATCTTGTATTTCAGGATATGAGGAGCTTCAAGTTGCCTAAATTTTAACTTAAAAACACTTTCAATTTTAAAATGTTGACTGAGCAGTGGACCTTACAAGAAAAATAAGAACATGTATTTGAATGTGCAAGAATGTCTGGTTCTGAGGCATCTCTGTATAGTCCTCCCACACACGATATCTGTACAGCAATAACCGGGCTGAAAAAGGTGAGATGAAATTGCACTGTCACTTAACTCTAAGCACTGACTTTATGCGAATGGTAGGTCAGAATGATGTTAAAAATATGTTTATGTTCCAGCAGATCTCCATTTCCCATGCTTCTGATGTGATTTTCATACATGTTGCACAAACCACTATGAGTGTTCATCTTTGGCTTCCCATTCTTGCCTTTGTTTAGGAGGATAAATTGCATAGTGGGAATATCAAAGGGCAAAATAGCCACTAAAATATTGTTATGGCATCTATGTCATTTTAACAGGACTATAAAGAGCAATTGCCCTCATTTCTGCACTCATTATGCAAATTATAATATTTTCAGCTCCACTGATTTGTCAGTGTGCCTTGCTATTGGCATTACATCCAGCACCAGTATCCCTTTATTTATGAAAGTGTCAGTGATATACTTCAGACGAAGTTTTATTTTAACCAGCATCAGCACATTGCAATCAATACAGACTTATTCCTCTGTGATACTATTGAACTTCATGGGCGATGAAGAAAAGTAGCATGATCACTGTTCTGTAGGGATCTTCATACACTCCACATGTATTTTCTTTAGGATTAGTGAAAAGGTAGGAAAGCTGCCAAGCTGGCAAGACTTTGAGACCTTATGAAACTTCTCAGACTTCTCATTTTTTGAAGAAAAATAAAAGGAACTGGAAAAAAAATAAAGGGACTTACAGGCTTTGAGGAGTTTTCTGATAAATTTTACAGGAAACATTTTGCTATCTGTGAGAGAAAAGTCACACAGTAACTTTTCAGATAGCCTTCCTGGACCAGGTGAAAAAACATCACTGTATTGTCCTCAACTTTGCCATCCTCTTGCGTTTAAGAGCCCAGTTTCCCACATGGCTCAGCACAGACTTGCTTTTTTTTTTCCTCAGGGGGAATTGGTTTCCCATCTGATGGTGGCATGAAAAAAGACTAATGTTTCAGTAGGTCCGAGAATATTTTCAGTGGCAAAGAACAACCTTAGTATAAGGTGCTATATTCCTTAGTTACCATTTTCTGCATATCATCCAGCTTCTGTATGGAAATCAAAGGGCTGACCAACCAAAAATACTGCACCATAAAGGAGAATGTCTATGAAAACAAACAGAGAAATTCAAAATGTAGGAAAAGGATTATTGCAAGCCTCTTGCTAACGCTGTGTGATGCAGCTACACAGTTTGAGCTCAATCTGATTAATAATACAAAAAGTTACCAGTGAAACTGTTTCAGTGCAGGCACAGAATTCCCAAAACTCAGATGTACATTTTGGCTTTGTTTTAATGGGTTATACATAACATCAGATGTTTGCTTTTTTTATCAGGGTATAGCATCTGAGGATGCTCTGACTTCTACCAGTCTTTGAATTATTAAAAGTTTTTCATATAGTCTCATGAACTGGACATGGGCATCTCTATGCCTGGAAAATTCTGAGACCTCATGGCTACAAAGAAGAGCTTGAAACATCTGACTGAAAAGGTTTCAGGAAAAAGAAGGAAAACAAGAACATATTTACTTCCCATGCACCCCAGATGATCTTATTGAGGGAGCTGTAGTAGTCTGTTGAGCTTCTCTGATTTCTGGGTGGTAGCAATATAATGGAGTGTTAAGAAATGCTTCTCTGTCATTGTAGATGCACAAGGTGAGCAGAGGAGGTAGCATTTCTTTCACCTCTCACTTTGAGTGAAACAGGAGCCATGGAAAATGCAAGACCCATTGAAACAAGGTCACTATGAAAAGAAACAGAGGAAATCCACTCTCAGAATAGATCTGTCACTGCAAAGTTTGTACCTTTTATGCAAGATTTTATATTAAGTGTTTTTGCCTTATAAACGCTAATAAACGGTGAAGGCAAATGCTGTCTCTCCCAGGGAGACACAAGAAGTATTTAGCTCTTCCTAAATAGTTTCTCTTCCTCTTTTTTTTTTTTTTTTTTTTTTTTTATCTGCTCCCCAAATACCAGGCTGCTAGTAACAGTCAAGTTTCACTCTGCAGCCAAATACTCTGTGCAGCACTGCCGTGCGTGAGAACTTTGAAATGAGTACCTGAGTGGGGAGCTAACCCAGGAGCAAACCATTCAAGTCACTCACCTCCTCGCAAGGTGCTAGTCCAGCTGGGCAAATTACTTTTATAGCCCAAAAGGAATTTCTCTAATTAAGAGCTAATTTCTCTTCTACTATATCCATCTTTGACTATCACACATGGCCCACTATGGCCTGCTAAGAGCAATGACAAAGCCAGCAAAGTCATCACCAAAGAGTGCATTTTCCACACAGCCATGGAAGAAGAGTGGTAGGGTACTGCAAGGAAGTTTCCAGTGACCACATATGCCTTGGAATGCTACTTTCAGTAAGACAGAGGAAATTTGCACCAGGACATGTCAGAAGTCTGCGTACCTTTCAGATCTGATAAAATACAACTGCAGGTAAGTGCATTCAGTGAGACTATTTAGGTAGCAGCTATTGATAATTTTACTAGAACAGATTCTTCAGAAAAGACAGAAAAAGTTCAATAAGAATAATATCTCTGGTGTATTGATTAGCAGATGAATGTCCCTAGTACCAGAGATAAAGAAATTTAAGCAAAGGGAAGAGAATTGAAATGGATTGGTATAATTAGTTAATCTGGATAGCCCAATGCAAGAAATAAAATGAATTTTGAGCTCTACTTTTGAAGCTGAAGTAAATGGGAATTTAAAAAAAAATGTGTAATCAAGCTCCTTCAAAATTGCTTCAGTTTCCTTTCCCCTTCCTCATTGCCAAGAGGCAGCATCCTTTTGTGTTTGGAGGCAGAGTCCTGTGGTAGGGCAATGATGATCACACTGAGCACACCATGGGGGTCTGTGGGAGAAAGCTGGGGAAGCAGCAGCCTCCATGCTCCTCTCCAGAGCTGACGGGAAGAAGGGCAGTCTGCCTGAAGTGCCTGTAGGCCCAGCTGGCACCCCCTGAGTTGAGGAGGAGGCAGAGAAGCTGATGGAGAAGGAGTTGAGAAGTGCTGTGCAAACACCCCAACTTGAATGGGGTACACCCTGCAGATGTTGTGTTCCCTGCCGTAAGAACCTCCACTCACTGTGGCGAACACATCTGTGAAGTTCCATTTCCAAAAAGAAAAACTCTGAAACTTCCCCTTCCAGGAGTTTCCCTGTGGAATTATGACAACCTAATAAACAGAGGACTGATGAAATATGGTCCACATCTGTAGTCATTTTATAGCTGACCAAATGTGAAGCCTGGAGTTTGTATTTGCTAGAGCTAAGATAATAACAGGCCTGAGAACTCCCAGTGGTTGTTTGCTTTGATTTGCAGAATGTTTGTTACACCACATTATAATCGAAAATTGGGTATATCCGCTGGTAAAAACCTCATGAGTTACAAAAACAAGGCTTTTGCCAATGCTGCATTATATTAAAAAAGGAAAAAAAAAATAAATTTTAATGAGGCAGCCAGTTTCTTTTTGGCCAAAATAATAATTTTTAGGCAACGAAAAGCAATATGCTTATCACATTATCTATAATTCAGGTCATGAGACTCTGTAGTCTCAGGTAGGTATTTTGTCAGAGGGCAACTGCTTTTAAATCAATATGTTCCACATTTCTCACCTGAACATGACTGAAACTCGTCAAAAAAGAATCCCTTTTCCTGAAATGGTATTTAGAAGAAAATATCTTACATGCAGAGCTTGTGCTACAATCTGCTCACAGATGAATGATCTCATTTAAATCTGGCTACATACCACTAACCAGAAGCAATACTGACACTTTTAATTTAATGCATGTGATTATGACTGTGCTCGTACACATTAACCTCTAGTGATTAATTAATTTAACGCAAGATTCCAAGAAGACAGTGACAGAAGCTTATAGGTGAAGGGGAAAGAGCGGAAGAGAATCAAATGACAGATGCAGGATTGGGATGGGAAATTGTAAGAACAGAGGTAATGCAGCAGTCTGCTGAGTACCTGAGATGTTTATGTGCAGAGGCATGTGACACTAACAGGAAAACCGAAGTCAAATCTAAGCCTGGGTATTAACTGGCATCTGAAATTTAGTGGGACAAGTGACAGCAAATGAGACACCAGCTTCTATTTAAGGGCAGACACAGGACATCTTAAACCACTTATGAAGGATATATATGCTGTTAAGAAAAGGTAAAAGGCAGATTTGTTGAATGAGTTAAAGAGAAAAATAAAGGAGCTTGTGCCATCACGTAGGCTGCTCAGACAGAAGATGCCATTAGGAAGGCCAAGCATTTGCAGCAGAGGGAGAGGCAGTGCTGCGGAGCTGGGCAATAGAAGAATTCATTACCTGCATATCCAACTCTGCCATTTTATATTCACTTCTCTCTAGTGAAGAGGAGCTGGCTAGAAAACAGACGGTGAAATATAGGTAGAAGTGGCCCCAATAGGAGTTGGCTGGTATGAGAAAGAAAGGCATGAAAATAGCAAAATGAGGACCAGGGAGTCCAACAAAGTAGTTACAGCCTCTGAAATACAACTGGTTAGCCATCCTTGTTCTATGTGATTAAAAAGAGCAGAACAAACATATGATAAATAAAAAACAATAAGGATACACTGCTACATTAAATTGTAAGAATGTCTCTTTCCCTAAGAAAAAAAAAAAAAAAAACATGTCAAAAGCAGGGTCAAAACAAAGGCATACAATAAGGGATAATTGTAAAGAATATAACAGTAAATACAGTAAATAGAAAACAACAACAACAACAAATCCAAACAAGACAGAAAAGCTCTTAAAAAAAAAAAAAATCAAATCACAAGCCACTAGAAGCAGTGAGGCAGTAATAAAGAGTTCAGGAACTTCAGGAACTGAAAGAGAAGACAGCGAAGGGCCTCAAACAAAAAAGTGAAGAAGTCAGGTGATACAGTGAAAGCTGAAGTATTTGGTGCCTGCTTTCTTTCAGGCTGCAGGGAAGAGATTAGCCTTCACCAGACACTGAAACAAAGTAAATAGGTAAATGGGGCAACACAGACCAGAGCAGGATAAAGAGTAAATTAAAGCATATTTAAACCATATAGTTGTATTCGAGACAGCGGTGCCTGACAAAACCCATGCAGAGTACGTAAGGCTCTTACGTACCCATGCAGAGTACGTAGCTATGACCTAAGATCCCACATAGACCAGGGAGAGCAGGGGAGGAGCCAGAGGTCTTGGGAAGAGCAAACATAATGCCTGCCTTCAAAAAAAAGATGGGAAAGAGGACAGGAAGTACAGTCTGGCTACCCTGATTTTAATACCTAGAAATGTTATAAAAAAACAAGTGTGATAGGCACCTATAGCATAATAGGCACAACCCACAAGATGAACTTACAAATAGTTCACTTCAAACTGAGGGTATCTCGCACTGAGAGGTGCAGGAGGTCTTCACTGATAACACTTTTCTTTTTAAGAATTTGCTTTCTCCAGCAAAGAATGCACATCTGAACCTTCTGAGCAAAAGCAAGAACAGGAATATTGTTGGCACAATGCCAGAATCATAATTGAGATCCTTTTTGGTGAATCTAGAGATGAACAGTCAGGAATTTATCAGATAAAATTTGATGAAGGTAGATACACCATGTTTTGCTTACCGAGCAGAAAGTAAATGAAAAAATACAAAAGGGAGAACAACTGTCTAGGGGAAAACCTAGCAGGAGAAAAAAACTTACCTGGGGCTCCTGCACGAATTCTGCAGAATGCAGAATTCAAGCCAAGACTTTGCTAATACTTTGCTAATATTTTTATCACCTTGCATACATATAAGAATGAGGTTGTATGTCCAGACCAAGATATTAGTACTGTTAAGAAATAGAATTCTCCATGCCACAAAGATGTGGAGAAATGGAACAGTGCTTTATTGCAGAGATCTCTCAAGGATATCTAGAAGCACATCTCAGCTGGGCACAGCAGCTTCTTCAGCTACTAGTCAATCAGCTCTGTAAGTGCAGGTAGTCTCTTCCATAGCAGATCAAAAAGGTGAATTTAAACCACTGCACTGACAATATTTTCTGAAAGTGCTGAAGAGCCTAACCCATCAGTTTCAGCTAAGAAAACATTTATTTCCTGCAGCATGGATGCTGTTTCACAGCCTGGAGTGACACTGCTGAATCTGTACAGATAGACTTGCTGTGCAATGACAAGGAGGAGATGCTGGAAATGTGCAGTGTTAGTACCCACACTGCAGCTTGCCTGAGGATGAAGTACTCAGTTGCCTAGCTGAGTACACGTTTCCTGAGATTCAATATAAGGGCATGAGCAGGAAAAGCAAAACCTTACTGCAAGAGGTACAAGCAGCAGTGTGATTTGCAAAACTCAGTGAGCAACTGTTCTGCTGTCCTCTCTGCCGTGGAAATCTGAGATGACCTGTAGGGTCCTCTCCAGATTTAAGCACCATCACTCAAGAAGGTTGTAACAAATCGGGGAATACAGTGGAAATTGACAAGAATGAAAAGCAAATTGGAGGGATGAAATTTTGAGGAAAAAGGAGCATAGGTTAGAGATAAGAAGATTCATCATTTGCTTTCAATGTATTAAATGCTTTAAAAAAGACAATGGTGATCAGTTGTATACTCTGGAAGGAATTGACGTAATTTTGCAGCAAAGATGACTGAAAATTATATTAGAGTAAGGCCAGCAAAGCAATAGGACCGTGTCTCATGACAGCTGCCTGAAAAACAAATGAGGGCCTTACCCTCATTAATCAACTTCCTTCTCCCCCTCTAATGAGCCCTTGCTGTTTCTCAGACCAATGACAATATATACGGCAGTGACTGGAGGACTCTAAATATCTATCTGTCCATTCAGCTTGTGCTTCAGCAGGACTGGTGTGCAGAGTGAGGGGGCTGCAACATGCAGTGCTTTCAGATTCACTGAGAGGAAGGAGAAGGAAAAGAGGGCTCGTTGGTGGCAAGCAGTCATCAGTGACACGTTGACTAGTTTTCCTCTTTCTCAGATGGTCACAGGATTTCCATTCTTTAGTCTTTTCCTTTCACTTTCCCTAATTCACAGAATAGAATAGTCCAGTTGGAAGGCACCTACAAAGATCATAGAGAGCACTGACCTCTCCAGGGCTAACCAAAAGTTCAAGCACATTACTAAGAGCATTATCTGAATCCCTCCAGAATACTGACAGGCATGGGGCATCAGGCACCTCCCTAGGAAGCCTGATCCAGTGTCCAACAACCTTCATGGCACAGAAATGTTTCCCAATGCCCATCTGACTCTCCCTTGGTACAGCTCTGTGCCTTTCCTGTCCTACCATCTGTTCCCAGGAGCAGAGCCCAGCATCTCCCTCAGTTTCCCCACCTCAGGAAGCTGCAAGGAAGCTGCAGAGAGCAGTGAGGTTGCCTCTTGGCCTCCTCTTCTCCCCTCTGGATGCTTTTCAGGACTTCAACATCCTTTTTATATTGTGGAGCGCAGGACTGCACACAAATTCAAGGTGAGGATGCACTAATGCTAAATATAGAAGGTGTCACGTCTCTACCTCCTTCACCTTTTCCTTCTCTCTCTGTTTCCCACTCCCTTTTCTCTCTTCCCTAACTACTTTCTCCTTTTTGACTTCCACTGTGCTAAGTCTTATTTTGACTATCTAGTTGTGGGTTTTCTCTCCTGAAGCTGCGCTCTACAGATGGTCCCTGCACACATTCTCACTGCAATGTTCACCTGCCAAGGAAAACATGTACTTCTCCAACCAGTGCAGCTCTAGGAAAGACCAGACTAAGTCAAGGAGAATCATGAAGTGGAAAAGGAGAACCAGGGGAAAATGTGCCTTTATGTGAAATACGCCTGATTCAATCAGGAAACTTGGCTCACCTGACCAAGAAAAAGGAGAATCAGACTGCTCAACATCTGTTCAAAATTAACTAAGGCCCAGCAATCAAGAGGTGCTAAAACCCAGCACACATCCTTTATTGCTTTCCAGCAAGGAACCAGACCAAAATTTCTGAAGAGCATCCTTGGTGCCATCTCTTCCCATAAAGGCAAGCAGCAAGTCACTAATGGGATCACCTGTGTGGAGATCTGATGAATGCATTGAGGTGACTGGTTGAGGAACTTTGGCGTGAAGATGAAACTTAAAGAGAGAAAAAATTATTTTGAGACTGGAGTGGCAGCTATCAGGACTCAGGCAGAAAGGAAAATGAGGAGCAGGTACTGTTAACAAAAAAAGAAATCAGATAAGCTGTTACAGAAATTTTCAAAAGGTCAGACAACGATGCTGATTATGTGGTCTCTTCGAATGAGCCACCATGTCGTTCTGATCATTACCAACCACTCTGTCACAGCAGATAACTTCTGCTTCTGAAGCACAACAGGAATACCTTGTGCCAAACATTTCTGCAGCCAAGGCTTTGGTTCCAATCTTAAAGAGTTCCATTTTCAAAAATATCATGTCATTTTAGAAAGTGCTTGGACACAAGCAAGTCAGCTGATTAGATGGCTGTAGCAAGGAACTGCTGCCCAAAAACTAATTTGAACATTTTGACATAGCAAAGCAGAGAAAACCTTGTAAGGAACCTAAGGAAACACAAATCATTTTACTACTGGGTGACTATACTGCAATAACCCAAAGGAGGAGGGAAGGGGGAATAATTTCACATTATGTCTTAAAAAACATAGTCTGAAATGACCTCTGCTTGCTGACCATGGGTGATTTTTGTTCTCCTAAATTTACAGATCCATAAACAAGTATCAGAAAATAGAAGCAAGCCGCAGCCATAAAGAAAACCCCTTGGACTTAAGAATAATGAAAGAATCCCCATTTGATGAAAATATTTCAGACATTTCATGGTGAAAGGAGGGCCTAGGGGGCGAGAAATATGAGGAGTAACTGAGGTCCCTTGTTTTGAAGCCCCCTCAGCAGAGGAGGCTGAGGGGAGGCCTCATGGCAGCCTACAGCTTCCTAACAGTGGAGCGGAGAGGCAGGCGCTGATCTCTGCTCTCTGGGGACTGGGACAGGGCCTGAGGAAACGGCATGGAGCTGTGTCAGGGGAGAGTTAGGCTGGGCATCAGGAAAAGGTTCTGCATCAGAGGGTGGAGAACATGGAACAGGTTCTCCAGGTCATGGTCCCAGACTACCAGAGCTCAAGGAGTGCTTGGACATTGCTCTCAGACATAGGGTTTGGGTTTGGGTGGTCCTGTGTGGAGCCAGGGGTTGGACTCTGTAGTCCTTGTGGGTCCCTTCCAACTTCGGATATTCTGTGAATCTGTGATTTTTCATTAGACCAATATTTCCACTGGAAGAAGGAAAAAGAACAAGGAAAATGTAAAATGCCCTTTACTGAGCATATCTTTCACTCAGTGTTAATAGGGAAAAGAGCAGCTGCTCCTCCTAAGAACAATCTCATTCTATTTTCCATAAATCTGATCAGCAAGTTGAATCAGTAGGGTCTTTTGGAGCACCTGAGGGTTATTATAACTCTTTCCCATAATATGTTTCTATATAGCATCAGGCTCAGTTTATTTAGGCTGATTTTGTCAGTTTGCATATCTGTGCTTAGAAGTAGTCTGAAATAACGATGCAATAATGGTTTTAAGGCTAGGCCATTTTGTCATATAAATCTTTTAGGTTTTAAATTATACAGTGGCCCGGTAGCCCTTTAGAGCTCTTCCACTCCCTCACTGATAAGATTTAAGTCCCCAAGGTCCAAAATGAATGGTGCTGTAGCATGCATTATGGCTGCGTTGTAGAGCAGTTTTAACAGGAGTAGAGACACAGAAGAATTGCGCGAGTCTGTAGTGCTATCAATAGGAAGTGATGACTCACGCAGCTAGTGCTTTCAAAGCAGCAATATCATATAAAGTGAAGGCGTGTTTTGAGGACGATAACTGACCCCATTGCCAGGAATAGGTAAAGGAGTGTTAGTGATGAGAAGAAAGAAAAATGAGTCTTTACACATAGCATCCAGTGCTTCTGATACCTGTGGAAAAGCCTTATTTGTGTTGTGAGTTTGACCATTAAACTGTGTAGAGCTTTGCAAACATTAGTGAAGTGATTTAGAATAGAGATGTCATCCTTGCAAAACAAGCTCATGTCAGTCTTCACAGAGCTAGTTGACAATAGTCTGTTCATATAAGTGCAGACTGATACAAGATCTGTGGCATGTTCAGAGAACGTGGTGATAAAAGAACAACCTCCCTGAAATGAATCGTGGATAATATTTAGAACAATAGGTGAAAGGTGTTGGTGGAAGTTTAAAAAAAATAAAAAAGAGCTCTCTACTCAGAATGACTCCTAAAGAGGAATGACATGATTTGGTCAGGTGCAAGCCAATCTATTGTGCCTTTCAAAGGCTTTGGAGGCTTTTGATATGGAGTTCCAGAGAGAGTGTTTGATAGGCTTAACAATTCATATGGCACCCTGCCAAATCTGCATGAGGCAACAGAAATTCAAGTTGCTTTCAGCTTTCTAGAGAATAGATTGGATATTAAGTAGAGCAAAGCAAAGTAGGTTTCTGCTACATGTCTAGACTTGGATAGTAAATGACTTTTTTGGAGGTGCATTGATTAGAAAAATGACTGCTTGCCCTTGAGTCATTGCCAGCCTCAGACCGGTTATGTATCGTTGATGAATACTGATGCAAGTGGAATGAATAAGCTTCTGCGATAACATTAGGTCCACACTATCACTGAGAACTTTTTTGAAAGGAAGAACGCTTAGATAACCTACTTGCCTAAAGAAATAGCAAGAAATAGAAATGCAGGCAGTTCAAGTTAGTTTGATAAACAATAGTTTAGTGTGCCCTAGAGGTAACAGATTTTGATTTTCAGCGTATCTTTGTTTACAGGCTGACATTGATTTCCCAAAAAGGATGAGTTCTGATTAAATATTTGGGATGGGAGTGGTGTGGGAAGAGGGTTGTGCTGTTTGCTAGAGCTTTGCCCTCTGAAGTTCATCTGGTGTTTAGCAGCATGCGTGCTTCATGGGAGAAAATATTCACCTGAACAGCACTCTGTTTTCTTCATTACAGAATAATTCTGTTCCTTCTATGAAACACATGGAGAGTTTGATGCTTCCTTTCAGAACTTCAGACTTTTACACATTTGGCTTATGTTGGACAATGGATTCAAATGTCACCTAGTGACTCGAAGGACAAGCACATACTCATTGAACAAGAGCAAGCACATTCAGTCTGTGTAAGAATCTAGCTCCCTGCAGCTCCAGATTTGCCCCTAGCTTTTGTTGGAACTGCTCCTCAGCCTCTGGCTTTCTCTGTAGTGAAACAACAAGATAATTCCTAAATTGTAGCTGTCAAGAGAGATGTACATAGAAGCTTTACTCTATGTACACATAAAGGTAGCAGACTTTTCTGTTGACTAGAGGTTTTGCTGGCTTGCTTGAAATCCACTATCAAAAGGTCAGTAAAAAGCTGCAATGCTTCTGCCTGGCGCACAACTCAGATATGTCTTCTTGGCCTCTTCATGAAACACAATAGAACAGTAAGAGCTGAAGTAGTGGAAAGCCAAGGAAATGGCAAATATTTGTTTAAGAAAGATGGTTAGAGAGTGAAAGAAAGATGAGTGTGCCAAATAGAGATGAGACATATACTAGGTCCTAGCTCTCATTCAAGACACCCAAATGGTAGGCTGGAACTACTGGGGGGATAATACTTCCTTCTTCTCCTAATTATCTACAGTTACATGCTCCCACCACCAGTCCTGTGCCAATGCCTGTGAGGTCAATGAATCAGAAAACTAGTCCAGTAAAATCTCAATCACTTTTTTTTGTTGTTGTTGTTGTTTTTGTTTTTGGCTGGTTTTCAGGCAAAACAGTTTACTGAACCAGTTCATTGAACATCAAGATGAGTAGTGGAGGTGGTAAAAAAGCAGGATTAGGAATGCATGGCCAAGGTTAGGTGAGACAGACTCCACTTCAGTAGACTTAGGGCCATGATAAAATTGCAGCTTAAGTTGTAAATACTTGGAGAGTTGAAAGATATTTCTTTCAGAAAGCAGCTGTTTAGGACAATGCAATGCAGGTAGTGAAACATTTAGACAAAAAATGTTTCAGTAGACTGGACAGATACAACGATGTGGGTCTGCACCTAGAGTATCTTATTCAGTTCTGGCCTCCCCTTCCCACAGCTCCCACCCCCAGTACAAGAGAGGCATGAAGATACTGGAAAGAGTCCAGGAGAGGGCCTCCAAGATGATGAAGGGACAGGAGTACCTCTCCTATAGAGGCTGAAAGAGCTGGGACTGCTCAGCCTGGAGAAGAGGAGACTCAGGGAAATTCCATCAATGTCTGTAGATACCTGAGGGGAGGGTGCAAAGAAGACAGAACCAGGCTCCTTTCAGTGGTGGCCAGTGCCAGAAGAAGAGGCCATGGGCACAAATTGGAGCACAGGAGGCTCCCTCTGAACACCAGGCAGCACTGCTGTGCTTTACAGGTGACAGAGCACTGGCACAGGCTGCCCAGAAGCTGTGGATTCTCATCCTTAGAGACCTTCAGAAGCTGCCTGGTTGTGGTCTTGGGCATCCTGCTGTGGGTGTCCCTGCTGGAACAGGGGTTGGGCCAGAAGTGTCTGCCAACCTCAGCCATTCTGTGAAGTTCTCTTTGGTAGTAACATAAATAAATTAAAGCATCAGATGTTATTAACAAAAAGTCAGTTAAATAACTAGCAAACAACTTAAGTCACATTAAGAAAACAAATGTGAAACAGATGTTATTTCCACACATTGACAGAATGGTCTAGATTCTCAGCTCAGTGTAGAAAGATAATAAGTTCCCAAAACAAACTTCCTAGGAAGTCAATACTAGAGAATTCAGAGCAAGTTTTTTCTGCATCTTTAGGAAACCTCTCTTTCCTGGGAATTTCAGCTAAGGGGATAGCAAATATGGCCCAAATCCCAGGAATTTCTGCAGTAATGACTGCGTATGTACAAGTGGTAGTGATGTGAAATTAAATATATCTCTTCTGGTTTTCTAAACAAATTATTAGAGCAAAAGAGGTGCAAGACTCAGAAAATTGCCCAGACCATGAGCCATTTCCAAAACAAATGAGAAAAATCTGCAGAAGATGATGAATGATTTTTTTAACAGATCAATGTTATGTAATTATTTTTCTTCTAAAATAACTCAGCATATGCTCATACTTACTGAATGATATCTGCTGTTTAAGAGCAGCATGAAATTCTGAAACCTGGGAACAAAACATGCCTGTTCTGGTGCCTCTTTAGAGCTTTTTTTTTAAGTGGCACAGATAGAATAATAGGTCAATCAGCCTGTGATGCAATTCCCTTTATTCTTTGACAACCAAGATAAGATCACTGCCAAAGCAGTTTCATCCAACTCACTGTTTCTGAAGACTGCATATTTTGATCTTTGGATAGGGTCATATTTTACCAGATCCTCCTGAGTCTCCTTTTCCCCAGGCTGAACAGTCCCAGCTCTTTTAGCCTGTCAGCTAGAACTTCTGTTCTCCCTAAATATGTTAGCTGTACACTGTTACAACCATTCTATACAAGAGCAATACTAGTGCATACAATAAATAAGATAAGCAGAAGGTATAGTAAGACGAGAATTTCAAAGAGTAAATGGATAAAAATGAAGAACATGTTACATACTGTTCAGTAGAACAGTATTGTCCAGAGGAATTCTTGAGGACAATCATTGTAAGAGACTTAGCTGAGATATTAATCACTGATATCAAGGAGTTTAAACAGTCAATTTAACATGAGCATCTGTGAGATGCTGAACAAAGAGTACTCAGTAGCATCAAAAATGTATATTACCTCTGTATTTAGTGAGATGAAAAAATAATGGAAGCTGACTGATGACAAATACCTACATGAAGAATAGACACTGAAAAACAGGAGACTTAGCCGTAGAATCACAGAATGTTCTGGGTTGGAAGGGACCTTAAAGACCATTTAGTTCCAATGCCCCTGCCATGGCCAGGGACACCTCCCTCTAGACCACGTTGCTCAGACCCCATCCAGCCTGGCCTTGAACACTTCCAGGGAGGGGGCATTCACAACCTCTCTGGGCGACCTGTTCCAGTGTCTCACCACTCTCACAGGAAAGAATTTCTTCCTAACATCAAGGCTAAATCTCCCCACTTCCAGTTTATACCCCTTGTCCTATTCCTACATGTCCTTCTAAAGAGTCCCTCCCCAGCTCTCTTGTAGGACCCCTTCTGTTACTGGAAGGCAACTGTCAGGTACCCCCAGAGCCTCCTCTTCTCCAGGCTGAACAACCCCAACTCTCTCAGCCTGCCTTCATAGGGGAGGTGCTCCAGCCCTCTGAACATCTTTGTGGCCCTCCTCTGGACCCCCTCCAACAGTTCAATGTACTTCTTGTGTTGGGGGCCCCAGAACCGGATGCAGTACTCCAGGTGGGGTCTCATGAGAGCAGAGCAGAGGGGCAGGATCACCTCCCTCGCCCTGCTGGTCATGCTTCTCTTGATGCAGCCCAGGATGCGGTTGGCCTTCTGGGCTGCAAGCGCACAGTGTCGGCTCATGTTGAGTTTTTCATCAACCGACACCCCCAAATCCTTCTCTTCAGAGCTGCAAACTTCTTAACAGGATAACTCTCAGGTGTTTCCCCCTTTAAGCATTACAGTTAGGAACTGAAGAGTTCTCTTTCCCCCTTGAACTGCCTTTTTTTCTTCTTTTTTTTTTTTTTTTTTTTTTTTTTTTTTTTGTTCCNTTTTTTTTTTTTTTTTTGTGAAACAGAGAGGATGGAATTTATCTTAAGCAGATATCTCTTGGATCCTGGCCATGTGATCTGGGTTATAGTCATAAGACTCATCAACATGTTTATCACTTACAGATGAAGGAAAGGCAGGTTTTTGTATCTAGACTTAGATCTGTCACCTGAACCCAACAGCCCTTGTTCTCAGTGGAGCATGGTGTTCCCATGCATGCAGCAGAAGATGAAGCTGTGTGCTCTGGCCTACATCTGAGTATACATTTTGCATTGTAAAATGACATTATCCTCATGTACTGGCTTGGCTGCAGTGCAAATCTGCTTCCAGCTAGAGAGATAGTTCAGGTGTAGGCTAATGTCTGTTATATCTTGAGTGTTCCCTGTACAGCTCAAGGCCAAGGATATTAAAGAACTTTTAATCAAAGTCTAGTTATCTTCATCAACTGCAGTTCTATATAGAGAAAACAAGAAAAGTCAAGTTTCTTGAAATAACACAGATGAAAAAATTAGAAGATAAAAGCCTCAAGATAGTTGGGAAGTGGTAGACAATGAGTTCAGAATTAGCTCACAATTAGAACATGTGGCTTGCTCTTAGGGTTGCTCTTTTTCCATTAAAGTAGGAGACTTTTTAATTTTAAAAATCGCTCAAATCCAACTACCTATCTATCTGACTACTTATCAATCAGCCCATCTATCAAATCATGTTTTCTCTAGAGGCTTTATTTCTTAAGAAGGGCAAAAATGCATAATTCAATAACAGGATGAGGACTCAGCAAAAACAGCTATGCAACTAAAATGTGCATCAGCTTGTGATACTTTATCCTTCTCAACAGGAAGAATTCTGGTACAGTTATGGGTAGAGCCATATTTGAAAGACTGAATTTCCACAAACTCTGAATATGTCAGTCAGCTCGAGCAATTTACAGTAAAGACAAGCCTGAATGTAGCATTTCTTGAGGGTGATGCAACATTTGGTTAGGTGTCACGACTCTTGCTGCATGATTGCGAAAACAGCAGTACTTGGTACAAAGGCATGTGAAGGAGTCTACTGGCTCCAGGTTTCCTTGCTCAGAGAGGCAAGAAAGGCACAGGTGGACTTCAACAAGGAATATTTTTATTCAGAGTTCTTCCAGGGTAGTAAGAGCTAGGAAATGACACAATAAGTGAAGAGGGAATCGCAGTGACACAGAGTAGTGCCACAAAGAAAAGGAGTAACAAGGGTAGGAAAACAATTCTGGTATGTGTATTTTGTAGCCAGTGCTACAGTAGAAGTGTTTCTTCCACCACACTGTCATGAAAATAAGATGTGTGCTTTGTGTCAGGCAATTAACAGGTGGAGCAACTGTACCTCTTATAGGGACTTGTGCTCTAGGACCATCAAGCTACTGCAGGCGCTGCTCAAAATTTGTGTGTCGGCATCATTGCAGAGGTCCATGACTTATATCCTGAGGATGAAAAAGCATTTTGAGTTATGTTATCTACAGAAATACAAGGGTTTTTCATTCTGTAAGGGTTATTTACTCTCTTCTTTACACTCTGTTCAAATACTTTCTAGAAGTGTTTTAACAGATATCTGGCAGGTGTGAATCATTTTCTCATCCACTCTCCAGAAAAAAAAAAAAAAAGAGTTTGTGCAACACAGAATATTTTTTTTCCTGTTAGATATGAAAATTTTGTTTTTAAGGAAAAGATCCTTTCACATGTTAAGTGTTGGATGATCTGCAGCAATCCGTGTAAGTCGTGGGCTTCTAAGGAAGTCTGGCTGGAATTGCAATCTGGTTGCAAAGGACCTACAGTGGCCATAACGGGGCAGCATTTTGGACAAACAAAGATGTCAGTCATTCACACGTGCCTCTCCAGTGTGACAGACTGTCTGTGAAGACTCCTGTCTCTGCACTGAGTTGATTCATGCAGGGATTTATATCTGCACACAGAGAGATGGCGTTATGGCTCCAGCCTCTCCAGAATGCCCATTTGAACTTGCAGCATAAGCTTCAGCTTCATTTTGAACACTTGGTTTCTTTTAAACCGCAGACTGATCTTAACCAAGCAGTGGGTCACACAGCCAGTAGTGGTAGCCCATTCATGATGTGGATGGCAAACCACTGCCTGCCTATTGACTAATTTTGGTTAAGAGCTGAATCCACATCGTCTTACAGAATCTCTTAGCAGCTGATCATAAATTGTATGCAGTGCAGGCTGGAGGCATAGGGAGTGGAAAGGGAACACGTTTTTCTGTGACTTCATTTGTGTGCAATGCAAAATTGCAACTTCTTCTAGAATTTAGACATCCAGCATCTTATTTGTGCATATCTGTTCATGTTTTCAGTGTTTGAAATGTCCAGGAACAGAAAAATACTCCTTTTAAAATCGACAAGGAAGCAAAGAAAAGACTTCAGAAACAAACAAAAAAATGTTTTCTAAAATACTATCGGGCTTTCAGATCCAAACAACTTGCTGCCAATTAGCAGCTTTGTTAAGGAAACACAGGACTACCTACAGCACAGGTCAATTAGCAACTTCAACCTATCTATCTGTCATCTTACTGAAGAGCAATTTTCACATCCAGTTCTTTGATGGATCATCACATTATTTTTTCAAAGGAGGACTTCATGCATAATGATAATCGTCAGATAACATGATTTATCGATGGTTCTTGTTTTGCAGAGGACAATCTCGAAAGCCTATATAAGTGCTGCAACAACTTCACTGTTGAAAATTCCACCATCATCTTTTTGCATTTCAGTCCAGCTGGAAGAGAGGAGGCACGAAAAGTCACTAAAAGGGTTAAAATATCCTAGAGAATAGGAAGCAATTCTCCTTATTTAACTCATTTTCATTATAAATATTTAGAAAAAATATGCAAAGGGAACAGGATGAGATAAAATTCCCCATGCAGCTTAAAAAAGTTCAAGTGCAAACAGCCAATGACAAGATAGCAGAGTAATGGCTGGGAAAAAACATTGCAAAAGCATACAAAATGCCTTGGCTGAATCTGATCGTTTTTCAGTCAGACACATGCTGTATTCTTATAATACAGGAAGCTTCTCATCATGCTGGCCTTCACACAAAGGCAACAAAAGAGAAATATTGGTTTTAAAAGATAAAAAGCTGTATTTAGTGGTAACAATATCTGATGAAGAAAAGACAGAAATATCTCAAGCTCACATATTTTTACAAATATTATGACAAAAAAAAATTCAAGGAACAATTCAAGAAATTCAAAGAATAGGACGGATCTGGAGAATGATTTTATATTACTCTCACAACATGCATTCTATGTAAAATAATTGAGCTTCATGGCCCACAAGCTCTCATGTAACTCAGCTCAAAAATCTGCATGTATATGATATATTAACATGAGAAAAATGAGGTACTACTGCCAGTGGTGAAAGCTGAAGATTTTTATTAGTATCGACCAACCATATCAAACCAATGTTAATTAACGTTATTTTTCAGATAACATAAGTATTTGATGAACATAGTAACGTTAAGAAGGCACTGTGACAAGAGCAGAAAACAATACAGTAATATTTATCACCACTGACAGAAGTCAGCTGTTTCAAATCATAAGGTTCTCTACTACTGCATAACCGAGTTAATAACTAAGTTATAGCATACGACTGTTTTACCATCAAAATAATTTTATTTTTTTTCTGGGCTCTGAAGGATTATCAAACTCTTTCTTCCTTTCCTCTTAAACTAATAGTGATATGCAAACTATGAATGAATTTGCCTCAAAGATGGTAACTTAGGAAGTGATTTTGATTTAATTCACTTTTAACTATAAATTGGGTTAAGACTTACAGGATTATCTACTAGATTTTTAAGAAAAAAAGAAAGCAGAACAAAGAGATATGTTGGCTCTGTTTGCTTGTTTTTTTGTTTGTTTTATTTTAAATTTGGACCTAAAATAAAATGATGGATATCTTTTTCCTTCCAGTCTTTTTGGAAACTTCTTTTTATTGTGACATTAAGACTAAGACAGGCAGTTGTCAGCATCTTTTGAAGCTTCTGCTGTCTGAGACACACACAACCAGTTGGGAGAGCAGGTCTTTCCATATGGAAAGATTCTTAGCTCTTTGACAAATTTAAGAAAGATAAAGGGAAAAAAATACCTAACATACTGAACTTGTTTTCGTACCCTTGGCAGCTGTACTTTTAGGATAGGGCATAAGGCCATAGAGGGTTAAGACCTAACTACAGCCTAAAGTAGCTGCTGCTTCAGACCACTGTGTCTAAAGTCTGAGACTGCTTTCAAGACAGAGCAATGGGGCAGGCTCTGAACACTTCAGACCAAGACTGCTACAGCTGGCTGCATAAACTATTTTGCTTGTTTTGCTTGGAAAACAGTTAA
>VXAV01000013.1:287178-309200 GCA_013399715.1 Alectura lathami
AGGTTTTTATTTTATTTTATTTTATTTTATTTTATTTTATTTTATTTTATTTTATTTTATTTTTAAGCAAAATTACGTGTTCTTCATCTCAGCCTAAGGAACAGGAGAACTGCTTTCTCATTCTTTCCTCCTTTTATTTTTCTTAGCTTCACCACTCGCTGTGAATATAAGAAATGAATGATTCTTCTAACTGTGAGTAGGTAATAAATAATGACAGACTTACAATTCATTATTTTATAATGCAGAAGATCAGTGCACTAGAGTTCTGGCACAAATGAGCTGCAATTTTGTGCTTTTGGTTATTTATCCTTACAGTGTACTATTGAAATAAGTCACATTGATTTTGGTTTGAACATCAACTTCAAGTTCCTCTTAGCTGTGACTGAGTTACCCTACCTTCAGAATAACTTAGAGTGAGATTAGTCTTGGTTTTAGTTTCCATGACAAGCACAGATGATCCAGCCTATAACATCCCACTCATTACCATTCTGTCTAAAAGTGATTTCAATGGGCAGCTCAGTGTCATCACAGTCTGCAGCAGCTCACTAAAGTCCACATTGCCACTTCAGTTAAAATAAGGAAGGGAAGGGTGAGTGAGACAAACATCTTCCAGCACAAGCCTTCTCAACTGGAGGTCTTCCCTCAAGCCTGAACCTTTACTACCCTGAGAATGAAACATCAACTGCATTCTACACAGCCAGCTCCATGCAGATACACACAAGTGCAATCACTGCAGAGGAGTGGGAAACTGATCAGTGTCCAATTGGTGAAACAGTTTCTCCTTATTCAGGAAAGACTTTTGTGTAAAGGTGGAACCAGGCAGATTTGAGAACAAGACAGTCTATACACCTTAATATTTTGTGAGATACGATCTGCCACTTAGCCCCTTCATAAGTAAAAGAAGGACAACCCAAGTACTGAGCAGGATCTAAGATCTATGAGTGGAAGTCATGTCTCCTGTCCCAGAACTAAAACTGGCAAGTCACTAAAACCTTCTATGTCTTTGTTTAAGATGGGCATAGTAATGTTTTATAGCTGCTACTGTAAGAAATCAATATATTGTCTGAGCACACCAAAAACATGCACTTGCAGTCAAGTATATTAAGGTTTTGAATAAAATGGAAAAAAAAAAAAAAAAACAGAGTTTTAGTTGTGGGAAAGTAACAACAATAAAAAAAACATGATGCTGTCAAAGAAGGATGAGGCATGAAATACTCTACCCAGAGAGGGTCTCTTGCCTGTCCTGCTCTATGTCATGTTTCTTAGTTGACTTTTAAGCATTTGCTTGTGAGTCTCTACTTCTATCCTTTTCCTTCATCTTTAGAAACTTCAATATCCTGGCCTGAGGGTGTAGCCCTGGTTGAAACAAGAAACCATAGGAATCTAGTTGAAAACAGACTAAACTGGGAAATGAGTTTCCCCAGCACGCATTTCCTTTTATTTAGCCACTAACCATTCACTTTTCGCCCCTTCCTTAAATATGCAAGTAACCACTCCTCTTTTTTCAACTGGACATACAGACCCATAATTTGTTTTAACTAACATTTTAACCTTCGTCCATGTGGCTGAATGTAGGACAAGCTGTAGGACAACGCTTCCTGTCCCAAGAAAGGAACTAGGTGAGCATCATGGTGCCTCCAGGGAAAAAAAGAGACGAGAGCATCCACAGCCCAGCCCTTGGAGGAAAGATAAGTATAAAATCCCTGTTACAGCAGGATTCCGGAGCCAGGCTCTTGAGATAAAGCCTAAAGATTAGCCCCCTACCACCTGCCTGCTGAGAAACATGGCTCTGAAGAGTAAATTTTGTTCCTCCCAGTCCCTGCTGCACTCTTGTATTACGTTATATTAATCATTCTCTGAAAGGACTAGAATTCAACTTTCCTTAGCCTCAGGTGGCAGATGTAACTCCTAAGCCAAGCTATTGCTCTTTCCCCCATGGTGAATTTTTCTATCTTGTTCCTTGGGAGGTGAAGTGCTGAGAGCACACATGGTGACAGATCCCCGTCCTGGGCATAGGAGCTTGAAGACCCTCTCAAGAGGAGGGAGGATCTGGGTCTGGATCACAGTGGTGCAGTGCCAGGGGGTTCCTGCACTAAATGTGGGTGAGGGTCTCTCCTTCCCTTCAGTGGAAAATGAACATTTCTTTACTCTTTGGAGACAAAGACACCTAAGCCGTAAGTCCAGCTAAGAGGTCTGAGCTGTGAACCCTGAGCAGGAGGAAACAAGCCTCAAATTTGGAATAAAGAGCACAGATGTAAAGAAGAGAACTCTTTCTCCTGCTTTCTTTGTATGCAGTTCCCATTTCTGGCTATCCATTTCTTGCCATGCACCCTGCAGTAAGCCCTCACATTTGACTCTGAGACACATCATAGTTCTCAAGGCCTTGTTGTGGATCTTGATCTTCAGGTCAAACGCAAATATTCAATCCCTTAAACTGACCAGATAAGGTGTTTTTCCCTGCTTTAGAATAGGGGAACGATCACAGGGGGATGATCACCTCCCTGTTCCTGCTGGCCACACTATTTCTGATGTAGGCCAGGATGCCGTTGGCCTTCTTGGCCACCCGGGCACACTGCTGGCTCACATCCAGCTGGATGCTGACCAGCACACTGAGGTCTGTTTCAGCCAGGTAACTTTCCTGGCACTCTTCCCCAACCCTATACCTCTGCCCCCTGGCATCATCAGCTGCCCTGTCCTTTACCTGACAGCTGCCTGCCAGAGAGAGGTGCTGGCTGCTGAATGAAAAGCAGATGGAGTTAAGTTTAGTTAAAGCACACAGTCATAACAGCAATGCGCTCTCATCTAATCACCCAGTAGGGCTGAAGATGCAGTCAATTTGTTTTCTATAAATTATTTTCACATGATAAGAGGTCTGACTATCCAGTGTGGCTCACTAAGTGTTTACACTGTAAACTTTGTTGCCTTCAGCATTACCCCTTCACTCTGAATTACTGCTTTAACACATTTAATCATGAAATATAACAGTTGGATAACAAGAGCCCTGTAAACTTTCCTCTCCTTTCCTTTTAAATTAAATTATACACTGTTAGTAAAGACATGATTATTTGAAGGTTTATGTTTACAAGAAATCTTACCCTCCTAGGAGGATGGTGAGGAAAAAAAATAAAAATTGTGTTTAATAGAGAAAACAGCTTGTGGAAATAATTACACAACTTGTGAGCCCTGCACAGCATCTGCACTTAACAGTGTTTTATTCAAGCCTGTAGGAGTAGGAAAGCAGTCTGTCTTTCAGACAGTTGAATATATGAAGTGCTTCAGTTATAGTACTAATTTACTAATATATTGCCAAGATAAAGTGATTCAATCTGCTGAAGAGAAGAGGAGGGGACGGATGCTGATAATGCCTATTGTAATGAGTAACAATAACGGGAATAGCAGTTTATTAGCAAACTCCACAGGTCACTGCGCAGTATTAGCAGCAAAGCAGTAAAAGTGAAATTCAATCATGTTCTTTCTGTTAGAGCTCACAGCATGCACTCAGCTTCCTCATTAGAAGCTTTCACAAACCTCCAAACTGGAAAGGTCGCCCGCATGTGTCAGAGACAGGGAGCGGATGTGTTCTCCTTCAGCTGCACCTCAGTCCGGCTCCGGCTCTCATTCAGCAGGGTCTTCTGTTTTGTTTTTCTGCCTGGGGTTTTAAAAAATTTTCAAGATTAACGTGTTTTGGTTTACAGTCCATGTTCACTTTTGGCTCTGGGATCCTACAGGCTGTCGAGCCTAACAGCTTTTCCTGCAGCCCCATTCCCTCACTTTGAAGGCAATTGAAAAGAATGATTCACTCTGATATTAAATAAACTGCCTGTCCTCTCAGGTCACTGCCTTAGCCTCAGGAGGATTTAAAGTAAATAAAGAAGTGGGATGACAGTGCATTTTTTACTTTGTTTGTTTAAAGCTGTACATCGCTTTACTGGAAAGACAAAGCACTTTCCTTTAATTCAGGTTCTTGCATTTCAGTGATGCTGGAGAACTGTGATATTTGCCAGATTGCCCCTGTTTCCTGCTCCCAACATCTTCCTGACAGTGTTTAGATTGCTGCAGGGGTGGATGTGGCCCAGTGCTGCCCTGCATCCTCAGGTCTGTCAGAAGGCAGAAGCAGGGCTGGTAGTTACATGAGCTCTCTCAAATAAGTTTCTCTTTCTAATTGATAAAATCATTTCAATCTCACACCTTGCTGAATAGAGTCCTTCAAGCATGGGCAACATAAGCAAAACAGCAAAAGAAAGGGAGCTATTTTAACAGTTAATTTTCTGAAGATGCTTGCCTCATTTGATATCTAGCATCTTGTGCCTGCTTAAATAATTGATTCGACGGAAACATCTTAAAAGCTTTAGTGAAACCCATTTTAAAGACTGTGTTGATGATATTCAGCAGCTGAAATAGCCTTGCTTTGGCACAGTAGTTTCTATTTTCCTCCACCAGAGTCTGAAATCTGACAATGCTGCAGCAAACAAACAGCAGATGGGATTGTAGCAGGGCTTTTAGAGTAATGAGTATCTGTGATTCTGCACTAAGACTTATCCTCTGCCCTTGGACAGCTGCTGATAAAACAAAGCAGTTTGATATTTTCCTCACACACAAGTACCACCAATGTGCTGTGCAAGATTATGCTCATGTTGTATATCAGGGCAGGCATTTCACTGCTGGAACTGGAGGAGGAAGAGAGGTTGCATGAACATGTCTGCACAGTGCTGGGTCAGGGCTGTAAATCCTGGAGATGGGGCTGGTGAGCTCATTGCTGCTTTACCAGTTCCCACGGCTCCTGGGCAGCTCACAGAGTGGCCTGAGCACAGACAGAATCAAAAATCTAAAGTCTCTGTCACCCAGCCTAGAAGAAAGGAAGAAAATTTTAGCGGGTACCACAAAGTCCATGCAAACGTCTTCCTGGGGTGTCAGACCAGCTGTGAGGAACACTCTGCGTAATCATGCAAGGTTTCACTCTGTAGTCAATCAGCACTCTGTGGCTCTTATCCCAGGAAGGTTCAGTACAGAAGATATCTTTTTTCCAGATAGCCAAAGCCCAGGGGCATGACAGCTCTTGGAACAGCCCCTCAGCCAGGAATGAGCCTGCTACGGTGCCTACCACCCAGCAGGGCAGCACCCAGCCCAGCTCCACTGGGTTGTCTTCCTGGGACCTGAAAACCATCAGAATGGAAGCCGCATAACATCCAAGGTGACTCGGCAGGTTTGCAGAGCTACCTACCTTCCCCTGGGGGGAAATGAAATGCTTACACCCAGCAAACTGGGCTGCTCAACTAAAAATTCTATGGGAGCATGCTTAGGCGGGCAACTAAATTAAAGAGAACAAATCTCCCTGCGTTATTAGAAGTAACAGACTAGCTTTTTTTAATTTACTTTACTATTTCCTTTGCAAATTGCCAGGCACTTCTAAACACAAACTGGTTTTGCCTTTTCAACTTTCCTCACATTAAATCCCAGCTAACTGCATTAGCAAATAAAGCAAATAGCAATAACACTTATGAAAGTCTAAATTCCCCAAAGGTAATAACTGTATATAACACACAGGAGTTGTTATTTCATGGCAAGGAAATGGAAAGCTTTTGGGTTACCATTAAGCTGACTTAGTAGGCTTTAGTAGGCCTTGGCACTATTTATGAACAATTTATAATGTCAGGCCAGGGTGAGTCTACGTAAGTGATACATATTTTTGTAGTGATATGAGGTTCTTGTGCTATTTGTTCTGAACTCCAAGTAAACAGTGCTTAATAACTTGCCTTTTCCCATTAAACTCGAGTCCTTGCAAGTTCTTGCAAGAATTAGCCTACAGTGCAGTAATGATGGCAGGAGGTGGATTTCCAGGCTGCCTTTAATCCAGAATTTAATATTTAGAAGCAATTCTAGTATGAGGAGCCTTTGAGCTCTCACAAAAGGATTAGTTAGTGATACATCCTTATGCCAAGGTAAATGAATAAGAATGAAAAATATTCCAAAAAGGGAATGAACAAGATAAAACTGTTAGAGATCTGGTTGTGTAGGATCCTCAGTTCATTAACTCGTGTACAAGGCCATACAATTTCAACTACATGCACTTCTAGAGGACAATCCAACCTTTTTCTTCTTGTAATGCACGTGTTCAGCTTTTGGACCAAGGTTGAGTCAAATGAAAAATCAAACCTTTGTCAGAAAATGAGTTTTTATATTGATCTTTTTATGATATTAAAGGTACATTTTATGTATTTTCAACTATAACTACCTACCCAGTTTCCAAGCATGCAGCTTCCCGTCATCCACCTAGGCAATAACTCCATGTGATCCCAAGCCCTAAAACCACTTGATGAGCTGTTTGAGCTGTTGCTTGCTTTAGGGATCTGTTTTGTTTTGTTTTGTTTTTCTTTCCAGCTATTTTTTCTAAGCATAGCCTTTACTGAATATACGGGCACCTACTGCTATTATTGGTCAATAGTCTGCTGAATAATCTGTCAAGACAGGTGTTGATGGCACTAGCCCTATTCTTGTATCAGTTACTGCCTTCTAGTTTCCACAGTCTGACAACTAAGCAGAAAAGGTCTCCTAGAGGCTTTGTTGGATGAGTGAACATCACTAAAATTTCCCAAACTACTTTATTAAACCCGGAGATTTTCTTCCAGGGCAAACATCTTGATGGAATTTAATGGTTTCTGTTTGCTCTCGTCTGCTTAAATCCCCGTTAATGAATTGCATGCCCTGCACCTTGTATTCTTGTCTTTCTAGTTTCAAGGCTTCATATAGTTGACCACACACTTTTTTTTTTTTTTTTTTTTTTTCCCTAAGCTGTAAATTAAGTCACATCAGCTCCATGGAGAAGCACACAAGACAATACCATTTCAATTCGGAAAAGACATCTGGAAACTCTCAGGTGCTGAAGACAGATCAGAAGGAAACAGACTGAAACAGACCTTCCAAAATGATTGATGAATGCATTTAATAGCATTGATCCTTCAGCAAGTTGAATGGTAAAAAAAAAAAAATAATATAATAACTGACTTTGAAAATAAATAACCTGTAATAGCTGAGGTAGTGGAAAGGAAGAATTTCTGCTTCTTTATTCATCCTCTTATTTGCATATTTTCCATTGAGTTTTGGTAGTGTAACCGTTCAGAAGAATCAGCTTTTAGATTTTTCTATTGAGAAAATAACCATTTGCATGAGTTTTATGTTTTTGTTTTTTTTTTTACTCTGTAGCCAGAACATGTACCACAGGGCTGTGAAGCAAAATCAAATCTAATCAAAGTCTTTTCTAACTTCAGTGTTCAAACAAGATGCTATTTGTTCTACAGAGGATGTAATCTCTAAAATATACGATGCAGAGGTTGTAGAGTCCCTGTTGCCTCTGGAAGCTTTTTCCTAGATCACAACAATTGTTGCAAAATCTTACTCCTTGCAATACAAATATTTGCATCTTTTGCTTGACATATTTTCTAGCTGTAGCCTGGCTTTTCTGGTCTAATCTTTAGTCTTTCCACTTTTCATTTTCCTGAATGAACTTTGCTTTTTCGCTGTTCTCGTATTTCAGTGATTAGTTCAACTGCTCCTTTTACATCCTATATTCTTGTTCTTTTGTCTCATTCCATCATGCTGAGAGCACCCAAGTCATATTGCTTCCTATATTATCACTGTTATATTCCTTAGAAGACGATCTGTGCCCTAACAAAAGCTGAAATAAATTAATGTCTCAGGCACGAGCAGCTAGCTTGTTCCCTCAGTTCTTCTAATATATTTGCCATGCTCAGCAAAATGGTGAAACTGCAGTTTTCCTGGACATGATGCTGGTAACTGAGACGAATGCCATCCTCCAGAGGCTGGAGGGGAGGATTGAATTTCAAGGAACCATCTTTCATGTGGAGGTCAATTCACTGAGGTTCATCTCTTCGTTTTGGAGGAACTGGAATCCTGGTTATGGATGCATTGGTGGTAGTGTTCAAACGCAGTGGGCAAAGATAAGCAGTGGTTGCATACAGAGTTCAATGACACAAGAAGGCAAATCAGCAACACACATGCTTAACTGTTTCAGATTTTCACTTCTCATTCTTCCCAGTCTGTATGTACTTGGATGACAATTATGTTGTCTCTGTGTTCAAGCCTAAGATGACAATTATGAGCTGTAATTAGTAGAATAAATTGTCTGTTAACTTGTCACAGCCTTTGTCATGAAGTGTAGCCTTCATACATGAGGAAAAACTATAAGAATTTCATATCTAACCCCTCCCAGCACTTCTGCAGTACTGTATTTTGGAAGCAAAAATTTAAGTGAGATAAGTAGAGAGAGGAAAAACAAAAATCATTTTGTTCTTCCTACCATCCAAAAAAGCAGAGAAAGCAAGAGCTGCCTCCTATAAGCTTAGGTGTAATAAAACATTTCTGGTTTTGTTAGAAAAATTGTACTAAAAATATGTTTCTATTACAAATCTGAATTAGGAATTTGTATATTAAAATTTTCTGATTTGTCATATGGAACTTTCATCCTACCTCAGTCATTGCCTTTTTCTCTCCAATGGCTGCAAAAGGAGTCAAGATGATTAGCTCAGATGTAGAGATGAACTTTTTAGATATTTCTGCCTGAACACCTACCTTCCATCTTCCAGTTAAATAGAAAGGACTGGACTGAGTTTGCTGAAGGCAGACTATTGTTTACTCTCTATTTTGCTTCTCTGTTATTGAAACACAGTAAGACTGTACCAAGAGTGTTCCACCAGCTCCTTCTTCTCACACATAAAAACTGGTATACTGGTATGGATTTGTTGTTTATTTATTTATTTATTTATTTTTAGTAAGAAAGACTTTTGTAACTCTGAGTTTACCTGTAAATGAGCTTATTTCTTTCTGTACTGGTAATTGCTATCAGATTGTATTCCCCTTAGGAACACAAATTTCCTTCATATTTCTTTTCCAACATACTGTGCTAAGCACAATTCTTCCTTTGCTTACATGTTCAATGTCAGGTCTAGATCCAGACATTCATTTTCAACATCATATTTTGATGTTAAATATGATGTTTCTCAGATTACACTCTGTGAGAGCAAGAACAGTGGGATGTGAACTGTTCACAGAATGTTATAGAAAAGTTGCACTTTTCCTGCATATTGCTACAACCAAGCTTCTAGAAATCTTTCAATTTCCAGCTTAAGGTCCAGAAATCAGTTCCTGTGTTAATATTTGAAAATACGTATTTCTTTGGTTCTTAGCCCTTTACTGCAGGTACTTTCCCAACAAAATATCACAGAAACCTAGAAACCTGAAGCCTAGAAACCTGCCTGCAAAGCTTGCCCTCCTGAGTTAAAGGGGTGGATAAAGGAGGAAATAGGCAGCAAAATCATTGCTAAAAGGCAAAATTTGTGTTTCAATGTCAGGCATGAGTTAGGAGAGGAAGTCCCATTAGGCATACTTTTTTCCCAGTTAGAATTAAGCTCAGAAGTGCTGGAGGTTGATCACTGAAAGGCAGTACAATTTGCCATCCCTTTTCTGTTCCCCAGCCCACCTGTGCACTCACACACCAGCCCCACGGTACTCCTGGCACCAGCACCTGGATGCTGAGAAAAGACCCAGGTCTCCTTGCAAAGGCACAAAACCAGATTTACAATGGACAGTTCTTGCTCATATGGATCAGGTAGGAATGGTCAGATACAAAGGGACTAAGAAGTAGCAATCGGAAATTTCAAAGGAACAGAGAGTTTTTAACACTCTTCCAGCCTTCTTGCCTTGCTGGGCACGCTGGCCCTGATGTGATGCTCTAACCATGGCCATTCTGGAGATAAGCACTGCATACACCGACCCGGCACTGATTTGCTGTTAATTTACCACAATTCTCCCACTAGGAGGGTGACAGAACATTGCAATATTTCTGTGTAGGCAGGACAAAGTTCTGCTCATACTGTTCTAAGTCTCTGAAAGAAAGCAGTCTAAAGTCTGCTTTCATACTGTTCTAAAGTCTCTGACACAAAGGAGGGAAAAGATAAAAAACACAGTGCAGTTCAGCAAAACAAATATCCTATAGTGCCTTTATTGGCACTGAGAGAAACCTTGCAATGTAGATACTGATTTCCAGTCCCCCTTTCCCACCTTGACATTTCCAGTTTGGTCAAAATAGTCGTGAAATAATTATGAAGGGCAAAGGGATTCCTGTTAGATTTGATCTATATTTATGTGAAATTCCACTGTAAAAGAGTTTTTTTTTTTTTTCAGATGAGAAATCAACTGTCCTCACGGTGAAAGGAAGTCATTTATTATTTAACCCTGGGGTGAGAGAGGGGGAAGTCATTATTTAGCTCCAAGCTAAGCAAAATACTGAATAATCTTACTCTTACTGGCTCCTCTGATACCCCTTCGGCCTTTTCTGGCAGACCTTCTTAGCTGTCAAGTTTCCCTTTTTTTCCTGTTTGTCTTATAGTGTCATTAACAAGAAATTCGTCAGAAATCCCCACTTGATACACCATATATGATAATATAATAATGTATAAATGTATAGTACAATTGTATAGTATAATGTGTTACTATGTACAGTAATGGCCGAGTGGCCTTCAGAGCTTCTAAAACTGTCATTTTCCACCTTATTATAAGGCTGCTGTATATTTTGTATGAAATATTACGAGTTTGTTTTACAGCATCTATTCAGTCTTGGGAAGGGAGTAAGAAAGGAGGAGAGATTGATGGCTTTTTGGGCATAGGCTGTAATGAAAAATAATGTGAGATACAACAAGTTATGAGATGGCCACAGTAAGGACGTCAATAGACCCTGTCTGTGGTGTTCACTGGCAGCTGTGCAGATGTCCGACTGCTCTCTTCTGCTTCACTCAAGCAGATTCCTTTCAGAGCCTTGTCTAATCAATACTAATCATGTATGCCATCTGCCAGACATGCAGATTACACAGCAGGATGGGCATTTTCAGGAAGGCTGGCTGGAATGACACACATAACTCATGCGTCTGGAAATCAGGCCACTGAACACAAAGAAATCCTGGGACTTGTGAACTCACTGCAGTGTTCTGCATGTAGTGCTTAAGGCTCCCCACCAGCACCAAAGGAGCGGCCCAGTTTTCCGAAAGCATTCCACACTTTTACAGCCGAGATATCCTTTAATATCTGGTCCTTCAAATCTATGTACTGCTCAGATAAGCCACTAACAGCAATGCAGGCTTTTCTACTGACATTTCATACAATCATAGAATCATAGAATGGTTTAGGTTGGAAGGGACATTAAAGACCATCTAGTCTCAATCCCTCTTTCATGGACAAAGACACCTCCCACTAGACCAGGTTGCTCAGAGCCCCATCCAGCCCAGCCTTGAACACTTCCAGGGTTGAGGCATCCACAACCTCTCTGGGCAACCTGTGCCAGTGTCTCACCACCCTCATGGTGAAGAATTTCTTCCTAATATTTTATCTATATCTACCACCAATTAGTTTAAAGCCATTACCCCTTGTCCTGTCACTACACTCCCTGATGGAGTCCCTCTCCATCTTTCTTGTAGCCCCCCTTTAGGTCCTGGAAGACCACTATAAGACCTCCCCAAAGCCCTCTCTTGTCCATGCTGAACAAGCCCAGCTCCCTCAGCCTGCCTTCACAGGGGGGTGCTCCAGCCCTCTGATCATCTTTGTGGCCCTCCTCTGGACCCACTCCAAAAGGTCCTCGTCTTTCTCAATTCCAGAGCTGAACACAGTACTGCAGGTGGGGCCTCACAAGAGTAGAGCAGAGGGGGACAATCACCTCCCTCACCCTGATGGCCATGCTCCTTTTGATGCGGTCCAGGATCCATATCACTTTCTGGGCTGCAAGTGCACATTGTCAGCTCATGTTGAGCTTTTCATCAACCAACATCCCCCAGCCCTGCTCCTCAGAGCTGCTCTCAGTCCATTCTCTGACCTGCCTGTATTTGTGCTTGGGATTGCCCCAGCCCAGGTGCAGGACCTTGCACTTGACCTTGTTGAACTTCATGAGGCTTGCACAGGCCCAGTTCTCTAGCCTGTCAGTGTCCCCCTGGGTGGCATCCCTTGTCTCCAGCATGCTGACTGCACTTCACAGCCTGGTGTCATCAGAAAACCTACTGAGGGTGCGCTCAATCCCATTGTCCATGTCATCAACAAAGATGTTAAATGGTGCAGGTCCCCATACTGACCCCTGAGGAACAGGGTCTGTGTCAGTTCTTTGCTTGCATAGCTAAGGTGCAGAGAAGCTGCCTCTGCACCTCAGCTGCTAAATGGTAAATATGAATCTCCTAAATTCACAGTCTGATTTCAGAAAAACCTGGATGAGGACCCTTCTGAAAGAAAACTTAACAGCTTAAAAATATATATCGTTTCAGAATATATTTGAAAGAAAAATTTAAAAACTAAAATTTATAAAGCCTTTCTAACCTCAGGTTTTTTGTTTGTTTGTTTTTTTTACTGATTTTATGAGACATTTGAATTATAGCACATTCTGCAGAAATACAAGCACTATAGTTTAGGGAATCATTATTCAAACACACTAGTGTTTTGATAAATGTGAGATTCCAGAATTCCTTGTTTAAAGGTTTATTGAATAACTTCGTTTACTATAATACTCAAATTTTACAGTGCACCTTATGTGCAGCTTTGAAGCAGTGCATAAAATATTTTTGTGATGTCTAGATGTGACAGCTACATTTGTGATTAGTTTTACTCCTGTTAATTGTAAATCAGCCATATATGCTGACTGTAGTTTTTATTCCTTGGTGGAAATATTTGCAATAAAAATGTCTTTCCTGCAAGTCCTTCTGACAGCTCAGCAATAGCATCAAGCTTCAAATTGTAAAGAAAATACCCATAAAAAATCTTCCACAAGTCATTATCCTATGGTAGTTTTCAGGGTCCCTTGGTCTCCTTCAGACCTATCACTTGATTTTAACTTTACATAAATTGTTATTTATGCAGACACCCTGTCTGCATGGACTTCATGGCAGGCAATGGCATCATAACTCTTCATCAGTACCCTTCTAGATTGCCAGGTTTTCCTCCTACAGGGTGTCTGTGTCTCTGTCAACAGCAATACTTTCGGTGTTCACCCAGTAATATGCTGATGTAAGCAGTAAACATTCCAATGCTTAATTGAAGTCTTTAACAATTTTCCTTTGACACTACCTACTCGCCTTGCTAGATGAAGCAGAGATTTCAAACTCCTCACCTTGACTATGAACCTTACCTTTCAATCAGCTAATCTACCAGGTCAAAAAAGGCTATTCCATTTTTTTCCATAAGTGTCTGAAGGCCATTTAACCCTATTAAAACATGTAAGTCATATTCAATTGCTACCCCACAAGTTAAGAGTTGTACATTCATGTATCTCTACAGTTTGTTCTACAAGTATGATTGATTTAACATAAAAGAAATTCAGACTGCTCTACAAACTATAAAGGATGACATCTGTGCTAATACTGGTGCACTTGTTATAAGTCAACTGTACTCTTTAGTGCTGTCTTCAGTACTATTTCTCCTTGCTCAAAGTATACACTGGGTCTGCATCTTTACAGTTATACAGCTGCAGAAGAAATTGTTTAATCAGATTTGATTTCTTTTAATAGACATGTATAAATGGACAAACTTATAACAAGTAGTGCCAAATAGCAAACAAGTAATTGATGTCACAGTGATAAAAGTCTTCACAGTACACATATGTAAGATTGGATGTCATTATCTGATAGCGCACACTGTTTTGTACTGCATTGAAATTTCAGTTGAGTAGTTAATCTCTTAGAAGAGATCTTCAAATTTGTGCTATGTGAGATCAAGTGTCCTATTATCATAGGACAGAATGATGTTAGAAAAATATAACCTTCTGAGATGCACTTATGATGAGAGATTCACCATAGTTATATGAATTCTATTCCTCATTGGAATTTGTTCGTCACTCATTTAGTTACTGGATATATCTCATTTGTTTTCTTTTCTAGCAAAAATTTCAGCAAATATATTGATTAAAAAAAAAAAAACCTGAATGATTTTAACACATAAACCACCTATCAGCGCTTCATTATAGGCATTTGTTGCTTAAAAAACAATTTACAAGGTGCTTTGATTGAAAATATGAACTTCTGTAGCTTATTAAGTTTCCGTACCTTGACTGGACAAACCAAACTCCTACAACAATGTTTCATAAACAGATATTAAGTAAAATGTTCATTAACACTTAAGTGAGGCCTTGAAGGATTTTTTTCCCAAAACAATATTTCAATGTTACAATAAACAAGAGAATGGGCAGCAGATAGGGACCTGTTAAAGGGAGATTCCCTTTTGTGCTCAAAATAAATCAAAACAGATGGAATTCCACTTTTTATCCTTTCATATTTGTAATAGAAAGTCCTATTCAGCAGACTTCACAAATCCTTTAAACTCATCAGGTGACATTTAATATGTTGAGAATGGTTTGCAAGATCCAAAGAGTACATTCACATTGGTGAAAACATGTCATGACATAGTAAAAGTCTCCCTGCAAGGTTATAGTATTTTTAGGCTGACATTTCTTGAGTCTTGAATAATAGTGCAAATGGAAGACAACTCTCATTCTAAATATTTGATTGAACTTCTCTCATATAAAACTATTATAAAGGCCGTGCTGCATGTCAGTTTCCAGATTGGTTTAGGAACTGGTTTTAGTCAGTCTCTGTTTTGTCCCATTGGGGCAGTGGAACAGCCTTTCCCAGCTAGGAAGGCAAAAGCCCAGGAGTTTTCCTTGCCACCTCTTGCCCCTGCCTGTGCTGAGCAGTAGCCTCGCTGGGGAGAGCATCTCAACGGCATGGATTTTACCTGGGGAAAGGGGTGTTACAGAAGTGTTTTACAAAGCACTAATAGTATAATATGGGAGCTGTCTCCTGGCCATAGCATGGGCTGAGGTCAGACCTTCAGTGAGTGTAAAACTGCTGTTCCCACCGAGGGCAGGAGTGTGCTGCTTCCAACCATACAAAAATGTGTTTTGGTCTCTTAAAGCTGCCACCCCAAGTTATACTAAGGTAAATTGACCAAGAATTGGTTTCACTGAATTCACTGCAGTTAAACATGGCTCTTCGCAGACTGGAATTGTCTTGGCATCTATTTCAGCTGGGAGCAGTTGTGGTTACACTGTGAAAGGTCGGGATAACGACCACAGAACAAGATTTTACCCTCTCCACATGTTTTCTGCCCCTGAGATTCCCTGCCTTCCACATTCATAACACTGAGAAAGGGTGAACCAGCTCTTGCACAGCTGGGGAAAGAGTGTTAGCTGCAGAAAACAAGGCATTTCATAGTTGCCATTTATTATTCTGGGGATTAAATGCTTGAAATTTACACCTCAGGTGTCTCTGGGTGGGTAGAAAAATGACAACTGCAATTGCAGTGAGCTCCAAGTTCATGTCACTCTGAGACAACAGATGTGCAGATCATGACAGCTGCAGCACTAGAAAGTAAGAACATCCTACAGTCAGGGAAACAAATTGATCTTCTATTTTCTCTTCCAGAGAAGAAATTCAGTTCTTAGGACAACTAATCCCTATGGTTCTAAAAAATTTATCATAGGAGAGAACAAAGTTATTCTTTTCACTGATTAAGCAATTAACATTTCAAGTATTGAGGCAAACAATAGAAGGATGGATTTTTGAGTTAGTTTGGATCACAATTAGTCTGGTGACAGAAAAGGGAGAGAAGGAGTATTCAGATGATTGTCACTGTGATCAGAGCGTGACTGATCCTGGTGTAGGAAAAGCCTCAGCTCCAGAAACCTCACCAAACTAATGGCAAGTAAGATTTGTTTTAAATGGAAAGTTCATATTTTAACTTTCTTTTGTTAAAGGGGAGAGTCGCACAGTGAAAAATGGTGCACGATCCAGAAAAGAGCAAAAGGAGGTTAGCATGAGTGTGGAGAACATTATCATCAGCATGAATATAAGCTGTGACCGTGCTCTGCCCTCACCTCCACACCTGCTGGGGTGACAGAAGGACAAAGTGGAGTCCAGTCAGACACTGATCCGAAGGCAGTCTGTTGTGCGAAGTCTTATAAAACAAACAAAAAAAATTGACAGAGAACCGCCACTAAACTAAACCAATCCAAATCTCTCGACATTTTAAATGTTGGGTTAAGGGCAAGGAAAACAAGAAAGATAGAGATAATCCACTGGTGCTTGCCCGCTGTCAATATACTGGCCAGGAGGGTAATATTGCCAGTCATTCCTAAATGTATCACAAGTGTAAATTCCTGGAACAAATCCCCTTCATGGCTCCCCTGAAGACTCTTCTCTCCCCAGTTCTGGCTGCCAACCAAGTTTTGGCTAAACTATTTCCTCTAGCTCCCTTTCAGAGAGGCCACAGAAACAGCCATTAAAGCATTGCATGCTCAGCTCTTGAGGAACAGAGGACACACATGAGCTCTTCAGTTCACATTTATAAACCTCACTTCAGTCTCCAAAATAGTCTTGTTATCCTAAGAAGCGAGTCTGACCTCCTGCCACACTGGTCAGCACATTGTGTCCTTTCCTACAGCACAGCATCTCTTTGTTTTACATAAAACCAAGCATCTGCCGTGCCAATGCTCTGCAGCATCACAGGGACAGTACAGAGAGAGCTGCTCATCATCGCAACCACCCAGACGCCTCTTTGATTGTGCCTTTCAGGCAGACTGAAAAGGAAGCTACAAAATAAAACAACATCTGTGAATTCAGACAGCACACAAAGGCTGGTGCATCTTGTATGACTGCACATGTAGAAGCCTATTCACACTGTACAGAACAAATTATTGAAAGGCAGTGAAAATAGACACCTTCAAATAACTTTTTTAGTTCTGTCTGTAAACATCTCTGTTTCAAGCTGCTGGGTTGCAGCTATTTTGGTAAATGGGAACATCCATCAATAAATGTGGTTGAGTTCAATTTTATTTTGCAAACAAATAACTTTTTAGCCTAGTGTGGTTTTACCTCCAATTTCAGCAAATGCATATAGGCACCTCTCATTACTTTTCCCCAGCAGAGTATTCAGTGCTTATCAAAAATCAAAATGTGTCGCCCCATGATTTTTCCATTTCCATTATTAGACCTCAGATGAAAAGACTGTCTGGCATTGTCTGTAGCTTCTTGTGTTCCTACAGCATTGGTCAGTCAGCTGCCCCTACATGTTCCCCAGGCTTTACAAAGGTAGAAGGAACCTTATTCAGAGTTGGCCAAGCCACCTGTGTGAGTGCCGAGTTAGTTCTCATTCATCTGACTGAAAACATCCAACATATACAGCATCTACTGTCAGCCAGCATGAAACACAGACTCATCAGAGGGCATCAACAGACTAGCGGCTGAGGGAAGTAACCACCCTCTGATTTCTGACATATGACATGTTGTGGCACAGAGGAATAACACCCGGTCTGGGAGGGAGCATTATTAGAAAGTTAATAGTTGATTTCAACTTGCCTTTATGAACTCTTCTTTTTTACTAGTTTGTTCATTTGTTTTTGTATGTTGTGCTGAGTTCTTTTAGCAGCGTGTGGGCAGGCAGAGGGTATAAATGTAATTCTAAACTTACAAGATCATATTATTAAAAAGAGAGCTAGCTGATCAGTGTGTTGATTGCAAGGCTTTACTGGAAAGGAAGCCCTCTTCATTTTTGATTTCTCCTCTTGAAATTGACTCCAATAAGAGCATCCAGGCAGTGAGTTTTGTTGTTTACCATGAGCTTCACCTCCATTACATAATTGCTTGTTAATAGTCCAAGTTACTGACACCCATGGAAAAGGTAACACACAGGTTTTAGTCATCCTCCAAGAAGATTAGCTTTTAAATGAAGAATGTAGGCTACTAAAACTGTCTCAGCATTGGGTTTTGAAGGCCTTGATCAGCCTGTTTAAAGTTAATTGAAAAAATTCCAGAGGTTGAGGAGGAACTGGCTGGGCTATTTAATCCTCTACTGCCACTGTCAAGAACAGTTGTCCATCATGTATTGCCAGAATATAAATGACACAGCTGGAAAAGTAAATGAAATACAAAATACGTGAGTTACCAAAAGATACCATGCAAAGATTTAAGAAAATCCATTAACTGCAGAAGTCTCAAAATCCAAAACTCCATCTAGTGTAAAAAAAATACATCAGTTTTTTACTCTCTTCTGTATCTTGTGGCTTTAATAAACTCTAGGAAGCTGGGGAGGAGGGGAAAATGTCCCCATGTGTAGACATGCACACACAGCTACAAGGTTATCTTTACATAAAATAAAGGACTTTAAATCCATACCCTACAATATGACCCAGCTACACAATAACAGAGGTATGAGTCAGGAGAATGATGAGAGGTTCAGTACTTGACTGCCTCTTGCTCATGCTCTGTGTACAAAACACCTTCAGATATCTATTTTGCTTTGTATTGTGTTCTCAGTTCAGAATAATCCATTAATTCAACAGCAAATCAGCACCTGAGCAGATAAAGAGTCACAAAAACACTGAATACATCATATTTTGAATGTTAAGTCCCTTATCTGAGTCTGGAACAGAAGGGCATTCATTGTACTTATTCAGAAGAACGAGTAGAACCTTATCATTCCATGTTAAGATTGAAAAAAATAAAAGAAAAGAAAAGAAAATACATTAACTCATATACATGATCTGTTTTTATTATTTCAGTATTAGCTCTTAATCTATGTCTTTTCCATTTATATGCCAAGAACAAAAATGAAGTTTCAAGCTTCCGGCATTTAGCAATGGAAATTGTCCCTAAATTATAGTAATGCCAAGAGATATACATCTCATCTTTGGAATCATATGTAGCACACCGCGTGATTTAGGAGTGCTACTTTTCAAAATATGTCCGTTAGAACAGTAATTTTTAGATTTTAATGGGTAACATTATTTTCCATTATGAACTTGACTTTGTCATAAGAGGCACAGCAGACCATTAACAGCATCTGCTTGTGACTCACTGACTGAAGTAAGCTAACCATTTTTCTATGATTATTTTATTTTTGCTTTGACCTCTGTATCTTATGAGGAACACTTGAAGGCCCCCAGAGATGATCTGACCAGGGTAGTGCTTTAAAGGCAAGTCATGTCACTCTGTTTAAAAGAGCTAGGGTTCTAGCCCTTATAAGGGTTTCCGGAGTGATGCTGGAATGGCCATGGGACCAGCCTTGCCGTGGTGCAGTGTGTTTCTATCCCCAAGCAGACTCCACCTGAGGACATGGTGCTGCCTTCGAAGATCCTTCAGAAGTGCAGTGTGTACACCAGGAAGGTTCACTATATAGATGTGATATGATATTCATCATTTTTGCCACTCTGGGGTCATGACTGCAGGAGATCTGAGACCTATGTACAAACCTTGTAGGACTACGGAGGAGAAAGTCAATACCCAATGTGTTGACCATGGTCCTCAAAGAGGGGTGGAGTGGGGGGAGAAAAAGTTTCTCTATTTGGAGGAGAGAACCTGCACTGAGACATCTGCAGAAGCAACCTGCTCAGAATACTAGGTTGCTTGACAGGGAGATAAAGTCACGGGCTGAGATGCTAAGAGAAAAGGAAGCAGTGAAAAATCTGCCATAAATACATAACAATATAACCAAATTGCTCTAAATAACACGGCTCTGAAATCTACTGCATTTGGAGAACGTGTCTTCTTGTAATATTACCATCCTTCAGTGTAGGAGCTGGTGCTTGCCGTTTTGAAGCTCGATAACTGGGAGCAAGGTGAGCAGGCCTGGGCTTGGTGATTAGGCACGTACTTGAACAACTTGGGAGAGAGTCAGTAAAACAAGCTGGAAGATACAGGCTCCACTCAGGCAGCAACAAACCTTTTGTACTCTTAAATCCTATGTAAAATACTATGCATTACGGGACTTAAGCACCACACCAGCCTCTGGTCACATGTTAATACATTATTCCTTGCACTCTGCTCACTGAAGTGCTGTATAATACGTTGAAAATTACAAAACGCCTGTATCACTGTGAGGGTGGAGGAAGAGCAGATCCTTCAGTAAATGATAAGTATCCCACAGGAACTCTTTTTTGTGTCTCAGGACAAGGAAGTTTACGAGCAAATAGAGTAAAAGCTGGCTGGAGATACATTATTTCATGTTTCCATCTGCCAGTTATATTTCACGAAATGGAAGATTGTCCTTTCACCCAATAAACTCACCTCCTTTACTGCAAAAATTTCACATTAAATACTAATAACATTGTTTCAGGGGATCAACTAAAGGACATAACAGGCAATTAAACAGTTCCAATTATATCATAATTTTCTGTGTCGGCTTATTTCAACCAATTACTGAATTTCTATTGAAATGGTGTTCCAGAGGGGTTTAGCATTGTTTTAAGCGTATGTTCCAGGGTTACAAACCCAGCACTGAATACTAATAACATAGTTTGAGATGTGTGCTCTTGTGTGTCACAGGCATCATAGTTTTAGTTCATTTCCCATGAATTATTGCAATGAAGAATTATTTCCTGTTTTCTTTCACAAATCAACACCTACGACCATCAGCGCTGGCAGGAGTAAAATTCAACAAATGTGCTCTAGCAGATAAGGACTGAAAGCAGTGTGTTGGGGATGTTACGTGCATTTACATATTTGTATTTTATTAAGTAATTGAAGAAGCCTGTCCAAGCTGTATAATAACTCCCGCATCATGAATAAAAACAAACTAGATAACTGGAAGCAAAGGCTTGCGCAGTAGCAACAATTCCTACAGTCCCTACAGCAACTGCCTGGTTAATTTTGCATGTTGTCTTGCCAAATTCTCACGACCCAGCTCCCTTAAGGATTGCTCCATCTTGCTGGGAAACAGTAGACACAGGTCTCCTTAGGAGCAAGAGAGAAAATCAAGCGGTATGAGAGCACACACACATTCAAAGGTCAAATTTAATGTTAGGAATCTGATTTGTATACCATGTGGATTTCTGAAAAGCAGGAATATGAAGAAAATCTCATGAATAATGCCTGTTTAATACCTAGAGTAAATTAGATCATACATAGGTCTACATGCATTTATGTAGCTATTTGAAGAAATTCATGGTTTTAAGTCACCTGTCTGTGACTCAAAAGGGAACCTCAAGCTAAGCATAGAATAGAATCACAGAATGGCTTGGGTTGGATGAGTCCTCAAAGATCATCTAGTTCCAACCCCTGTGCCTTTAAGCATCTAAAGCAGTACATGTAAACCAGTGCCTTCTCCAGCTTGGGCAGGGTAGAAGTACATGGCTACACATGTGGACTGTATATACAGACTGTATGTACAGTTCAGAACAAAATCTTCCACTTTTCGTGCTTCTATTCTGGGTGATAGACATGGAAACAGTCAGTCAAATTGCTGACTGCTTACATGGAAGGGACTCCAGACCATGAGCAGGATGGGTTTTGGACGGAGTGCAGAGGGATTTATGGGTTTCTTCAGAGTTCTCTCCAACATCCAGATTCTAAGCTCTCCATGCTGTTAATGCTTAGGCACAATAAATTAAAATATGCTTTCAATTAAAAAAAGTAGTGTAATTTTTCCTTTAAAACAGATCTACTGAAAATGAGTTCTGATATGACACCTGTGAACACCCTGAACTGTCTATACCTGTTTACATATACTGAGAGAAAAATCATATTCAAGATGCCCAAATCTACTCTCAAAATTTTAAAGGAAGTCAGACTGGTGCAGAACAAAGTGATCATCTCGGGACTTGAAAGAAAAAACTATTAAGGTGGTACAGGGTTATTCGGTAATAGCTTATCTTTTGCCACTCTTGACTGACAATTTTATTTCAGCTATTCGGCTTAGGTCAGTTCTATAGTTATGTCATACAAAGTTCAGGAAACATTGTTTTATTCCAATTGCTATTAAAAACTTGGTATATGTTGAATATAATCAATAATATGCAACTTATCATGTCACATAAAAATTAAGCATATAAAAAGTGACCCTGTATTTAGTTAACTGTGTGTGATGTATTCTTTTTTAGCAAAGGTTTAACCATTTTTAGTATAAAAGCTATACTTAATTCCAAATAAGCATGTTTTAATGAATATTCCCCTAGAAGAAATAGTATCTCATAAGGAATGTTAACTCCATTA
>VXAV01000013.1:313684-325178 GCA_013399715.1 Alectura lathami
GATTAGATCTGTTACCAATCTGTTAAAAAAAAAAAAAAAAAAAAGCCATTGACACAACCAGCCATGCAAAGGAAACATTTCTGCACTGGTCTTCTGACAATCCAATCATGTTTCTGAATATGTCCCAACCTTGGAACTGAGTTTTGCTACACACCACTCCTTCTGTTTGGCCTGTATCATGCCAGAAGTTGTTACTGATCTACTGTGCTGTTTGATTGGTGACATGTGGTGCTTCTGGGCAATCCCCTAAGTTAGGCTATTGTAGGCTAGAAGGGTTCTCTTAGTATATATAACTACTCAATTTCCTGACACATCATGCACAGCTGAACACCCAGGCTGCTGCCACTGTCTATAAAGAAACACGCACTGGATCCACAATTTCCCCAAGGTCCAAGGTTGACAACAGAGGGACACCTCAGCAGCACAGCAGACTTGCACTTGCAGCTCAACAGTGGGCTGTTGTTTTTTCATTCTCCAGGATCAAGTTTTAACCTCAGCAGGCTCAGGCTCCCAGATCTAACCCTCGGTGTTAGGTAAGCCAGCAGGCTTGAAAACAGGCTTAGGACAGGAACCTTGGATTTTGTATTCCTTTCCTAGCTGTCGGAGATGGACACACTCCACTTGCTTACCCAACGGGGCTTCTTAATCCAGGAAATATTCAGTCATTCCTGCTTCACCTTCAAGGTGTAGAAACTCGGCCCAATTTGTTCGATCTAGTCTATTTTTTTTATGGACTCTGTGAGCTAACAAATTCTCCAGGTGGGCTTTACAGCTTCTCATTACTAGAGATGCATATAAGCAATACATGCATAAAAATAGTTTCATTTACATCACTGCATCACTGAACCACATGCAGCTTTGCAATAAAAGTTTTTCTTTTTCTTTTCCTTTTTTATTTTTTTTTTAATAGATTCCAGGAGTATATTGTTAATGAGAAAGAAAATCACTTCTCCAATTCCAATTTGTCTCACTTTATGCTGAATTCAAACATTAGGATGAAACAGCTTTCACATTGACTAGTAGGCTGTGCTAAAATAAGAAAACCTTATGAAACCATTAGCCTAAGCAAATATGCAGAACACAAGATGAAAAGGTGTTTTAATTTCCTATACCCAGAGATAAACATTGCCAGTCCTCATTTTTGGACAGAAAGAAAGAACATGTGACTGTTCAGAAGGATAGAAGGGAAAAAGGACTCTTCCAAAGTCAATATGCATTTCAGTTCCAGCCATACCAAATAGTAGCTAACGATTTATTGTCAGTTTGATTTATGACATGAACAAGGTGCTGCCAAACTACCAGTTCCTAGAACTGTAGTTTCCATTTCACTCCTCCAAGGTTCAAAGGGAGGTATAGCTCAAAAGAGGTGATATGGTGCCTAAAGGGACTTGGTGTAAAAGAAACCAGGAGACAGCAGAGAGCAATCTCTAAGGAAGAAAAAATGCAGCTTGGCAGGAAATGCCCGGAAAATATGAAGTAGGGAAATACTGAATCATAGTGCAAGCCAAGGCTGTATTTATGAAATCAAGCCTAAATTACGGTATAATGGTGTGTCTTCCAAACCAAAGGAGCAGCACCCATAGGGAAACTGGCTTTAAATAACTCTGCTGCTCTGTTAGTGACTTCCTCTCCTGAGTCACCTACTATCCTGAGCCACCAGGTAACCTGAGGTATCAGACATATGTTTGTGAAGTGTAATTTAGAGCTGTAGATACACTCCTTTGAAGATTTATCAGTTTGCTGTGAGAAGGATCTACAATTAAAATCTATGTAAACAAGCAGAAGTAAAATAGAAGAGTAAGGTCACATGGACTGAGGAAAACAGCTGCTCTGTGCACTTTATAGAGCATAAAAACACAATGTCTTGGAGAGGCACTTGCTTGTTTCATTATAATTTTAGAAAATCAAAGAAAAGATGAAGCATGATCTCTAACACTGAAACAGGAAAGAAGAAATTGAGTCCAAGGCAGCACTTGGGACAATGCTTAGTTTGAAGCACATGCTTGAATTTTACAAGTTTAACTGATGTAAAAAGGTTCTTAAAATAAACACATGTTTATATGGTGTTCTGAATCTGAGTAGATCCAAAGCTGATAAAAAAAAAAAAGGTCCATGTTATGAAGATGTATTACAAAATGCTGGGGTCTTAATTACAAGTAATTTTAGTTCACTTTCATGTTGCAGCCAGGGATGGATTGCCAGCAAGGCTAGTTTCTAATTACACAAGCCCCTTCTCGTGGCTGAGTTGCATGCAGTTAGAGAAATTACAGGGACACTTGCCAGGTACGAGGTCACATGCCTGCAAGAATTAAGAAAGGTGGCAGAAGTAGAAGCGACAAGACCCATAGTGAAACTGTGGCAGTGGTAGCAGATCAACAAACCAAAGCCAGAAACAAAAAGAGATAAAGCATTCTATGGAAGTCTAGTAGCCCAATATGTCTTACCCATGGCTCATTTGAAGCTGAACAAACAGCACTTCCCAGTAGATAATGTGAACTGGCAGTGACCTCAGAGGGAGTGCAACAATATCATATGCCTTTCCTTGAAGTTTACAAATGAGTTTCTAATTTCTTGACTGCACATATCATTTACAACCCCAACAACTTTCTACCTCTTACTTTACTTATTTTTTCTGCTGATGTGGAAGTAGTCATCTGTCTCCTCTTTTGGTTTTTGTTTGCTCATAGTCTTCTTCCAACATAATTTGGCAATGATTTATTGCGCATTCGTCTTCCAAACAGGTGTCTGTTTTCTGGCTCTCCATGAAAACTCGGTTCCAGAGAGCAGATGGTAATAGTTAGCTGCCTTCTGCACCTGCATGGATGAGAGCAGATCTGAAGAACCTTTTCTGTACGTTGAGTAGCTCAGAGCAATATTTAAATGACCTTGTGGCTAACACGTAAGTAGCCAACTGTATCTAGCTTGGCACTGACACTGCAGTGATCATTTGTGGAGCTCAATTCAAGGTAGGAAACAGTTTGGGGAAACTAAGATAAGGCAGGATTATTTATGGCGTCATCATCTAAAAAGGTACCTCAGGGGCAGTACCAGCATGAGTGGACAATACCTGCCCAGGTGTTTTTTGCCATGTTTTGGGAATTCTTGCAGTAACTGCATGAACAAACTCATTTGCTGACCACATAGAGCTGACAAGATTGAGCTAAGCATTTGGGGACTTCTAAATTAAGCACACCAAAACTATTAGAGTTAGTTTTCTAAACATACATCAGTTTGTTACTGAACCAATCTAATCTGTAACACCTGGGAGAAGGAAGGTGTGGGAGAGATGGGTTTGAAGCCTGAGTGTTTTGAAGTTGATAAGCAGTCTGAGCTAAAAAGAGAGGGATAAGGAGAAATGAGAGAGAAAAGAGAGGTGAGGGCCAAACAGGGAACTGAGGAACTTATTACAAAATGGGTAAATCCAAGCAGCATAAAGTCACTGAAAGGAAAAAAAGGAATCAGTGAAGAATAAGAAAAAAATGGAAATCACCACTAAAAAATCAGTCCACAAAAAGACTTATATTTTAGAAAATGTTTATGCATTCAAAACTTGTTTCTAGTCATGTTTTGAGATAAAATTCGAGGCTCTAACTATCATGAAGAGCAACAGCTTCTCTGGGCATCAAATCAGGCATTCACCTCCATGGCTTGCAGGTTTGGGGCAGCCCCATCTCTAAATCAAATCAACAGGGTTCACGGAAAAATTTGAACCTTTAAGGGCAGACACTTGGTCTCTATTGAGGACTTATTTATCTTTTCCTTTCAGCCTCAGCTCACAGGCCACTGCCAACTCCTCTGTGCTGAACATGAGGTATACAGGACCATTCAGATGGTTAACTTCTTGGGGTATTTCTCCTTCACAGTTTATTGGGGGCCAGCAGCACATTTGAGTACCTGACTCTGTTGTCAGTCAGTGATTAGAGAGTCCAGGTATTATCCATTTCCTGGATGGAAATGAGACTATAGCATCACCAGCACATCAACAGCTCTCTGCACAGCATGAAGGACAGTTGCTCTTGTTTGGGAAACACTTTTTTAATTAAAAAGAAGAATCCTAGTAGGAAAAAAAAAAAAAAATCATGAGAGAATAGAAATAAATGATTATTCAGATTTTCAAAACACTACAAAATACCAGTAGTGATACACTGGTAAAAATATACACAAGTCCATTAATGCAGGGCTCAACTTTATTTCTCAAAAGGCAATTCTATAACAGGTACTTTCTCTTGTCTTTTATACTTTAGAAATTCATTGGGAAAATACACACTCTTTACATATTTGAGATTTACATTATTCAGTGGAAGAAAATAAATCTCTTAAAGAGTTCTGTTAGTAGAGAGGAATTATACCTCTTTAGAGGTATGAATAATTTCAATATTAATAACATTGTTTTGCAAATCTGTGTTCTATTCAATTTTTGAATCTGTGATCAAAATTTTAAGTCAGGTATTTTTTTCAGACTTCGTATTTTCCTAATTCCAGAGAGAAAAGTCTAATAACATTTCTTCAAATCCTTGTTAATAAACACCTCTTGTACAGAAAAAAAATATGTGGCTTGTGAAGACTGATAGTCTTTAAGAGTTTTTCCTCTATGAAAGTTGAATAATACTGAAGAATTTCTTACCTTGATCTTACTTTTTATCAGAGAAAAAAAAATATAAAAAGTCATCACTCCAATAACTTTTGGGTAGAAACAAGTAATTTTTCTCAGAAAATTTGGATTTTCTTACACACTACCAAAATAGATGCATCTTTCCCACTTTGTTTAGTGTAAAACTAACCGTTATCTTTCACTTGTTTTTTGCTTCATTGACATGCCTGCATTATAAGGCTCCTTTCTTTTCTTATTTTTTTAATACACTTCTGATGTCTGTAAGTATGGGTTGAGAGTAAATACTAACCAGGAGTGGTTTGATCTTCATGGAATGTATGCAAAATGCTATCGGGAAAGGCTGGATACTAAGGCAATGTGGGGGCTACGAGAATCTGTACAGAGTTGAAATGAAATTGACAAATATGTTAAGTCCCAGACTCTTGGGAAAGGACCAACAGTAAGAAGATCTATTTACTTCAAATATTTTTTTTCCACTAGGTCTTCAGTGCAAAGAGAAATATCCAAACTGCTGTTCATTAGAGGTTTTGAAGAAAGATGTGAGAGGCTACTTTCCTCTCCCTCATAATCCTTGCAAATCTTCTGGTAATTTCTCTTTGCATTTAGGAGCCTCTCCCATGAGTTTATCTAATTTTATGAACCTTTGTAAAAATTGGCATCCGGTGGAGAGTGTATTTTGTCATGAACTATGGCAAATATTAAATGACAGTACCATACAGAACAATATCTGTATATGAGATAGATCCTCTTATTTCTAGCACTGTATTGGTGAACCTCACATATACTGGTCAATGGTAATTTTTGACTTTGCATTATTTATTTCAGCATTAGATTTGCAGGCCATATAAATAAGTCTGTGATTACCGCTCTTGTGCAGAGATGTTCATATAGAAGGAGAACAGATAATAAATCATTAGTAAAGGATGTACAGGATAGAAGGGAGTAAAGTCATAATGGCACTTCGAAGAGTCCTTATCTTTCAGCCAGGAGCTCTTCAGAGGAGGATTATTTCCTTCCCATCCTTCAATTCTGTTCACTGTCTTTCTCCTCTTCCACATCATATTTGTGAAGAGTCAAAAACTAGGGATTCGGCATTCACAGGAAGGAGAAAGAAAGCACCAAAACCTATTTATTCCTTCTCTCAAACTGCAGAGATGGGGCTGAACAACAACTCAGAGATAGACCTGGCATTTGCCTTTAGACCAATACCCTGAGGAGCCAAGTGACATGTTAGGGTTGGTGGCACATGCCCCTACCCTCCTCCTCCCCAGGAGAAACTTCAGCCTGGTCACTGGGCTCTTTCCCACTCTTTCCCACTCTTCCCAGCTAAGATCTTACAAACCATCAATGGCTTTTCCACTACACTGCTACAGTACTCCTTCCTCAGCCAACTGGCTCCTGAGCCCCAGCCACCCCAGCTGCCCACCCTAGCTATTGCTGCATTTCAGCAATGAGGAGGGGAACAATAACTCTTAAAAACGAGGGACTGGATCTATGAGAGAGCATTTACAGCACTACATAGTGTTTGGGTATGACACAGACCATCAGGTATTTCCACCACTGTGATTTGGGGCCAGACATTGTTTTCACACAAACCAATACAAAAATGAGAAAAATACAGCTCATAACAGCAGTGCTGTTCCACACTGATATTGGTAGTATCAGAAGAAAAGTCCAGGGCCATAATGTTTACTCTTCTGGCTGAAATGATTAATTATTCAGAAATAAATCTATCAGAGGCAAAGCATTTCCTTCAATTAATTGAAATTAACATTTTGTTTATAGCACAGAGTAGGCCTTTTCCTTTTCGTAGTTCAAAGTGAACCCTGGGGGCTCTAAATATGCCTCCTGGTGATTTAATTAAAAGATAAATATGCATCTAAAAGAAGTGGAAAAGTACAGAAAGGAGGAAGAGCTAAAATTTAAAAAGCAGTAGATGTGAGGAGAAGGAATCGACTACATGGAAAATACAGAGGAAAACATAAGGGACTAAGAAAAGCACATGAATTAAGACACAGAAGAAATAAAAGAAAATAGATTCTGAATGCAGAGAGGCGTAAAAGAGTAAACAATGCGTGATGAATACATTGTTTTGAAAACAAAGGTTATTTGACCAAGTATGGGCTTGATACACGAGGGCTTGCAATTGGCTTTGTAGAGTAGAAGAATGGAACTGTAGTTCCCCAAACCTTTTTCACCCTCCAGAATTTAGAAAAACCTTCTCATACAACGGGTTTTGTATTTTGGAATGATAGACTAACAAAAGTAAGGTCCATTGCAAGAAGTAGGGACCCAATGTAAGAGCATCTGGGAGACAGCGCCAGGCCCTGAGTGAAGCAGGCAAATAGCTAGGCTTGGTGAACATACTGTAGCTGTAAACTGGATGTTGTTGGTCTTTCACAGAAGTGGAGTAATGTAGATGGCAAAAGACACGAGATATAAAAGCGAAATGTTACCTGAGTGAAAGTTGCAGCATATAGCCTGATCCCAAAGTCACTCCAGATAGTAATGGTCAATCTATGGCCATAACCCACTCGCCTGTAAACTAGTAGGGACCATCAGTGGCAGCAGCCTCGTGCCAGGATGTGGTGCCAAAGCCACTGCGCTGCTGCCTTCAGGACTTGCCCACATTGCAGCAGCTGATGCCTGAGCTGGCAGAGGGACTTGGGAAGAGCCCACCTAATTCTGCCTCTGCTCCCTGGAGAGCTCTGAATGTTTCATCACAAAGCCTTTTCCTTCTGCCATATCTCCATCCCCACAGTGATGATGACACTGAGCCAGGGAAAGAATGTGCCTTGGCCCACTGCTGGCTGCAGCGGAGTGGGACAAGAACCTGGCAAGTGTCCTTGTGAACCTGGTTGTGCCTCAGGACTTCACAGAACCCAACTGGTCTCCTGGTTCTCTCTGATTTGTAGTTACAATTGCCTGTAATTTCAAATAGTCAACAGAAAATTGTGGTTTTGATGATGATACAGGTACAAAGTAGGTGTTAACTCACATTCTTTCAACTGCTCTGTGTAAAGATTTTGAAAAAAAAAAAAAAAAACAATTCCAATCATTTAAAATCATTTCTGGAGTCCTACTATTTCGTCTTGACCACTGAGTGTTCACAAAACCCATTCAATTTCACAGCTTCCTCATTTTGCAACTCCCTCATGTTCTCTCTCTTTTCTTCCCATTATCCTATCGCTAAAGAATCTTTCCAGTTTCTCGCTGAAAGACTTACAGACTTACTCAGCTCCAAAAAGGACAATGTTCACACCAATTGTAGTAACAACTTCTAGAAACTCACAGTGAGTTCCAAAGAAACTATGACAGAAACCATAGAATATATTTTATCTTCCTGCATAGTGTTTTACGCTGGTTGATCTAAACAATAAACTGCAATCTGAAACTGCAAATGGAAGAGATATGTTATTGGCATTAAATTCTAGTGGTAAACCTAGCATTAAAGCCACTGACATTTGATTAACTTCTTTTATACGCTTACTAATATTTAAGGATGGTTATTTCCCATCTATCCTCACATTTATGATGGCATTCATTAGATCCAGCACATGATGTTGAGAGCTGCTGTGCACATTCTTGTTTGGGATTAGCTGCCTTAAACACAAAATATGAGTAAATCAAAGAGGTTCAATGGTTTTAAAAGCTGAGGTATTTCTGCTTCTGTTGACTGATCACTGACTACTCATTCTGAAATAGGTTTTGGATCAGGTCATTAAGGAAGCTGATTTTCTGATAACTTCTTACTGTAAAAATTTTTATAGAAATGCAATTAAATGTATTAACTGGAGAAGGACACCTAGATAAACATTCCCTTCTCTAAGACATCTGTCCACAAAGGCACTCACATTTTCCATTAATGTCAGAGGAAGTTAGACACATATGGAGACACACAACTATATGGCCTGAGGAACTGTAATATTCATATGCACTCACACAGGCACTTACACAAGAATATACACCCGTCACACCTCCACCCAGGAAATGGAAATCTAACAGAACAAGGATGTTAGAAACAATAACTGATCTTGTCAGGAGCTTCACACAACGTTTAATTCTCAGCGCCTTGCAAGGGAGAATTAGGAAACAGCATTGCATCTTGGGTGGGGAGAAACTGGTGGATCGAAATTAAGATGCTGGGCTGGTGAAACAGCTCAGCATTTCTGAGTTCCTGTCTCACTGGTTATGGTGTGGTTCCTCTCATGAGTATCCCAACCAAAGCTCAGAAAGGCAACAGTAAGTTTTGAATTCCTAGGATTGTTGCCAGGAAAAGTGAAGTGTTCTTCTTGAAGACAAAATAAGTGAATACGGCTGCATCCAGGGTTTATGGCTTGGGTCTGACTGCTCTTCCTCACTGGTGTAACTGCAGCAGCCGAGGATATATGTGGCTGCAGCTGAGAAAGTCAAAGGCCAGTGTTCATTTTGAAAAGGTTGTTTTGGGCATGAGGGACTGGTACAAACACAAGTCTCAGAGTTATCTGATAGAAAATTGTTCCCTGAGAAGCCTGAAACTGACTTTTCAGCAGAAGAAAGGTGAGGTTTATTTTGCTTTGCCTGCAAAAAAAAAAGAAAAGGTTTTTTTTTTACACCGAAAATGTCAATGTGGCTCAGGAAAGCTGCAGTTCTAGTGACCTGAGCACTTGCTTTCCCATATGACTCCAAATCTTAGTCTGAAAAACATTTTTCAGATGTCCTTTGAGATCGTCTTGAAACATACACTCCTTTTTCCTAAAGAATAGACTATGTAGCATCAAAGAGATTTTTTTCTGAAACTTTAATCTGTAGGTAGAGTAGTGTTTTAGGAACCTGAAACAGAACGCTGATAAGCTCCATCAAAATATTTTAGCTTTCCACCAGAAGGCTGGATGAACAGCTACACAACACCTTAGAATGGTTCACAGGCTTTTGCTAACTGGTAAAGATCAGAACCAGTTTGCCTACAATCTTATTCAAAGGAGAAGATACACATCAAATCCAGGTAGCTGGAAAAAATCTCCAGGCTGTGTAAATGGAATCCACAAAGCCTGAGGCAGCTTTTGATATCTTTCACTTCTACAGAATCTTCCTGTCTACAAAACTCATGCATGTTTCAGCCTCATGGAAATATCTAGTTGCAAATACAGATTTACCTTGCCAACGATACTGGTGAGACCCAAAAATAAATGGTAAATCATCTGAGTTTGATGGCCTTGTCAGTCTGTTGCAGGCATGAAGAAGCAGATACGTTTTTCCACATTATTTTGTAGATCTTTATCAGAAAAGTGGTGTTTATAAAGATCCTGAAGAATCAAGGTCTCACTAGATACCATCCTTCCTTTTCTTTCACCTTCTTACCAATGAACAAAGCAATGAGAATAGAAATGAGCAAAAGTACACGGAATCTTCATAATATTTCAATGATTTAAATCGCCTGTGGTGTACTTCTGATAATAAATATGAATGCTGCTAAAAATGGCATACACATGATTGCAGGGATACTGTTAAGTTTTGTTCTTGTCTGTGATACCAATGTAAAGAATTCAAAGTGCCAGACTCCTCTCAAAATGATTCATGTTATTTAACTAAATCTGAAAGAAATTTTGTGGTTCTACATGCATAATAGATATCTGTGCATTCAACAAAGTCATACATATACATTACCTAAAAAGCAAACATGCATCAGCCAAATAAGACTAACATTGATTAATCATATTCTAAATCCCATTTATCTTTCTATCTTCATACAGTGGCAACATTGCTGCTATCTGAAATTGAGCAGAAGCCCACAACACTGCCTGTTGTGATTACTGATAGGCCATGGCCTGATAAATTTTTTAACTGTAGATAAAGCCATCTGAATTTAAATAACACAAAACCTTTCTCAAATCCACCTAAAAGCCATCCTCTCAGGGGCAGGCAACAGCAGTTCAAGAGACTGCTTGCAAAGTCTGGTTCAGCAGTCAGGTACAGCCACAGCAATGCAGGATGGAAGCCTACTCAGAAGGAATACCATCCTCCTCTGGAGATAACATGGTTGATGTGGTTGATATCACCTTGAAGAGGCCTGCTTATGGTTACCATGTGCAAATCTTCATCTCAGGGCTCTGAAAACATTTTAATGCTTTCCACCACCCTTACATTACCCAGACAGACTGGATGGATGAAATACTCCACCACTTCACTGGTGGCTCTGTTACGGCTACTCAGACCTAAGAAACTTGATCTCACGGTGTTGGCATGCAAATATTTTACCCACTTTGTGACCTCTCAGAAATACAGTTCCCCAGCACACGATCATCAGGTTCCCACCGCCTGCGCTGGCCTCCTGTACTTCTCTGTAGCTGAGCTAATCCCCTAAGCCAGAGCTCAGCCTGCAGGCAGCCTCCACTTCCAGTCATCCCTGCAGAGAGGTATGGCAGTGAAAGCAAACAAGCCAAGAAGCTCTATGAAGGTTTAGAAACAAGTTACAGAAAGACAAAGAGTAGTTTCAGCAGATACTGCTGAGTAGGTCTCCTTTCGGACTCCCACAGCTCTTGAGCAACACGTTTTGTGCTGACCACATAACATGCTGCAAGCATCTCCTTCCCCTCTGAGTTCCCCCATGAGTTCGCTTGCAAATTTCCAAATCAACTTATTTATTTCCTGTCTCTGTAAGCAAGGTCAGAGGCCACATAAACAACTTGTTGATCACCAGACGCAGGCTGCATGCCTAAATAAAAAATAACAGGATCTTATGTATGTGTCATGGCTGCATTAGCATGCAGGTTTTCAGAGGAGAGAACTGCCCTGAGGTGAGTCAGATGACTTCTGCAACTCAAAGTATTGTGGGAAAATATTACTGTACCCTTCCCATGGCTTTAATTTTTTTTCATGTGCCTGCTAAGACACAGGATACAG
>VXAV01000014.1:0-68044 GCA_013399715.1 Alectura lathami
GTGCCATGGGATTTCTTGCTGGCTGGGGCAGGTGCTGGGCTCTCTGGCAGGTGCAGGGGGCCGGGTAAACACCGGCCCTCTTTTGGGTCACTGGAGGAAGTACAGACACAGAGACAGACAGGCAGATGCTTCCCAAGCCCTCTGGATCAGGCCCCCTCCTCTGCCCACACTGCTCCCTGCGGGGTCCTCCTGGGCTTGCCGGGGTTTCCCACAGGGCTCTGCTAATGACTCACTGCTCCTGCTTGGATCTAATTAGACTCCTGCCTAATTAGGCTTGTCAGCCTGGGTGGAAAGATGTGGATGGTAGGGATCAGCTCTTTGGTGAAAGGATGGGGGAAAGACAGAGCACCTGGAAGTGCTGAGTTTTGGAAGGGGCGATGCCAGGTGCCAGGTGAGAGGGATCAGGAATTGTCAGCTGAAATACAGCTGTGCAAGGCATGGCCCATAAAGAGAGAGCAAAGGGACTTTTATGGCCCCCTCCAGAGACCCTCCTGGGGCTCAGCTTTGCCTGGTGGGGAGCAGGAAACCTTGGCTCCATCCCTGCTGGGCCCACAGGGATGTCCTGAAGGAATCATGTTCATTTACACTCCTGTTAATCCCACATGTTCCCATGCTCATTGCACAGTCACATCTGGCACAGGGCTGGGCTCTGGCACCTGTGGTCAGCAAGGCTTCGTGTATGTTCCGATCTCAGCACCTGTACTGCTCCAGTGCTGCATTATTTAATCTTGCACATGTAGATTAAAAACTGAAAAGGTCGGGGCAACACCTCTTGTATCAGTAGCTAGTGTCAAATGTTATCTTCCCCTTAATTCAAACACGTTCCAACCCTAAACAAATCAACACACTGCAGTGTTTAACATCCCTCTAACTAATTAACAAAACCCAGGTGCCTTCTGCGGAAAAGCTAACTCATCCTTTTACCATTCATTCACCTTGTATCTGATCACAAGGCAACTCACTCACTGAACTAATTAGGGTTTTGCCTTTCCTTGTCTTATAAAACGCCCATGAATGAACAGCCTGTCTGCAAGGCCCAGCCCAGCTCGCACCTGTGTCCTCCCAGCCCTCCAATTTCTCACCATGCTGCCAGAGCCAGCACTGAACTCAGCAAGGGCAGCAAAGGGAAAACAGCAAAAGAGGTGTCACTCACGTGTAGTTCAGAAAAGCCTGTCCATGCCTATCAAAGGTCCTTTGAAAGTCCTGTCAACGTGTAAGGAGCCCTGTACGGTGAAAATGCAGCAGTGTCCAGATGACCCACCACATGGCTAAGCAGGGGACTGGTGGGTTTTTGCTCTACCCTTGACTGCCTGGAGAGCTGGGATGCTCAGAAACACATCGCTGCTGCTTGGGGATCACCTAAGCTAAGCTACCCACGCGGCTCAGAGAGGACCTCAGCCAGTCCCCCACGGGCTCTGCAGCAAAGATGGCAACAATGCAAGGGCTTGGAGTAGTTTCTGCCCAGTGCTGGTGCCTGTGCCCCCATGCTCCCTAGAGGACAGCTGCCTTAGGCAGTGTTTTTTGGGGGCACCCAATGTGAGGAGCTGAGGGGGCCCACAGGAGAAGGCACTTTTTAAACACTGCACACAGGAGCTGCCGTCCCTGGGGTAAAAGCTTTCATTTGCTTTGGTAAATAGGTGAGTGAGGACGAATGGGAATGCAAATACAATGAGGAGCAGTGAAGAGCCTCCAAGGTGCAGGAGCTCTTTCATCTCCTGCCCAGCACCCAGGGAGCTGCCTGTCTCCAGGGCACTGACAGAGGCAGGTTTTAAAAACAGCACAAGCAACATGGGCGGGTGGGAAACACAAGCAGTGCACTGCTGGCCAACAGGGCGTTGGAGGGGGGCTGGCATTCCCTGAGAAACAGGCCAACACCACCCAGCAGTGCTCATGCCAATGACCTGAAAGCTTTGATTTGTGCAGCTGATGTCCTCAACGTCCTCTTCTACTTCCCTGTGTCACCTCTGAAGGCAAAGCAGTACATGGAAATCGAGCAATTCCTCTGCCTGGGCTCCAATACGAGGTCCTTCCATCTGCGGAGAGGGTGGTGGGAATTTTCAGGTGTCACAGCTCCTCATGGTGCTGCTGGTCAGCCAGGTCACCTCCCAGGTGACAGCAGCAACTCAACACCGGCTGCAGCATTTCTGCTGGGCCTCCTCATCCACGAGGGGAAATACCTGAACACAACGCATCTGGGATGCAACAATCCCTCCTCTCTTCCCCATCTCCTCCCCACCTCCACCCCCACGATGTGATGTACCATCTCCAGTTTACAGCCAAATAGGATAAAACATCCCAGAACCTGAGGTTTTGACTGAGATAAGCAGCAATTTTCATGGGTGACAGAAACCACAGCCATAAGGGAGCGCAAGCAGCCACCCACCCGACGCTGAGCCGGGAGCCTGCTTTGCAGCTGAAGTGGCTGAGATAATGGCTGTGAGCTTCCTCTGCTTGTAAAAGGATGAAAGCCCTGTGTGGGGTGAGAAAAGGGGCTGAATATCACTACCGCCACATGCCCTCAAGCAGAATGTAAATCTTCTAAGAGAAGGAAAATAAGGGCACACACTGGACCCCGGTGATAAAAGCAATGCAAACACTGAGTTACAGGTAGGGCTACATCCATTCCTTCACCCTCAGTGCAACAGAGTCAACAGCACAAATACTGAAGGTGTGGGAATAAATGAGGCAGAAAACTCAGACTTAAATTTATTTAGAGGAAAAATGACTTTACAAGAGGTTGATGCTGATAACTAAAAAGGAAGATAAATAAAAGCTTGTTACAAAACCTAATGGTTTCTGGCAAGTTACAGAAAAACTGAAGAATTTTACAGTCAATAACCTGCTCACTTTTTACATAATTACAAATTAACATACAGCAATTAGGTTTTACCCTCTTTTTAAAAAATTCTTCTTTTTTAAACTTTTATTTTTTTAAAACTTTTTTTTATGGGTTCAACATGAAAATGCAAAGCATATATTTATTTTTTTTAAGAACCAAACCAAAAGCAGAGGTATATCAGGTTATTACAATACACCTCCTCAGCGCTCTGGGAATTACTCAAGTGCATTCCATATTAGTACAAAACAAACTCCAGGCTAAACTTTAACCATAGGCGAACTGAACTGGACATAGGATTTTTTTTTTTTTTTTGAGTCACTGTTTAATATCGATAAAGAGAATAGTAAAATACTTTAGAGCATGGAAGTGATTGATACCTATAGACAGCTTAAACACATACAAAGCTTACAGCTGTATGCAAAGCAGTGGATGTCATCCTGCCCCCCACCCCCCAAGCGATGGAAGCAGAATATATCTGGGCAAAGCATCAGTGTCAGTGAAACGCGTGGGCAAGGAAAGGGCCCTGAGCCCCCAGAGCGCAGGTGGGAAGGGAGCCGGCGCTGCACTGCTGGTGACTCAGGGGCCAGAGGTGGAGGTTGGGCCAGTTCAGCTTGCCTATCTTTAAAACTTAGCTGCGTTGCCAGATCAAGATCTTGTGGTTGATTGCTGCCCCTTCTGACAAATGATGCAAGTCAGGAGCAGTAGGGGAGGTTTTTTATTTAAAAGGTGCCTTAAATTATGTTAAATTCCCAAACCTGGCCAGCAGGCAGAATAATTTCCAGAGTTCTGGTTAACAAGGAATGTTTTGTGGGATTTAAGCAGATAGTCTCCCTTGTGCCCACTGCCGGGTCCTCCCTTGCTCGGGTCCTCCCTTGCTCCGTGCCACAGATATCCTGCTCAGCTTCCTTGGCATTTGGCACCTGCTTAACCCCTTCTGACCCAGTGGCACTCAGCAGGACTCTGATAACAGCTCTGAGACTTCCTAACGCAGCAAGGAAGGTGCAAAGACGATCAGGCTCTACAGATGCTCTTGCCTTTTGAAGGCCGTACAAACCCGCTCAAGCTCACGGCAGTGATCTAACTCCAAGAGCGGAGAGGAGGAGGGTGGTGGTGGTGTGGGGCCACAGAGGGGGACACAGCCAGGCCATCAGAAGCCAATTGCTCAGCTCCTGCCCCTGCCTTCTCCTAAGAGCCATGGTGTGGGGCCAGGGGGCTTCATGAGCAAAAGGCTGCTGGGCTCTGCCCATGGGGAAAGGGCTTGCCCTGCCTGCAGTGGGACCGTAGCCATATTCAAATCCACTTTGGTCTAAAAGTGATACAAAGCACTTGGCCCTTCGTCCCCTCCCAGGGTAAAGCCAGGCCAGTGCCAGGAACAGGGCTCTGTACTAGGCATAGGCATGCAGAGGGGGAAGCAATGACACATCTGATTGTCTCCACGTAACCAAACTGAAAAGTGACAAGACCAGTTCCAATTAAAGTGCTTTAAGGCATCAGACTGACAAAGTTACACACTGAGATGATCACGTCGTTTGAAAGAAACTAAGGCCAACCCCCCACACCTCCATCGAGTCCCACACCGTTTGCTACAGCTGCTCCCTAATCACCAGGGACTTATGTCACTCCTCCCAGCTAGCACTGACCAGTCCTGTGCTTCGTCCGAGACAGTTCTGTACCTCGGGAACCCCATGCAGGATGAGTTTTGGGTTCTGAGTGGGATCAAGGGAGCGGCTGTGGGAACCAGCGTCAGGCTGGGCTGAAGGAACAACATGTTCTCAGCACCTGCAGGACGGCTGCCAGGTGTGGAACTGAAGCAAACATGATTTTAAGGCCAGGAAAATGCAAGGATATGGTGCTGTAAAACTGCGACTGTAGTCTAGCAGACAACCTTAGGCAACCTGCAGGGATCAGAGTGGGAATCCGACTCTGGGAACCTATGCCAAGCCTTTCCAAAGAAAACCTGAGTGGGAAAAAACAGAAGGCTGAAGAGATAAAAACAAATCCTCACCTTCCTAAAGGTAAAAGAAGGAAGAAGTAGTGTGGGAGTAAAGGCTCCACTCCAAGAAAAGCAAGTACAGCTACGTACATCCTTCAGGGACAAAGGTCTGCCCACCGGAATTTAAGACACTAACAGCTTTGATATGCAGTATCCCTCCAGTACGTGACCAGGGAGATCACGTAGCAAATGTTATTTTCACTGAGGGCCCAGGATGCTCTTCTTGGTTTGCACAGGTCAGCAGGGGGTGAAAGCAGGCATTGGGTCTCCCTTCTGAAGCCCTTCTCAAAGCCACGGGACGCTCCCCTGCCTTGTGACTTCACGGTGCGCTGGGGAAAGACGTTGGGATGTACAGGAAAGCTCAGACTGGCAAAGGCTATCACAGACTCCAGGGAATGTTCAGAAATACCAGCGACCTGACCTCTGTTTATACAACAGCAACTGAGCCATGCACTGGTTTGGTTTCCAAAAATTTCAGCTTGGCACATGCATTTTCACAGACGTACGAACAGTGGGGCAGAAGTTAGCTCGTTAAGCGAGCAATTTCCTTGCTGAGAGGATAACACCCAACACCAGCACACGCCTCCCGCCCAGCCAAGAAGAGCTGCCTGGATCTGCCTGGACACCCAGCAGGCCCTCGCAGCACTGCAGGATGCAGTGTTTTCTCTCCCTTTGCCTCCAAGAGGCATGAGAAAGCCTAAGGAAAATATTTAATCAAGGAAACTAACCGATAGGAGGAGTCCTGTCTGAAGTCCCTGCTTCTCTTCGCAGACTTTTTTGGCCCAAACATGCTCTGCCCTAAAGAAAGCTCTCGGTCGGAACGGTGTAACTCTGGGCTGCTAAGCAGCACTGCCCAAACCCTGTCTGTATACAGCCCAGGGAGATAAGAACATCAGGTTTACCAATCTCTTGGTAAGAAAATTAAGATAAAATAAAAAAAGGGAGGAAAAAAACAAAGCACTCCCCCAAACCCCAAACAAAAGCAAACTAAAAAGTAAAAATAAAAAAATAAAACCAAGTAAACTTTTTTTTTTCTTAAAAAAAGAACTCTTTCAAACAAACAGAAAGATAAATATTTTTGCAAGCCCTGCTTGCAATTCAGAACAAGCACCAAATAACATTAAAAAAAAATAAAAATAAAAACAAATCTCAACCCTTTTTCCTTTCTTCCTTTTTTTTTTTTTCTTTTTTTTTTCACATCATAATAGTTGAGAGAGCTTCAAAGCAAGTGGGCGGCTTAGGACTCCCACACGGACCAGCGCAGACCAGGCTGAGCATCCTCACCATCAACGCTGCTGATACTCAAACTGTTACAAACTGTTGCGTGTCACTAGCTTGTGAGAAGCTAAAGAGCAAGCTGAAATCAAACAATAGTGCAACGAAAGAATTATTGCGTTGTTTCTTTTTTTTTTAAAGCAAAACTGGTCGGAAGGGAAACGCACTTGATTGCTTTAAACTCTGAGCAAACCTCTGAGTTATTCTCAAGCTGATAACGTCTCATCACCGTCTACAAATCCGCCAGGCCAAGTCCCCTGAGAGAGTTTGGAAAAATTATAATGTGGGGAAAAAATCTGGCTTGCTGCATTTCTCTTGCCCGGCTGGATGCATCACTGTACTCCACAGCTGGATAAACATCTCCCAGTCGGCACACGCCACTCCAGTGCCAGACCTGGCAGTGCTAGGTGAACAGTTGGGCTCGATGATCCAAAACACCCAGAGGTGTTTTCCAACCTAAATGATTCTATGGTTCTACAACTCTGTACTCCTCGAACCCTCCCCTTCTGATGATGGTGACATAGACACGGGCTCGCTCACCACAGACCACACAGCGATGGCAACGGACCTGGCATGCCGGGCCTTTGGACCTGTTGCACAGTGTTTTTGTCCATAAGAACACATTGTTCTCCCCAGAAACTAGTGCATGGTGTTGTACAGGCACAGGAACTAGGAGCCATCTCCTCAGAGCTCACTCCGCTCACAGCACTCAGTTCCCTGACCTGTGACACCTCACTGAAGTGCTCTGAAATTACTGTTCCGCCTTAGAAACCAGCTGGAGAAGCTGACAAAATCCAGAGGAACACAAGGCTAGCGGTAACGTAAAGAGTGTGGGGAGAAAAACACAAAAAAACAGAACAAAGGTCCCTAAAAGCAGATTTCCAGCCATCACTCCAGTAAGCCACCAGGCTTGCATGAAGGGATGTCAAATGCAACTGGAGAAACGTATCCTGGCAAAAAAAAAAATATATATCTTAGGAGATGGGAGGGAGTGAGCTGTAGCTCGAAGGAGTGCTTGAAAAGTTTCTTGGAGTTGTTCCTACTTGAACACCGCCTGTTCTGGCTCCCTGGGGTTGCCTTTCAAGCCTCTTGAAATCCTCTTTTCCACATAATTTTAAATGTACCCAAAGTTGTTCCTCTTGATTTTGGAAACAGTTTGACACTTATCTCCTCTGCCCCACAGAAATCTTTTGGAAATATCTCCCATTTTTTTTCTTGCCTGAATTTTTATTTTGAACACCGTTACTCCTTCCTGGTGTGCAGTACCCTTCTGAATCCAGATGGCCCATACCATGAGCACAAAAGGGGCGTGCGAGCCAATGGCGTTACAGCTGGGGCATTAAGGGCAAGATATTTAATATCTACACGCTCCCTGAAAGTCATCAGGTATCACCTATCCCCAGGGGCCGAGCTCATCTTGGCTGTACAGACTGTAAGCATATCCCAGTGGATACACAGACACAGAGAGGGATATATACAGTATATCTATATGCCAGTGTGTACGCACCATTTGTAGAGTCCTAACCTTTTGCTGAATGCTTGGTTTTGGTTCCCTTCCCCGGAAAAGGGGAATATGAAGGCACAGACCCCTTAAGGCTACGTTCTCTCATCCTTTAGCAGTACGAGCAGACAGAAAACATCCGTCCCAACCGATCTGAACCGAAGTTTGCACAAGGAAGTGGTACTACTTGCTGCGCGGTCAGCCTCTGCGGTGAGAATTCACACAAATCCAAGGAAAGAGACCATTTCCCACCACTTTAAAACTTCCACAACGTTTTACTGAAAACCTCCAGACACTTGCCAGGTGCAGGCACCAGCAGCGTGCTGTGGATCGGGCAGGGAGATGTTCACTGTATGAAAGACGAAAGTGACTGATGGAGCCATCCCTACTCAGCAGAAGATCTCCTCCCCCTCCGGAGGTGCTTCTGATGAGTGGGAATCTGCAGAAAAAAAGCAAACAGGTGGGCATCAGTATGGGAATATAGCAGCATGGGAGGCAGAGCAGGACTCCAGACATGTGGAAACACTGCTCTCTGCCCAGTCCACTAGGGAGCTTAAAAGATGGCTAGTTCCCAGTGAACACATTTTTGTTTTTAGGTAGAATGGGTCGAGGCAAAAGGAGAGCGCACCAGAACGGTTGTAGACATTGCTTACAGAGCTGTACTTAATGCTGTCAGAGCTGGAGCAGACAGAAGGATCCCAGCAGGTTCTGAAAGCACATGCGCTGAAGCAAGACACACTCCTCTCTGAAGCTGAGAAGCACAAGGAAAATGCAGTTTGTGGAAGCTGCTCAGGATAGGACAAGGAAGGGAAGGAAAACGGAGGGCAGCGTGTCTCTCTGACAACCCTAGGGGCTGCAGAGCAGGCAGAAAGGTGAGAAGATCACTTTAAGCTGGGAATTTCACTCATCACATCTGATCTTCCCCATCTCTCACTGTCACCATCTCTGCTCAAGGCAAGACGGCTTCCACAAGTTCACTGGCTGGAAGGAAGAGCCAGCTCACTGACCCTGAAATCACATCTGTAACCTCCCCAGCACTCACCAGATTCCTGGGAGCGATGTCCCCTGCCCTTTTTCTTCTTTTCCTTCTTTTCCTTTGGTTTGGATAAACTGAAGAGGCGGGTAGGCATCTGGGGTTGTTCCTCAGCTGCCTTGTTAGTCTGGTTTGTTGTGCTAAGCAAATGGGAAGTGCTTTTCTCTTTGTGTGTCCTTGAAAGACTGTTCCTTTTGGGGGAGACAGACAGTTCTGCATCAGAGTGCCCTTGCTTAGGAAAGGAAGGGTTCTTCTGCTTGGAGGTGCCCTCGAGGCTGGACTGGAAGCAAACTTTAGCATGTTTTTCATGTTGATTTGACACCTGCAAAAGAAAAGAAAGAAGTTTCACTGGTGCATCAAAGAGGCTAGCAGACAGCTGGACAGGAAAGATGTTTCCGAGACCCCTCACAGAGAGGGAGTGCTCTTGTGACCATCCAGCCCATCCACTCGCTAGAAAGCAGAGCCCATCCAGGCAAAGCAAAGACAGAAGCAGCCCTTTCTGTTTCAGGCAGATGATGCATATAAAGAGTAACGCTCCAGGATCTTCTGCTCCTACATGTACCATGCTATGCATCAACAAGCCAAGGGCAAACATTCTCTAAGATGTCCAAGTCTCCAAGACTCACCCGGCGCTGTTGGTGTGCACAGACAGTGGCACAAGGCCAAGGGGGAGCGTGCCTCTCCAGGCACGGCACGCCAGCCAGCAGCACGAGCCAGGCATGACGCAAAGGAAGCCTTCCCGAGCGAAAGATGAAAGCAAAACGTTTCCCTGATTTTTCTAATGTCTGTCTCAGGGTGTAATTGAGCCCTCGCTTTCAAAGGGAAGATGAAAACAACAGCTCAACAAAGCCTCACCAAACCCCCTATTAATAGCTCTGAACTGTCAGCGAGATGCCTGCATGAGAAGGTGCTTCCTTTCCTTGATCCATGGGCCTCAGCTGCTTTACCTTTCAGCCTCTCCCATCGCATCTGTGCCCAAGCATGATGGATGCTGATGCAGCTTTGCTGTGAGCTCAGGGAACTCCTGGCCTGATGAAGGCTGGGGTGGGAGGGAGCAGGCAGTCCCCTGGTGATTTGCTTGACAGGGCTCACTGCTGAGCTCTGCAATTAGTCCATTCAAGCACCCAAAATCATTTCTATTCCACAATCCAGCATTTACAAACTAATTTTGCTACGGTTCCAAACAAATTGCATTCAAAATCAGGAAGTTAGAAACACACAAACAATCAACAGCTTAAGGTTCAAATTCAGCCCATGTTTTGCAAACTGATGCATGCTCTCCTCAGTCAGATTGCTGCACAGTGATAAAAAATAAACCCTGGCATGCTAAAAATGCACAGCACAGAACAGGATCTGTGCATGGGCTTCTGTTTAGTTCTGGACAGTCAGACACCAAAACCCTCTTGCACCAGAGCAAGTGACCTTTGGGCCATTTCCAGACTGCAGATGTCTGGTCTCTTTAGGACAGGAACAATGTCCATCTCTGCTTAATATCAGCAACGCTTCTAGAGACAGACACAAGCACACGATCTGTAAACAGCAAGGCCTTCATGGGGCCACACAAGTGGCTCCTGCGACAGCTGAAGGGTGCAGGTAAGCAGCAACATGTGGGCTGTTCTGAGAAAAAATCCTCACCTGCCTCAATGCTCCACAAAGCCAAACCCACATGGGGTTAATGCGGAAGGCAACACCTTGGATGTCCCAGCACATCCTCCCTACATGCCTCTGCCAACTGGAGGCACGGGAAGAAGGCAGAGCGCACTGGTAATACCTTGGTGCCTTTCAAGGTGCATCACACACAGCCCTGCCCACCGTGTGCAAGGAAAGAACCAACTTTAAGCACCAGGCCCTGCATACCCTGGGCTGGGCTGAAGCCAGGCTGCTGCTGCGGCCAGGAGCTCCCCACAGAGCGCTGCTCCCCTTGGAGCCTGCCTGTTGGCAGCATTTACCTGGTTGTCATCAGGCTCCAAACATTTTTGAGGTTGTCGCTCCATGTCTTTCATGAATTGCTCCCGCATCTTTTCCAGCTGGTTCTGCCTAATACAAAGCTTTTCCATTTCGAGCTGGTAGGAGGCTTTCATCTGCCGCAGCTCCTCTCGGCGGCGCTCGAGCTCCTGCCACCCTCGCTGGATCTCCTCCTCCCTCTTGGCCAGCTGGACGTCCAGCTCTGCCAGCTTCTTTGCCCGTGCTTCATGCTCCTTCTCTGCCCTCCGCTTCTCCTCCTGGTGCTGTGCCTGCTGCTTCTTCAGGTTGGCGAGCTCCTGGCGCTGCTTCTCCAGGTTGCGCTGCTTCTCCTGCTCCAGCAGCGAGGCTGGGCGGAAGAAGCCTCGGTTCAGAGCCCTCTCGCTCAAGACCAGCTTCTGACTCTCGATGTAGGTGTCCTGCTGCAGGACAACACCCTAGGAGGGAAGGAGAGAGACATGAATGCAGAGCCCTCTCTGGGGTGAGCAGCTCCATATGCGAGCACCTCAGTGCACCACTGAACTGCTTCTTTCTCTGACACATTCAGTGCTCAGCTGAGGATGCTGCAGCAGAAACTTTGCTGGTCGAGATCTAAACATCCACCTGCAGTTTCCAGGCACCAGCTGATTCCTGCTGCTGTGCTGGTAGGCTGAACGCAAGCTGGCTGCAGGGTATTTGACCATGCAGGGATGGGGAAGGAGAGACGGGGATGAAGCACGAGTGGCTGTTAGTGCCTGGCGTGCTGTGCAGTTTGGGCAAGCAGCACGCAGAAGTGGGCTGAGAGGGCAGCATACCTGCAGAACGTTGAGCAGCTTACGGAGGCTGGTAACACTTTGGAGGACCTGCTGCAAAAAAACAAAAGCATGGCTGTTAGATTTCACTTGGTGCCAAGGCATGAATAAAGCACCCTCCTTGTCTGCTCTGACCCACCCGTGACTCTGACAAGCGGCACAGCTGCCCCTCCTACATCTTCTTTTTTCCTCACTCATCACCTGCAGCAACTGTATCATCCCCTGATGCACAGCCCGGCCCCAAATGCCTCCCTTGGACATTTCCCAGAGGTTCCTGGTCTTATTGTCCTCACTGCCACCAGCGCACCAGGCGGTCACTGAACAACCTGTCCACAGCCACGGGGAGGGAACGTGCAGAAACAGTGCACAGACCTCATGGGAACTTCCTGGTCCCATTTCCCACAGCATCAACAAACACAGTGATCGGGATGAATCCTGGGAATTCACTTGGAGAGTTTAGGGAAATGGCTTCAAGGAGTGGACAAATTAAAAATCTAAAATGAATGCGTACTTCTTGTCCTCTTCCACCCCAGCTGACCTGTACAAGTCCCCTTGTCATTTTATAGGAAAATGGCAATGCAGCAGACACACAAGCACAGCAGGTGTGCTCATGGAGGCTCTCAGAAAACACAGGTAAATGCAAACCCTTGTGCATCACCATAGAACCAAGAGCAAGCCACTTTGGTGTGATGTCCTAACCCAAAATTTATTTCTAGCCTAGCTAAAAAATTCTCTGAATCTCATATATCCACCAATTACCTTTAAGAAGAGCAAAATCACAGCAGCGTTTGCAATAGCGGCGTGATAGCCAGCATTAAGAGAGCAGCTTCTCATTCTGCCTTTAATGCTAATTGGGAGTTATGAATGTGTATCAAAGGGAGAATACAAATCTAATTGCCCCAATTCACTGCACCTGCAACATAAAATTAAACTCCCTCTGTCTGCAGATGCACAATAAATACAGTCCTGAACATCCGAGTGGTAATTAACCCTTGATGCCTATAATCAGCACATACCATCTTGCTGGCAAGCAGATGACAATCAGCAAATTCCCTACCCGAACATCCAAGGTTAAACAAATAACTGACACAGTGGGTTCAGCTTGATGTATTTAAACGTCTACACGTGCTTCAGCTAAAGTAATGCATTTTCTTTTACATTATCACCTATTGAGACAAATTCACTTGTCACTTAAATGAAGAAAACAGCTGAGCAACAGAATCTATCCTTACCTCGCTATTTCTTTTCAATATGAACATCAGATTAGCATTTCCAGGCTATGAAAAGATCAGACAACATGAGGACAAATGAGAAATCACAGCAAATGTGTTCTGAAGCTGAACTGATGACAGACACATTAACCTGTGCCCCTCCATATTCCATTCTGGGACAATTCATGCATGTTTTTTAGGCAAGTTAAAATCATAGCAAATCATGCGTTAATTAGGTGTAATTTTGGAGTTACTTGATGAATCGATCCACAACAAGAAGAGGTGCAAGGTTATATCTGACCTTGTCATTTCACTAATGATGCATAATTAAACACATGCTTTAGCTGATCTGCAGACAGATGGCACACAACCTCTGCCACAGAGGAATACCGCTGAACTAAAGTGGTTTTCAAGTCAGGATTTTAGCTGCAGCAAAGTGGTTTTGACTCCATACTTCCAATTTTATGTTAAATTATTAGGGTACATCTAATGGCCAATAAATTTAGGCATTTTTCAAGACTTGAGCTGTCACTCTCTTGAGCTCAGAGTGGCACCAAACAGGTAAACCAAGTGATACCTTCTTTAAAATGCCGTCTGACTCGGTTCTCCGAAGGTCCTGACCATCGTCGCCGTCACCCTTTGCTCCACCTAAAGCAAGAAGCCAGCATTGACACTGGTTATTCAACATTTTAAGCCACAGATGAACTTGCTAGTGTCTGAGAAATTCAATACAGGCAATGGAGATGTTTCACAACAGGGGCCACAGAGCATTTCACACTTTAACCAAATGTGTTTGCTCCCTACACGTACTGAACATGTCAGATCCACCAGGAAAGGTGAATGTGAATTCAGATGAGGACTGCCTTTGGTTTCAAACAACGTGCTGATAAATCTGGAACACGTGTGTGCTCTACCTAGCCCCCAAACTGCTTTTTGCTCAAAAAACAAACAAACAAACAAAAAAAAACCACAAAAAAACGTATTTGCTGAGTGAGGCAGAATAAGAGCAGATGGGGAAAAATAAAAAATAACGATATCATCTCAGGGCATATTATCGCAGGTATAGTTTCAATGCCTCTCTGTCCAAATGCAATTTATAGCTGGGTTAGACTGCTGTCAAATACTGGTGTGTAATTTTATGCTAACATTTTCTCGACAGCTTTAGTTACCAGAAACCTTTATCTTCAAAGGGACCCTGGACTTCTCTGTCTAGCTTCTCCCTGCATGGCTTGTATCACTGCTCCCAAGCAGGACTGAACTGACTTGTGGGGCCAGGAGCCACGTGCTGTGCCCACGAGCATGTTCCTCTGCTTGCAGTGCGTGAAGAAGTCACAAAGCTCTTTTGGTCCTTTAGTTCCTACCAAGCCCACACTCTCCCTGCCAGCTGAGATGTGGCCCATGGGGAAAGTCCCTGCCTACAGCAGTAACCTCCCTGCTGCTTCTCTTAATGATACAACTTGACATACACCTGTATGCACCTGCAGCAGCCTGAACAACATTGTGCTTATGGCAAAGTCCCTCTCCTCCCACCACCCTCCAGGCAGGCTTTGCTATTGAAGGCTGACCCTCATCCTCCTAACAGACTTCCTTTGCTGCGGTTCATCCCTTCTGCCTCTCCGGTTCATCCCTTCCGCCTCTCCGCAGGAGGACTCACAGCCCTTCTGCTTTGCTGGAGGGGAGAACGAAGGGGAGTCAGGTTACAAGCCTTGCTCGAGGTTGCACAGGTTGTGAACAGTGTTGTAGGCCTCCTGGCTTACAGCTGAACAAATAGGCCCTGCTTTATTTTCCTAAAATCTCCCAAGACCCTGTAATTATTAAGTTACAGCCTAATTCAAAAGAGGGTATATTTCTAGAAAAACAAACAACAACAACAACAAAAACCCTGAGAGCAAGGGGGAGAGCTGGGCAATGAACAGCCTGAGGTTGTCCCATTCATCACTGCAACAGAGAGAGGCACAGCCCTAAACAACCCCCTCCAGCTCTCAGCGTGAATATATTTGTCATGATGATGACAAGGCCCGTTGAGAGCTTTGCAGCTTTCCAAGAGCTGGGAAAATACATACTTCTCATGTCTGACTGTCTGGAGCTAACACTGCTCCTTTAATGCAGAAGGTCAGATGGGGTCCAACGATCCCAATGCCGAGCCAGACACTAGCACAGCAAAACTGGCTGTGAGTATGAGAGAGACCACAGAGAAAGGAATTTGAGGACAGGGAAGTTTCTGATGACTAGGGAAAAGAAAGAGAGCGCTGGGAAGCAGCCAGCTAGGCAGCTGAAATAAACTTATTTGCTTGGGAGAGACTTTATTGCCTCAATAACACACACAGTTGTATGTGGAACACAAATGCATAGAGAGCACAGCCAGGGGAGAAGGTGCTTGATTCAGCAACATGCTGAAGTTGCAAAGGCAACAGCACTAGGCTCCTGGCTTGACAGCACCTGGAAAAGATAACTGCAGTTAAGAAGAACATGAAGAAACTAAATTATAAGAAAGCCAAATGTTTATGTGTAGAATGTAAGTAAAGAAGGAAGGATGATTTAGAGAGAACACAGAGAGAGAGAGGAGTGAAGAGTTCAGATGTTCAATCCTCACATAGCCATGGGTTCTCAACAACTACCATTTCACCTGTACTTTTTCTCCTGCTCTGATATTTAATTTAACTACTGGTACTGCAAAAAAGTAGTGAAATCCAAATACATCAGCTGCTGAAGTCCTTCAGAAGCAAGAGGACACGATGACATTAAATATCATTAACAAATGCTGCTGTGGGCACAGCAACTACTCACACTTGGAGGCATTCATCTGGTGACTGTCAAATCCTCCAAAAGTTTCTGCCCTTTTAGGAAGAGAGACAGGGCCATCTCCTTCTTCATCAATGGTGGCACTGCCGAGCAGGTTCCTGTTCACCAGGTCTTGCACCAGTTCCACTGAGAGGATAAAACCAGCAATATCTCTGTTAAAGACCACCTCAGGCTTCTGACCTACTTTCATCCCTACCTTCACATGCTTTTCTATCATAAGAACTCATGTTTCTATGACAATGAAATGAACAGTGTGCGTCCCCCCTGCAAAAACTCACTCTGACAACAGCATTTAATAACTTTACCCTTTCCAAAAAACACACTGAAAAGTTGCATGAGTTTTCATTCAACCTTGCATTTGCCAACAGACTGGCTTGTTCCTTACAGGTACCACGAATGCCTGTGGGAATCTGAGCCCCCCTCAAACATTGCTGAGCCTCGAGCACAGCGAAAGACAGCATGGTCCATACGTCAGACAAGGATAAAATCCTGGGCTGCCCCTGACCCTCAGCTCAGATTCAACACAGGATTGTTCTCTGCGCTGAGGCTTCTTTTCTGCTTTCTGTCAACAGCCATCAACACCTGCTTCCTTTCCTCATCCCCATTACTTGTCCCTGATGCAATACCACGAGTAGCAGCATCTCCTCCTCTATACTGTTATTCACTCTCTGGGGACAAGAAGGCTTCCTTGTAAACAGTGTAAACACTGTGCTTGAGAACTGATGGATTCACTGAAGGTGGGTGTGCTGGCTAGTGCCACACTGACTTGCTCACCTTCATTTATTACAGCTTTCATGATGGCTTCTCCTTTTGGTGCTTCTTCAGTATTGGCTCTGAAGAACAGTCTGGAGCCTGGTATGTCCTCTTGTAAAAAGGTATCTGCCATGTCAGTGAAGATCTTGTCTTTCTCCTCCAGCAAGTGGAGGATCTGCCTGTCCTTCTGCTGAAGTTGTTCTGTGGGGGTGAGCACAAAACAGAGATTAAGACCAAAAATAAAAGCTTAGGCGAGGAAGTGGAGCGATTCCTGAGATATTGGCCCCACCTAGTGGAACCCGGTGACACAGCTGTGCCCTGAGCAATCTTGCACAGCATCCAGCAAGCTCAGAAAATTGTAATGCAAACAATGTGAGGTGCAAACAAGGATTGCAACTATTTGCTGGATACAGGGTCCTTATTCCTCAAAGAAAAGTCATAGTTCAACCATGCATACAGAAAAGAATAATAAAACCCAACACAACAATTGCTGTAAACTTTTCAAAATTATTTCCAAGCTCTGCCTTTCTGTCCTAGGCAGTTTCTTACCTTTCAGTGCTCTGACTCTTGCGTCTGACAATTTCTTCTCAAATTCAGACTCACAAGGGACTCCTTCATCCTCATCCTTATCCCTGCATGAGAGAGACACATCTCAGTAACTGTCAGAACACAACCACGTGCCTCGCTCGCCTTTCCAGAGCAGCTTGGTAGCTTACATGGTATTTATTGTGTCCTGAATGATCTGTATCCAGCCATTACGCTCTTCTTTGGAGCTGGCATGCACTTCCACCATTTCGGGATCTTTTACACCCATGCTGATTAGGAACAATCCCTTCTCTTCGTGAGCCACTTCTCGTACAATCAGCTTCTTCAGAGAGATCACAGTGGATTTCTGGTCCTTCAGATGGAAAGAGATGGGTGAGGAGGGCAAAAAGTGCCTAGATATGAACTAGCATTCAAAATCTCCCACTACCAATACTACTAGCTCTCTGAGGCTGCAAACATCTTTTGAAGCTACTGGCTAATTATAAAATAAAGCACTTAGATGGAGTCACAAAACAGGGAAGGGCTTGCTTTCCTCCATTATTCCTCTAGGAAAAGCAATTTTACACGTTTTGTTTCAACAGGGAAGTGATTTAAAATTGAATCTGAGGTTTTGAAAACTCTACCATATTTTGCTCTACCTCCAGCAGACCTTTGGTCTCATCTCCTCCTGCCCACGCTGTCATTAATATCACAGCTCCTTAAACTTTGTGAAGCTTGCTAGCAGCTGCACACACACATTACCTTCTCAATCTCTCCCTAAGATGGAATAACATCTTATTTTTAAATCTCACAAAAACCCTACTGTTCTCAGAAGCTCATAGTTGACTCCTTTGATGGACAAGACTTGTATGTAAGAGGATGTCCACTGTGTGCTATAGTCTGTGTGTAATCAACCTGCCTGGGTTAAAATGTCCCTTTGCTGTTGTGTGAGTGCCTCTGTGCATTTTCCAGGGTGCTACACTTGGGTGATTTGGACTTCTGTGCAAACCAGCTCCCTCTATGTAGAGCCCTGAGTTTGTTCACATCACTGATGGAATTGGAATAACAGATTATCAGCTTTCAAAATACTAAAAAGGTCGAAAGGACACAGGTTTAGCCAGTCTAAACCATGTCTGCAAGGTACAGTCCTAACAGACGCAATTAGGCACCAGACTTTCTCTAGCCTGTCAGTGTGCCCAGACCTTTAGGAGACCTGCATTCAAAAGTGAGTGGCTCTGGTTTTGTGCAGTACAAATATATTCTTCTGACATTTATTTGAATGCTGTCCTGCTAAATTTACTGCAGCGGTGTTCCCCACCCCCCCACAGGGGTTCATAATAGCAGAAGACAGCATCTTCTGCTAAGATTTGCTTTTACAATGTTTGTGCTGTGCCATTACTCCCCTTCCCCCCAGCTCGCTGCTTCAGTTTGCACAAACTGAAAAGGAGTACGTGCATCAAGTGGCACGCAGATTTTCAAGGCCAATTATCAGCGGTGCCAAGGCACTGCAGAAATCACCGAAGGGAGGTGTGGAACAATGACATGTTTTCCAATTGAAAAAATGGAGCTTGCCCAACAAACAGAAATATTCTAAGCAGGAAAATGAAGTTGTTTAGCAGGCAACAGCTGACTTTACTGCATAACACACATCAGGGGCCTATCACACAGAAAAGCAAAGGAGAAGAAAAGGTTGAGGCCTTACCAGTGAGGCAAATACATATTTTTGGTCCTTCTCCTGGAGGAATATGAGCATGTCAGAGAGGAGAACAGCCTGGACTTCTGCAGAAAGAAAAGGATATCAGTGCTGTATAAGCAAGCAACCCACTCCTAAGCAGAGTTAACTTTTAATAACACCAACGCTCTGGCCACCGGTGAGCGTGACGGCTGGTTTGGGGTCAGCCTGCAGTGCTGCTCAACCTCCTGGTTAGTGGCAGAGCTGCTGGAAGGGCTGTGCAATGCAGAGCTGCCCTGGGAAACCTCACCTTGGTAGGAGGGCAGCTTTCCAGCCATGAGCTGCCAACAGGCAGGACATGGCATAACAGTGAAAGCTAGCAACACTTACTGAATACAAGAATTGTTTTCTCAGGCAATCAATATTTTAGCCCTTGAGCAAAGTATCTGCACAGGAAGTTTGAGGTTTTATGGTTCTCCCGATGAGTAGTTTGGGGAGTGTAAATTATCATGCAACAACAACATTTGTCAGCTGCAGTTTCTTTCCCAGAAAATACTGACTTCAGGAGCCACCACTAATTCTGCTCACAGACAAATAAAAGCCTTGTTAACTCCAAGGGGAGCTACCAGAGCCCTGCATGAGATGCAGGACCTGGCTTTCTTTCAGGGGAGAAGGGAGCACAACATCAAGCAAACAGAGGATTTTAAATCCGAATACAGACTTTTCCCAAAGTACACACATAGCCTTCCAAGTCTTCTAATGACATATCATGAAGTTGCACAGTAACTACCAAGTATAATGCCCCACCCAGACACAAAGAGTACAAAGAGTTTCTGTGTAATGTACTTGGGAAATCTTGTGACAGACAGGAAGCAAACCAAAAAGTGAAATCATCCCATGGGTAATTCCTTCCATTCTGTTTTAGGAAGACAGGATCCATTTCAGACAAGAGAATCACTAAATTTTAATCAAAGCTGCAAAACAAACTCAAAGCTCTGGGAGGTTTGCAGAAGTCAGCATTTGACTCTGTTCCTCTCTATCGCTCTATTTTCTGTACAATCTGCAAGAGAGGAAATACTAAAAATACCCAAGAAAGTTCATCTTAAATTTCTCTCTACTCCACTTAAAATCCCACAAAATAGCCTAAGTATCGAACCCGCTGCTCTCCTACTGGGCTCTGCAGGACCTGCTTTAACTGGGAGCTTGCACTACAGATGGAGGCATTTCTATGCATTTCTATGACTTAGAAATGCAAATGCAGCCTGTACTTATCACAAGATGTTACAACAGCAGCATAACTTGCTTCATCCACCATCTGAAGTCAGTAGTAACCTTGGGAGCCTGGAAACCGTCTGTAAACTTTCCTATTATTTTCAAAATAAATCATATCCGATTTGGAATTTCACCCATTACTGTCTCACTGCACAGCACAACACCAGACCTTGCATCTCCATTCGTGCTCAGGTACCCTGGTGCCACACAGAGAACTTTAGAAAAGCCCTTTAGAAAAACTGTTTCCGTATGATAATAAACAAGAAGCAATTCGAGAAAACACGGACACCCAAGTAACCATACTGCAGGGACACCAGAGCCTCCCCAGCCTCTCCTGAACAGTTTGTGCCAGCAGCTCAAGAGGTTCAAGTGCAATAAATGCCTGGGACAACTCTCTGGAGTCCTAAGGAAACCAGGAAGGTAATGCTGAGCCTGAGCAGCAAGAGAGATGCTGGTGGGCAGAGCCACGGGAAGCTGAGGCTGGGTTTCAGATTCAACAAGCATGCTTCCTGGAATCCCTGCACATGTGTATTTTGCCACAGAGATCTGACTCACTGCTCCGCGCAATTGCAGCCCTCACAGCCCAAAGGATGCCCCAGTGACTCACTACAGCCTACACTTCAGCAGGTGTCCAGGTGGAAAAGCAGCTGTTGGTCACCATAGTAACAAGACAAAAGGTGTTTGTGAACACTGCCATGGAAAACAGAACACGCGGCATGGAGCAAGCTGCTGTCAAAGCCTCTCACACAGAGGTATGTAGTAGAAGATTTCTTGTAGAGCAACATTTGAGCAATCCAGCTTACAAACAACTTTGCTGACCTGACCAGATAAAGGAACTTTTTCAGTGTGTCCGTGACAACCAGACAAGGAAGGCACCTCTCATTTGTGACACAGTAAGGGACATTATCAGTGCCAACGAGACAGGAAGGAACGTCTCGACTAAACACAAGATGCCAAGGTGCTTACTGAGGTGGACAGAGGCGTGACCGCCCTGGAGCAGAAGACCAATCAAGTGTTGTTGCTAGGAGCATGTACGCGAAATGTATCCAATGGCTTTTTAACATGTAACCAGTAAAGTATGTGATCGGATAGCTAGGTGATATATCTGTAAGAAACTTCGGAATAAAGAGAGCTTTTTGTAAGTTTTTACTAGCGCCTCAGAATGTCTGCTGGCTGCTTTCATCCTCCGCGATAGAGGTAAGTGCTGGAGATGCCAATCCGAGGAGCAACCCTCCACCCAGAGAGGGAAGTCTCACCTTTTAACCGCCCAGCTGCATTCTTCAATGAAACAGGCCCGTCTCGGATGAGCTTCCGATGTCGCAAGTCCTCTCTAGCAAACATCTGCCCACTCTTCATCCTCATGATGGACTTGCTGTCTGTCCGGTTGTAAATCTCATCAAGGCGCATTTTCTTTTCATAGTTGCTGACTTTGCTGTTGACTGCAGCAATCACATCTTTAACGAGGTTTAATGACTGAGTCAAGTCTTCATGTTCCACTTCATTTTCTTTGAACAGAAAGAGAAACAATTCCATTTCATTTCATCTTTGTGGACATCCCGATTTTCTTTCCTGCCCTCCTCCCTCTCAGATTCCTGCACTGTAACTTTTTAATACTCTCCTGAGAAAGGCTGCCTTTCCCCCCCTTAAGGAGGGCTTCACAAAACCTTTCACATATAGGGTTGAGATTGGGGGCTGCTCCAATACACTTTGAATCTAAGACAGTAGATATGAAATGCATAAACTAGCCACATACTTTAGTCATTACACCAAAAAAAGTAAGCTGGAAGGCTCTGGAGTCTAGGCATGCTGGCTCCATAATTAGCTACAGATAGAGTATATCAGCTATATCAAGGCACCTGAACAACTAATCCTACACAGAGATATGAAATTTCATTGTCCCATTATACCAGTGTGAGACTGGATTAGCCAGCCAATTCTAAGAAAATCTACTTCAGTCAAAAAAGATCCTGGAAATTAACACTGGATGAGCAAATACACGCTCAGGAAAGAACTGGTCCCTACCTGTGGTGTACTGCAGTATCCTTTGTAACAGGACTGGGTACTTCGTGATTCTCTGTGTTACCAACAAGATACATTCAGAAATCCCAAGACGTCTCACCACGGAGGTACTCATCTTTTTCTAAGGAACAAAGATGAAAATTTCAATTTTGTAGCAAAATGCTCACCAGAGTGCGGAAAGGAAATATTTTTCTCCCCATCAACTGCCTCTTTTCTACCAAGCCCTACCTTGACAAATGCCTGGAAACGCTTGTCCTTTGAGTACAGATCTTTGAAGTTATTCACAGCCTCATTGTGATGCCCACAGAATTTGCCATAGGTCTTCTTCATTCTCTCAGCATTCTCCCCAGAGAACTGCAAGACAAGAGACATAAAGGTCCAACCTACACTGAGCTCTTGGTGCAATATCCCAGCAGTGCCTGCCAGTTTCTCCAAAGAGTTTTATGTAAACAGATTAATACAAAACCTTCTAAACCAAGAAATTAAATCTTTAGAAAGTAAAGAGCAGAGTTTGTGGCTTCACTGCATTCACACAACACAAAATCTGGGATTCTAGCTCAACAGGGTCTAAAAGCCAAAGGAGGGCAAGGGAGAAAACACAGATAAAGAAAAGCACAAGGACCCACCCAAAGTTAAATATCATGTCTATAACTCAGAAACACACTGCACACGTTTCACTGTGGGCTACTGCCCACCCTCCAGGCTATGGGTCAAGCCCTTTTGTGCCCGTTAACAAATGCTTCTCTCTCCCACAGTATAAACAAAATGAATTTTCGTCATTCATCCTCCTCTGAAAGAGCAAAAAGTGATTATGAAAAGCAGAGGCAGAGTTTTTTCTGTGTGCGTAAAGGTGCCATCAGGTGTAACTGTCTAACAAGTACAAACAGGAGGGAAGGAGGAGCGAGAACTCAGGAGTGCTTGGCTTCCAGCTATGCTCTCAGAAATGCAAGTATTTTCCACAGCTTACTTGATTCACCAGAATGTCACCTATCCTCTTGATAACAAAGTTCTTTTCACTTTTGTCTGCCAATGACTCCTTCTTCCTTTCCAGAATCCTCTGGAAGAACTGACTGTGCATGTGCAGCAAGTTTTCCAGGCAGGGAAAGATCTTGTCCACAACTTGCTGATCGTACTGCAGTTCCTTTAACATCCCTGCGCTGTACACATCGTTCATTATCTTCAGGGTGCGGACGTGATGCATTTCTGTCTGCATTAGCTCTGTATAGGATGAGGACAAGGTCAAAAACAAGGTCATAGAGTATTAGAGTGTACAGTACAAGGAAAAGCTGATCAGGTTTCTGTAAGCAGCTTCAGAAAATTTGATGCCAGGTGTTCAAAATATCAGTCAATGATTTTGTTTGTGGAAAAAATTTGGGAAGAGGAGTCACACAATGAAGAGCTGCTGGCACTGCTGCCGAGGTGTGAACTTTCAGCACTGTTACCTCCTCCTTCCTAACATTTCACTGCCAGCCTCAACATAATTCATTTCTGCTATGCAGGATGGCTTTTGCATCAGGGAGGAAAGGACTTGCTACCTAGCTGCTGTGCTGTATCTGAGTTTAAATGTCATCAGCAGACAAATGGGAAGAGGCAATTTGTATTTTTTTTCTTTTTGATGGCTTGCAGGCAGAAGGACAAAGCTTTCACAGAACACATTACGTTTCTAAGAATTTCAAGAATGACACTTTGACTACTGAGGAATCACAGTCAATGTTCTTATTCAGTGACCTAAAGTTTCCCAAATACATGCACATGCATGTATCAGGAGACAATCTAAAATGACTGAAAAATAAAGCATCCATGTACATCTCACCATAAATGACATCCTGCCGTTTGACAACATCTTTTTCTTGCTGCTGAAGGAACTGGCTGTCCACTGCTTGGCTCCAGGACTCCGCCTCCAGCTGCTTGGAATCTAGCTCCAGGTCTCCCATCAGCTGTCCTTCATTCATGTCTGCACCTTCACAAAGCAAAGTAAACATCATGCAGGTGTGGGTCACTTGTCCCATTTGAGATTCCCGTCTGTCCATTTATATTTATACCACAGACATCACACACTTCCTCCTTCACTGATTCAGAAATGGCACTATGAAATTATACCACAAAGGACTATGCTAGGCCACTAGCTCTTTTAAAGGATACTTGCTAAGTGCACAAAACTAGTTCATCATTTTCACGCAGACTGAATTCTAGCTCTGATAAAAGACAAGGGATTATTTAACAAAACACGCGATTTATCCTTCCTCATTTACATCAATAAATCAAGAACTCAGAGCTGTGATGTCAAGATTAGAAAGCTAGAACTGATGCAGGTAGATCTGACCACCACATATATTAAATCCCATCCACCTCTTTAAGAAAGACTGTTCATTTGCGGAGCAACTGGGAAATTTTCCTCTGTCACCACCAGCACGCCTTTGTTTAGTCCTTATTACATTATGGCCATTCTGTTCCTTTCAGGTAAATTTCGGCTAAGATATAAAAGTACTGTTTATATCCTAGAAAATCACAAAGCAAAACAATAGCTTTCTTTCCTTCCACTCTGGAGAGAAAAAAAAAAAAAAAAAAAAAACAACAAAAAAAACTCATATCAGCATGAAAAAGGTTAAGTCTGTACGTGGCAGCATGAACAGGCCAGAGGAACAAAACAAAAGAGGAAATGCTTATGCTCGAGCTAAATTCCAAGTAACTCAACTGTAACTGAAACTTTCTAAATGTTTTCCCACAGTTCAACACAAAATTACTATGTAGGGTCCTTTTTTTAGTTTATCTTACCAAATTTCTAACATCAAAGTAAATGGGCTTTAACTGTCCATTAAAAAGGAAAACTTGTGTTGAAATGCAAAAATGGATTTTCCATGTTTGAAAAGCAGCACTGAGACCCTCCTGCTGCTGTAAATGCCATGGGATGTCTTACCTTCATCAACCAGCGACTCTGTGGATTCATTCACCCGGCTAATCTTATGTAAAGAGTCTGTGGACTGTGACAGAAATTTCCAAGTGTGTATTAAGCTGTCGTCATTCCCAACTCTGCAGAAGAACAGAACGTTGCTTGTGACATGTCAAACCAGACCTAGAATACAGTGCATCATCCCTACAGAATCACACCTAAGGTTTACTGGTTTGGGTAACTCCTTTTTATTGCCTTCCATTTTACACTGTCGCTTCCTATGCTCATTGCTATTGGCGCAAGCAGTACAAAATGCAATACAAAAGGCTACCCAGAGTCTTTACCACTTGTTCTGAGCAAGATCAGAAAAGTGGACTGAAATAAATTTCACCATGAATACTCTGAGCTCATGCCATGACTAAACCTAATGCAGACAATCTGATTGTGCAGATGACAGCTGACAGTATCAAATACAACATTTCTGATTTTGTGATCCTCCTTCGTACCTTTAACACAGCACCAGATAATCCCTATTGTACTCACGTGCACAGGCAGAAACCTTACCCTGCAATGTTCTGTATTGAGACACTTTTTGAAAGTGCTGTAGTCTGCTGGGATCTCCTGTTATTGAATATGGAGGTGACGGTGTTTTCGTCAGGGGTGAGTATTGCAGAGCGAGGGCGCTCCTTAGGTTGTGAGCCTGGAAGGGAAGCACCAGAGAAAAATCAGCACACACACCTGTGCTGTTAGCTGCCACGATGATGACTTGAAGAAAGCAGGCTCCAAAATTCACTTCCTTTTCTTTCTGTAGTTGTCACTGGGAGATCTGCAGCTGTTAGACACTAACCACTCCTGCCGTGTGTTAAGGGAGAACTCGGTCAAAGCAAAGTCCCTATGCACTCTGGAATTTGTCTCACATGGAAAATTTGAGTATTGGTTCCTCAAATACTTTTAGACAAAATGTACACATCATGCACAGTATTAACGCAGCATGAGTGATTAGCACTGTCTGAGGAACTTTAGACCCAATATGCTTAATTTTTATTCAGTTCTGCTGTGAAGCAAGAAAGCCAATGAGGACTTGCTAAGTGCTATTTTTTTCTATTATAATCTCAAAGTTTAGCAGTGTTTCTGTCCAGAAAAGCAGGGACTGAACTCTTCTTTCCAAATTAAGCACTGCTGTGTTTCAGGTAGGAGAGAACATTGACCCCCTTGCTGAAATGACTGCACTGTACCCTAAATCTGGATGGAATCTGCAAGTCCAGAAACATACACTTGGGAAACCAAATTTAATATTATCCTGTAAATAATCACATGTAGCAATCTACTGTGTTGGTTAATTTCTTTGAGCAAGGAGTTCCTATAGTTATATCCATCCTCCTGCTCCTGGTCAAATCTTTTGAGATAGGTTTGTCCATCTGAACATACCAGAGAGAAGCACTAATCCTTACCTCCTATTATCACATCTAATCTTTTCATCTTAATTCCAGATCTTCCCTTCTTCAGATGTATTTCTGCTTTCTGGATTTCAAGACAGAACACACAGTGGGTATGACTATATCATAGTGTGTCTCTGCATAGTGATCTACAAGCTGCCACTAAATGAGCTCATCTAATTATGATCCAAAGCAGCTCACGTGGGCTATTCCTTTCTAGAACTTTGCCACCTGTCACTTTGGGTAGCTCTGCAGTTCAGCGCACATCTCAGGGCAGCCATAGGAATGTTGTCAGCATTGCTCCCATTCAAAATTCAACTTTCTATTTTTATGACCTCAAAGCATGACTAAAATATATTTGTATATAAACATATATTCAAAAAATAAAGAAACTTTCTCTCAAACTGTAAGCGTAACAGTTTCTGTTAATAACACTCCCGACAGTGGCCAGACTGTTGCCAAGGTCAGGCTGCGTGTTCCGGGTTTTGTGGGCTCATCAGCTGTCGGCCACCAGAAAGCGAGTGCGGTCGAGTAGCCACTCTGAATTTGACATGATTTTCCATTTGGTTAAAGTTACATGGCCACTGTAGAAGCAGGAAACACACTTGTCTTGAGAAGTACCAAAGATTGTTTACCCTGCAGAGAAGATGCACTCATCCCTGCTAGAAGTTCTTATCTTTCACAACCGTAGTATTAGTCAGCCATCACAGACCATCACCAAAACAGAGAAAAAGGAAATTTTACCTTTGTTTCTCATGGTTACTGTGGGTAACGAAGAGGTATCATGTGCCTGCAGCATTCCCCTCTGTGGCTGAAAGAAAAAGGAAATTCACTGTAATTTTTCTGCCCCTCTCCCACTGGGCTGTGCCACATAATTACAATTTAAAAGCTATGTTTTTACTGAATCCTCTCAGAACAGACCAGTTCTCCAATACATATAACGGAGTGACCCTCAGCAGCTACTGTTGTTGCCATGTATGAAATGGGCAAAAAATAACAGAGAGAGAAACGTGCAATAAGCAGTAAAACGGAAAGAGAAAGGGCTGAAAGCACTGAAGAGAAAACTAAAATCATAGAGGAGACTTTCTTACTTTATAATTGTATTAGCAGAGATTAGCTCGGAGAACCACGTTGCAGAAGAGGCTCCTCACATTTGGAGCAAGCACAGATTCTGCATATTCCTCATCTAAACAGCATACACATTTAGTACAATTCATCATGCATTATGTATACACATGATGCCGCATAAAAGGTTGCAGTATTCAAAAATTAAGAGAGGTGCATTTATGGGTGCTGGGCACCCCTGAATTTTTGCCAGTGAGATGCTTTTTTAATCATACGCATTTATCATACTAAAAGGTGTTTGATCTGGGAATGTCTAGCCGCAGATTCTGGACACCCTCACAGCTTCTTTATGGATCACTTCCTCTCAGAGCCTGCTGCTCTCTCTGTACCCCCTGGCTTTGCTCCTCATTGCAGACTACCATGAGATGGTACATATCTGCATACTAAATTGTTTAAATTTATTTATTTACTTATTTTTTAATGAAGTGGAATAGTTGATATCTCTTACCTTCATTTTCACCTTTGCACAAGAAGCAAAACTCTCCTTACAGCCTTTGTGAACAATTGCATTGCAGTCTGTCAAAAGTTTTAAAAAATAAATAAATAAATAAACCCCACCATTAAAAAACAACCAAACAAAACCCACACATAAAACAGGTCAGTTTTTGCTGTATCTAAAGCGTTATCTTGCACAACTGAGGATTACAGCTTCAGTCACCTATGTATCTTATATGAGTAGCTACAGGTAGTGGCAGACAGGCTGCCTTCCAGGATAATTAGCCCTTCGCTTGTTAACATGATTTCCTCAGGGAGTTAATAGGAAATTCTGTTTAAAAAATCATTGCAAAGTAGAGTCACTGGGTCCTAATGGTTCTGAAACTAAAAACATAAGAAAAAAAGAAAAAAAGATGGGAGTTATTCCTCTGAAAGAAAAGTAAGGGGGAAGCAGAAGTAGGAGACAAATAAACCATTTGCAGTGCCAACATTTTCCCTGCAAATACAAATATTGTTCTTATCAAGACTAAGACTATGGGATCCAGGAGGCAGGAAGTGGACAGCAAAATTCATTTACATAAATTCAGATATATCACAGCCTAGATCTGCAGTCAGGAACTGAGTGCCACTGTACTACAGGATTATCAGAAAAAGCAACAGGAGCATCTGCCAGGTGACAGCATCGGTGAGGCAGGGGCTTCCTGCTGAAAAACAGACTGAAGTCACTGCTTTGGGCTGAAACCACAACATTCACCAACGCAACGAGCACCATGCTTTAACAGCACGTTTTGCTGCAGTGGCATACGAGTATGCCACTGATCTCTCCCAGCATGTTTCTGGGAATCAAAATTTTCAGTGATGATGAAAACTGGTTTTTATAATAACTGGTAATTGGGTTTTGAGCATCACCTGTCAGATGAAAGATCAGAACTTGAAGGAAAATCATAGAATCGTATTATTTCTTAAATTTGGGCCTACTTAATGAAAGCCAGCAATAATTCTGATATTTTGCAAAAGTTAAGAGTAAGACCATAGGGTGTTGCTAATTCTGCCGACGTCCCACAACTTCCTGTGCACAAGAGAAAGACAGAAAGGAACATGCATACTCTTGCACAAAACCCACAAGCAGTATCGTTCTTCAGATCAAACAAGGAAGAAGAACAGAACTCAATTCTGGTGCCTGACACTGAAATCACATGAAAAGAGGCAGTGAGACAATTCAGAACCCTTAAATTCAAACTCAAGCCTTGAAAATCAGAAGTCAGCTCCTTAACATACAGTATTTATCCATAAAGCATTTTTATCATGGCATACTTTAGATCAAAGATCTGGTTTCAGCGACTTTATTCCTGCAACTACTTCAACCCTTCAGCAGGCAGGAAGTTCCTTCAGCTCCTCCGTATCATTGATATTAATAATTAAAAACCAAAAAGCTTCTTTGCTGCACCAGTGATAATAAAAAATAGACAAGAGCAGGCAGACCTTTTAAAAAGCATTCTTTTCCTTGCCCATTTATTTCAGAGCATATTAAATCTTGCAGCACTGGCTAACCATTTCAGGAAGTGGGGGTTCAGACACTGACTTACAATGGGACAATCCTTTGGAAAATATTAAGAAAAAGGCATCTACAGGTGAGACAGCAGTGATGATGTTTCTTCTACAGAAGATAAATAGACTACAATAGCATGGGAACAAGAGAGCATCTGCTGCTGGTTATCAGCTATTTTCAAGGCACTGAGGAGCCTATTTTAAGATGTGATGTGACAACAGACCAAACTCAGATGCAAAGTGCAACAACACCCTGGGCTCTGACCAAACTTCCCTTGCGACATACATTTTCTGGCCAGTGCAAAAAAATGAAATAATTTTCTGTTTCAATTTGAAAAATAATGAAATAATGTCTTTATGAAAACATGTGCTGCTACATGACAATGTCAGACTATTATAACTCACCAGGATATAAAAAGTTAAACTGCAATATATTTTCTAAGTGATTTTAAACGGTGTTAAAATGTGGAGTGGGGGAAGGATGCATCTGAAAGTTTGTAACTGATGATGCTTTCCATCCCCCAGCAGGCTGACACAGAGCATTGATCATGCAAACAAGTTTGATGAAGTCTTTCAGGAAATTCCAAATTGCCTCTAGAAATCCAGCTAGCTGCTCCTTCCCCTTCTTACTGGAGTTTTTTTTTGCACTGGTCATCTACCAGCATGATCAAACAGCCTCCTGCTCCAGCCTGGGAGTGATTCTGATTCATTCTTTGCGTCATTTTTAGGCCAGCAGAGAAAATATACTACTAACAGTGAAGAATGGAGAATCCTGAGCTGCAGTGAGGATGGGACAATTTATCGACATGCCGCAGCATAAAGCAGCCACCACTCTGGTCCTGATCACATCAGTTACAGACCTGAGAGGCTGATGAGAAATGAGAACAAAATTACCGAGCCCACAGAAACCCCATGCTGTGGTTGCTGTACTGCATGCACTTCACATATATGCAGGCAGCTGCCACTTATCTGTGATGCAGTATCACAAACACAAGGAGAAAAGGGCTAGCGTTTCCTTTTTGTATTATGTTTTCACTGAGGGCTCACTGAAGCAGTGTTTCTGACAACTAAGACATACAAAGCAAGATAGTATAGATGGGTGGGACATCCACTGGAAATAACAGCCATGATCCAAGGTAGCTTTCTCTGTCCCCCATCAATTTAAACAAAGCACCTCAGCCCCAAACCACACCATGCAGCTGAAATAAGTCCTGCACGTGACTGATACATCTCGCCAAGCCGGGGCTAGGCAGGAGGCTACAGGACAACTCCATGCAGCTTCCACAAGGCACCCCACCACTTCATGGATCACCACCTCCAAAGCCTTCCTCCTGCCCAAATCACCACTGCTTCAGTGCAAGAAGAAAACAGCACCGATTTCACATTTCCCGAATCAGACTGGATGAAGAACAAAAGCAGGGGGGAAGAAGACAAGAACTTACTTGCACAGTAGTACGAATCCTTATTGAAAGGTTTCATACAGTGGTAACAGGTTGCTTGGGCTACAACGGAGGTTGCAGTGAAGAGATGTCCGTTCAACATCTTCTTATCTTTTTCCTTTTCCTTAGAATCCTTGTCCTTCTCTTTAGTCTTCTCTTTATCTTTCTCTTTTTCCTGCCATGAGAAAATGAACGAATGCCTCGTTACTTTGCAGGGGTCTATTCCCTAGTTACAAATTCTTCAGTGTTTGCCTTCAGTGCTATGACGGTAACGATCGATGCACACCTTAACAATGGCCATGTGTCCACACAGCACTCCACTAAAAAAAAAAAAAACAAACACGTAGGGCCCCGTGAAGGTGGATTTACACAGTACTGACTTGCAGAGCCCTCTGCACAGGCCTCTCACCAGCAGAGATGAAACTGAAGGCAGCTGTTTGTCCACCTTTGCCTTCCTGCATTTGCTTGGCTTAATGACTTACCTTTTTTCTTCATCTGGGCTCTAACTGATCTCTTCAGCACTTGCAATGAATTTTGTTAAATACAAACATCACACATAATGTGTACCAAGATTGCAAAACAATTGTAAAGGCCAGTTGTAATACTCATGCTTTGCAACTGCATGTGTAGTGGAGAAGGCAAGCCCTTCTGAGGTGACAGTACAGCACCACTGCCAGATTATTGCTTCCTCCTTTTTCTTCTGACTAGCAGGGACTGCTTTTTCAACAGCTTCATGCAACCCCAAACAAATAGATGAAGCCAATGTGCTTTTTGGGCAAATGATCTTTCACAAACACGAAATATGGCACCACAGAAAGACTGAGTAACAACAGCAACATCAGAAAAGATTATCTTGTCTTCAGAAAGTCACAGTTCCACCCTAACTGCGCAGCGGTCTTTGGAATGATGTCAAGCACAGACAGCTTCTCTGATTTTCAAGTAGTTTTTGCCTATCTTTCTATCTCTACCTGAGACAGAAATTTACTAACTACTAAAAATTTGAGAAAAGTCCCCTGAGGCATTTAATGCATTTGGAGGTCTCCCAACATAGCCCACCATACAACTTTTAAAGGAATCTACATAGAAAAACACCTAATTTGAATGATAGTGACTCCTCGTCTTTCTGCGTACCACCCTACAAGATCTTCTTCCTGCTATCCGTCTTCCATATTTGTATTTTAACTACTATTGAAAATTTCACAGCATCTGAAAGAGAAATGAGCCTGAAATTGGCAAAGGCTTAGTGAGCTTATCTTTGTGTTTTGTTATTTACACGCCATGTGCCCTTTGCTAAATACTGTCACAGGATGTGCCTGGACATCAGAGAGCTGCAGAGCTGCCTGTGTGAGCAACTGACACGAAGCAGTTAAAAGAGGTATGGAGCTCTGCAGCCACCAGGAGGGAAACTTTTGTGCCTTTGATGACACACTCAAATAATTAGTAACCCAGCCTAAGGGCTCCCCTTTCCCAACACAGCCCAGGCAAAATGCCAGCATCAGAGTTCCTCCTGCAAAGCCTCACAGACACAAGTTCCATTTACTGACCCCAAACGCTATTTTATTCTGCAAAGAAGCAAAAATAAGAGCTTTGCAGGATGAAATAATCCTGCCCAAAGGAGAAAACCTGCAAGGAAGAGTCTGCTTTGCAGCACATCTCTGCCTCCTTGAGCCGTCACCATCCCACCATCATCCCATCTCCACTGGCTGACCTGCCCACTTTTATCCAAGTCTAGCCTGATTTAGGAACAAAAACTGCAGCTAAATTCTTGGTGATGGCATCAAACTGATTCCTGGAGATTTGCTCCACTGCCAGGACTTGTGAAGCCTCAGGACAGAAGTCAACCCAAAGCCCCAGGCAGATCTTGCAGCCACTTATGATGCTGAAAGTAGATTCACCATCCTATGCTTCAGATGTCCCTGATGTTTACTGCAAAGTCCAGCAATTCTGCAGACTGAAATACTCTTTCTTTAAAAGTCTGTTTCGACTTCTTAAGCTAAACTACCCAGTGAGAAACAGGAAATCGTGCACCACCTCCAAGCAGCAAACAGTGAGATTCGTGCACGGGATGCTAGTGATGTAACTGAAATAGTGTCTCAAATCGAGATTTTTCTTTTATTCTCATCTTTTTGCTGTGACAGTTACTGGAACTTTGTTTTCAAAAAGGACTGTAAAAATAAAAATATTGTCCTGCTCTATCGGGGCTGCCAGTATGATTTAAAGCTCTGTGTTATGTTGCATCTGAGGTGGATGTTGAAATGCTGCACCAACACGCTAGCAAAGACATCGCGTGTAAAGAAACTCAGTTTTATAGCCCAAAATAACAGCAGTAACAGCCTGTGAGCTGCAGCAGCCACCCTTCCTACAAAATAACCACAAAGCTCTTACCTCCCAGTGCTTGAGTCCTACCAGTCTCACTGTGACGTGGGGTACTTCAGAAAATCGGTTCCATTTTATGGACATCCTACTCCCAGGCAGGAGGGCTGCTCCTGGCAGAGCTAGCCCATGGTGGCAGCCTGAGGCCACCGCTGCTGGCGCTGGGGACAGCAGCCAGCGAGGGGTTGAGCAAAAGGAGGAGGAGGGCGGAACAAGTGCCACTAACTTCCTTGAAGATGGTATTAGCTACTTTGCTGCTGCTTTCATCCTGCTCTGCCCTACCTCCCACTGCTGTAAAAAAAAAAAATTAAATATGGGCAGGAAAGGATGGGATTAATATTGAAGTTGCCAGTCAGATCGGGGCCATGCTTTTAAAAGGCAGAGAGACTGGTAAAGCAAACCCCTCTGTGATGATTAGGATACATACAAATAAATCTGAACATACCTCACTGCTGCAATGTACTTCAGTATACAAATTGCTGCTGATGATTCCCCGGACAGAAAGGTTTCGTACGCCTGCAGTCCTGCTCTACGTGTCCTGCCAAACGCTCACAGCCCCTACCACGTACTGAAAGGCTGCTGGTAGTACAAGCTGCCAGTAACCACGCAAGTCAAGAAAAGAGAAATTACTCATGCTAATTTTCATATCGTCATTTCCCAGAAATCCTCTACCGAAATCAAAAAAAAAAAAAAAGAGTACGTCTTTCTAACTGACAGGGATATCGAGTGTTGTAGGCTTTACAAGCAATCAGCAGCGTGCACTGCTTCATGCAAGAGATTCACTGACTGATCCCTGAATAACATGAAGCATATGGGCAAATGCACACAAACTTCTATCAGTACCTTCACTACAGTTAATTCTGCAAACATCCTTTTCCTTTTTATTTTTATTTTTTTTTTAAAGAACTTTCACAAAACTCATTTTCAAGAAGAGCCACTGCCATTAGAATTCTCAAAAGTGCTTTATTTTATGGTTAATCTTAGAAAACTATGCATTTCTGAAACCAGGTTTGGAGAAAAGCAAAACCTAGTTGGAAAGAACTTGAAGCCTCCCTCTCCCTCCTGACAGCCCAGACAGCAGCAGAAACCAACTCTTCCTGTCCAACTTCCTCTTTCAAGGTTTGCTGTTTTTCTTTTTAACTCTTGAAGGTTTTAATCAGCCCTAAAACTTCTGAGAATTCAGCGTTCCCAAGAATTTTTAGGTTGAATTATTTAAATATACAGCTGAAGTCCTAAAATGTGCGTAGCACAAACATTCCACCAAAGGCAGAAGAAAAATTGTAATTTGAATGATATCATGCCTTACTAGTTAGCAAAAATATCAGAACTGCTACATACTGCAATTTTTAATGTACGTGTGGTGCTTAGGATTTTGGAGGAATTCTTGTTTTATCAGCTGTTCCAGACGCAATCATGAAACCAGTGACATTAAAAGGACTGCACATATTTAAGAAAGGCAGAGCAAATGTCTGTTGTACTTTCTCACCTGTCACAGCAAAACCTGCTATTTACATCCAGTTCTTTCCATAGAGATTGTACACCCAAACTGCAAGAACCAGCCAGCAAATTTCCAGTCTTGTGCACAGTCTGTGCAACACGCACGGCAATGTCTCCCTGGTGGCTTGCACTGAGGTTTCTGTGCACTTTTTTGGACATTGTGCTTTATAGCAGAGAGCAGCATTGGCTTACAGCTCTTCAGCAGCAGCCCCTGAGCTGCTGGCAGCTGCAGTTTGAACCTTCAAAGACACATCCATGAAGAGGAACTGTGCGTTATGGTCACTGATCTCATTACAGCCGACATCTCACTGCAAATGTGATGCAATCTTCCAAAGATGAGCATCAAAATGGCATCGTGCCTCCACACTACGCAAACCCACCAACGTCACAGGAACACTCAGGCTGAATTATAAAGTGCTTGAGCTGGGAAATGCCAAATGGAGTTTGTGCAGACAGACTGTGACCCCTCCCCTGCACGTACACTCCAGCCAATCCTAACTCTGTGTGCCACGTCCTGTTTCCTGTTTGCTGTTCAAACTCTCATCTAAGATGGAGTTACAGCTCTCAGGGGCCTTCCAATAGGACTTACCAGCACAGTTGCTACACATCAGTTAAGTGTATGACATAGATTGCACTCTGTGAGGTAAGGTGGTCTTCTGTCTGTTGCACATGGTACACAGGGGTGAGATTCAAGTACAAAAATCCAACCAAGCAAAAAATAATAATAAAACAATTAAACACATATTCATCTTCAGGGAAAAAAGCTAAGGGAAAAACAGACTGTTTTTGTGAAGCATGTAGCATTAATGTGATTTCTATAACCAGTTCTGTTCCCAGGAAATTCAGCTGTGATGCAAAAGCACTTAACCTTCAGTAAATTCAACCCTAGGGTTTCAAGGACTTCCTCCAGAAAAAGGGGGAAAATATAAACAAAGGTAATCTCTCAAGGCCATCGTCTGAGCAATTTCTCCAGTGTGCCCAGGAACTTTGTGGCAAAGGTAGAAATAAAGAGGAAACATGATTTAACCTTTGGTAGACAGTCCCTTCTTACAGCTCCTTCCTGTCCTCATTTTACTAAACACCTCCCAAGCTCTGTAAAAATTAGATCCATCAATCACTGCAAAACCATAACTCATGTCAGAGCACAACCTATTCTCTATAATAAATGAAGCATGATTCAGTGGGGAAAAGGGGCAAAAACATTGCACAGGAAACCTCGCCTTGGATGCATTTTGATTTGGGCCGCTAAAATTTCCCATGTTGCCCTTTTCTGGGACCACACAGAAAATCCTCCCCTTGCAAAAGGAAAAAGAAAGTCAGGCAAAGACATAAATACCACACTATGGAAACAGACTGAAATACATAATTAATCTTTGCTACCTACAGGTATTTCATGGTCATATAAATTACAGAAAGCACTTACTTTGCTCTTCTTGCTGCTGGACATTTTGTTCCTGAGGTAGCTGAAGGTGCGACTGACTTTTGTTCCACTTTTACCAGAGGGGACACTGCTGCTCTCTTCGGATATGCTAAAATCCAAAAAGAAAGAGGCTGGGTTTTATTTTTAGTTTTTCTCCCAAAGCATACATAAAGTGTATAGATGCTTTTTTAAAGGACAAATGCATTTATTATTCTACAGGGTCACAGATTTCTTGATGGTGTTACACCAGATATTGGAAACTAAAGGCAAGAAAGGCAAACTGCCAGTCAAGCAGTTTGCCACATGTTTCAAGAAAGCCTTCATCTGTTTTCCATCTCCATCCTCAAACCATGCCGCAGCACCCTCTGCTGCCTCAATGGTCAAATAACGAGTAACCTGCTCGCAGCATCTGCCCAGTGAGAGAAGCCTGTCACGTTGTGCACATACACTTTTGGCATTTGTCAGTGTCCAGCCTGTATCTGACTTGGAGCAGACAGAAGGGACAGATGTACACATTCTTTAATGGGAGATCTCCTCCCAGAGAAAGATGCATAAAGAACCCTGTGAAAAGGCTGTCTTGAACAGAAACCACACTGTGTGTAAAACCTCCCATGAAAGATGAGGATACCAATAGAAAATAATAAAATATTTGTATCAGTTTAGATGTTTCAGGTACATCAGATATTTTCTGCCTGCCTTTACACATACAAGCTTGTGGTTTCTTCAGCTTCTACAGAAGAATAACAAACTAAAAGGAATTTATTATTTTGTTCTAGAAAAGGTCATGGTCCGTCAATACAAAATGCAACACAAGCCAAAGGCAGAATGGCAAAGACAAATGAAATGAAGGAGGAGAACACAGCAGTGAGCCCAGGTGAGGAGCCTCCCAGCCGAGGACACAGCTGAACCCCCCAGAAGTGACAGAAAGGCTGGCAGAGATCAGACACGCACAACTGTCCCTTTCTCCAGGGGAGTGCTTTTAAAGCAGCTCTCATCACAGAGATCATCTCCTCTGTACAGCTTGCAAGGATGAAAAATAACATACGGAAGAGATGGGGAACCCCAAAACACCGTACCTCTGAACCGTGGAACCTGTGGGGCCGCCGAAAGCCTGAGTGCCTGGAAAAGAGCAGAGGAATGGGAGGCGACATGTTAGGCTGCAATCTCAGCTTGCTGGTTTTAAAAACATAGTTTGCACATTTGGACAGTTAGAGAGGAAAGGGAAATGTTTACCAGAAGTGAGTGTTTAGAATAGATTTAGTGTGCTCAGGATAAAGTCTGTTCCCCTTATCCTCAGGTGATCTCAAATTAGATGCTGAGGTGAAAGACTCCTTAGTATTTTTATCATTCTGCAGCTATTTAGCAAAGGATGTGCAACTGTTAACTTTGCTGGTACATCAGGGTATCTGATACAGAACTGCCAATTTAGCCACAGTAGGTACAAAAGGGAATCACTGCCACAATACTTTTATTTACACAGCACTAGAAAGAACCTATTGTGCAACACATCCAGGTTTCCTGTACAAAACTCTTCTGCTTGATAAAATTATAGTTCATTTTCCCATCAAAATCCTGAAGCACTTCATAAAGAGTAAGGAAAACAAGGGAAGCCTTATTCCATTTTCCACCAAACATCACCAGCTCAGAGCTCAGCCACACAACACTGTGCTTGAGGAAGTCTGACTTGCGACATGCAGCTGAAGCCCTGCCAGTGACACAATTTCTCTGTACACCACAAGCAACCTGCTTGCACAATGCATTTGGAGCAGATTAGGTAGCTGATATCGTTTACCAGAACCACCAAAGAATACTGAAAAATCTGATGAAATGATCCAGAGGAGAGAGGGGTCTCTCTGGAGTAACTGGACTTGTCAGGACTCAAAAAACCCCCACCTCACTACAAGGCCTGTTTGCAGGCACATCAGAAGTTCAAGCAGCACGACTGATCATTTTATTAGGCTTCTACAAATGCATTGTAATAAAATCAGTACTTTGGCTTCAAATTCTGTTAACATCTTAAAGCCATGGGTGAATGCAAGAAAGCCACTTCACGTCAGAGGCAAAGGTGGTCCTGTATCCAAAGGTACATTAGGAAAAACTGTGCATACAGTACTAATGCCTTACAATTCTAAACCACGCATTTTCCTCATTGCTGACTGTGTCAGCACAGGCTGAGACAGAAATATCACTTCTTTATTTTGCGAAACCAAAATACTGGCATTACGTAATCCCTGCCTGGAGTTCTCTCAGTATCTCACCTACAAAATCTTCTATCTGATTAATGGTCTATCCAAAACCACAATCTGAGCAATACTCTAACATATATTGAATGAAGTCTCCACTTCAATTTCCCGATTATACAGGTTATTCTTTGTACTATCTACTACCTGTCTACTAAGATCATGCAAGTAATACTCCCAGCTGCTGCCCCTGCTTAGCCCTCCAGTGACTCTGGTTTCTGCTTCAGCTCTGGTTTGCTTTTACGTGGGTCAAGCCTCCTTCCCCTTACCCAGTTTGACTGGATTTAAGCATTTCACAAATCTTTTTGTTTCTTTGCAGTTAACGTGAGAAATACAATAGAACAAGAGCTATACAAACTGGATATTTATGACTGTTTTTCAGCTCCTTAAGAAAGTACATTGCATGGGAACTTCAATGATGTACTATCTCTCTCTTACTGCAATAGTATTTTATCTTACAAATGGAACATTCATGACAGCCAAAATGCATCCAGACAAAAAACAACCTGAAAGACTGTTTATGATTTCATAGTTCAGGTTACAGTTCAGCACCGTATGATCAATATTCTGCTGCAAGCTATAAAGCCCATGAAGATGAGCACAGAGCAGCACACATTCTCTCACCTTCAGCGTGAGAGGTTCCTACCATGGCCAGGTACAAAACCGAAATGCTAAAACTGATTTCATAGCCAGCAAAAGGATTTTGTTGAAAGGCCAGGACTGCTCCATATGTCCAATGCTTCTGTGCCAGCAGCCAAATTTTTGTGTTCTTCTCTGAACATTTTTTAAGCATCACCCACCAACATTATTTCACATGGTAGCTGGAGTTATGCAGAAAGCAGCAACAGGCCTAGCATATTGCAGCCAAAAGAAACCAGCTTGCAACCCCTTACTGCAGGCAGGAATTAAACTTCTGTGGGTCAAGAACTCAAAGGGCTTCATTACAATCACCTTACATTTTCTAAAATGCAGGCTGGCTTGTCCAGCGATCTGAAATTCATGCCTTACATATATGATGACACTGAACTAACACATCTGTCCTCTTAGGAGGAATGAACTCTGAAGACAGGAATAAATAAATAAATTGGTCTGGGATTAGTACATGAAAAATGCCCATTGCCAAAGTGGCCTTATGAGTTAGCTGTGGCTAAACCAACCTTTATATAAAGTCACCAGACATTATCTGACATGGCTTCAAATACTCATCAGTAACAGCAGCATCAGTAAGGGAGTGAAGATAAAAACTTGGGTGATAGAAGTACCCTTAAAAATTGCTGCACCCTCACCTGACTACTAGGGATTACCTAACTGTTTGCATGCTTAAAACAAACCTACCAACAAGCTTAGCTTAGAATACTTTTTTACCAGGGCATCCCTAACCCTGTGGGAACCATGAATGGTGAGCTGTGTTAAAGGCAGAAGAGAAGGACAGAGCAAAGGGGGAGGAAGAGGGAGCTTAAATATTGACACAGGTGGTATGACACCCAGGAAGAGCAGAGGACTTGTAGCAAGGGACAAGTCCAGCATGAAGACTGGGAATGGAAAGGAAGAGAACTTACACAACAGGTACTCGGAGTAGATGGTGTGGAGATTTGGGAAGCTACCAAAATCTGTTGGACTGGAATTTCTGCCATATGGATGCAAGGGATGGGGGCTGGTTTCCTTGCAAACCTTGTAATAGAACCAACTGATGAGGCCAGTTCTGAATTATCTCCATAGACAGAGAGTTATCTGTTCTGATTTATTTCAGTAGTCTAATAAAACAAATTGAACGTGCTTCCTCTTTCTTAAACATTTTTGATATGCCTATAAAAAAAAAAAAGAGGAAAAAGAGGAGGAGGATAGATGACTAATGTAAGGTTCTGCCTTAGCTGGGTTTGTGTTTAACAATGGAGTCTGCAGCAGGAAGAAAAGCTACCACATATAGCACTTCACTGTTTCCTGTCAAAATTATTCCAATTTTAGCATCAGGACCTAGATATGAACACCTTGATGCTCTAAGCTGTTTGGCTGCAATGCCTGCATTTTGCTCAGTGAGGCAACTGTGAATTTGTAACCAAGATTTTCTGAATTGAATATCAGAGCTTCTCTCTTCTTCTCCTACTCCCATCAAGTACTCATTCTCACATACAAAGGGTCTGCCTCTCTTGTTAGCTCCATGTGCTGCATCGATCTCAAGTACTTTGTTTTTTATAAAAAGACAACGACAATATTGCCAATCAGAGTGACAGGGGATAACATTTGCCAAATGGATACAGACCAAAAGTAATCAGCTGAGATTTGATGGTGCTGATGTACAAGACTCTTTGGATTATAATCCTTCTATTCTGCAATTAGTTAGTACTCAGATACAGGTTTAAGATAATGCTGTTAGAATCATGCAATGGACAGGTTAGTTCAGTGTTTGCAAAGTGAAACCTCAAAGTCTGAAGCAGAGAAACTGATTTCCCTTTCTCTATGCCCATAACAGCTGCAATGCAGAGAAAATGATTACTTACTATCCAACTCCTCCTCATCATCACTGGAAGAAGAGCCAATAGAAAAGAGAGTTTTAGACTTAGGAATGAGTGGAGAGATGCTGAAGGAGAAGGAGATCCGTCTCGGTGGTCGAGTCCGGCCCTGGGCTGAGAAGTGGGTTAACAGCAGACATTAGAGCATGCTTGAAAATGCATTTAATAATAGGAAAGGAGAGGAAAGCAGCCAAAGCAAGCTAGAAATAAAGCAAAGGAAATGTCTGCAAAGCATTTTGCTTCAGAAAAGGCAAAAGAAACAAAGAATTGAGAATATGCAAATTCCAGAGGATGCAGGTTTTGCAGAATGCAGGCTTCAAAAGATGCAGGTCTTATTGCATGCGTTACTCAGCTTTCAAGGTTTTCCTTACATTTTGCTGGCATATTTTTGTAGGAATTCATAATGAAGATTTACATATCAACAGTTATTTTCCCAGAGTACCAATAACTCAATGAATATCTGGACAAAGGACATCTGCCTCACTCAAATAACTGTCAGGGAATCAAACTAACACAACTAAAGGTATTTACTTAATGCTACTTTTTGCAGTTAAACGACACACCAAAGCTGTGGGGTACAGCAAGCATTCTTTATCTGAAATGTTGACTTATTCTACCTGGAGAAGTTCTTGCTGCTTCTGCCTTTTAAAACACCACAACATTTTGGTAATATTATGTCTGTCAAAGCTTCCAGCTTCAAAACTAAGAGACTAAAACGTCCTTTCTTTTCTTCTCCAATATAAACCAGAAAAAACAACCATCTTTCTACTGCCTTCTTCTAAAACTCAAAATCTTATTTAAAAGAAACTGCCTAAACATGAGAAAAGCCCCTCTGCATACTATCCAAGTCTACCAAATACAGAGCCAAACCTGGCAATCAGTCTGTGACATCAAATCTCCCACTATCAGAAGGATAACACAAACAAGTTAAATCATATTTTTCGAATGTGTTACTGCTCTGCCTTCTGCTTATTTCAGTTTCTGAGGTTATATTTATCTTCCAGTGCTATGCACACTTTTCCAGGAATCTTTGCTATTTGTTTATGGCCTCGTCTGAAAACTTTGCAAATTAAAATGGTTTACTGCAATTCCTGTTTAAAAATAAATTACTTTTAAGAGCAGTGCTCACATAGCAGCAGCCCTGCAAAAATTCTTTATAAGTACAGGTTTCTCTCAAGAGTTGCAGAAGCCAGCTAGCCACTCTGAAAACTGGAATTCCTACACAGACTCTCTCGGAGATACCTGAGAGCTGTATTTCCCAAACCTTCCCATCACATGACTACTGTGCTGTGACCTGACCAACACCAGGCTGCCGGACACCCAGCACTCCAGCACTATGGGGACGCCTGCCTGCTGCTCATGCAGGTGATTGTATAATAAAAGAGTAAGAATTTTAAACAATAAAACAATAAGAATTTTTTGTATTGCTGATACTGTATCCCAAAACAGAATTCAGAATATAAAAATATCATCCGAGGAACCTTCATGCAGTGCAACCAACGCAAAGCTAACTCCTCTGAAAATTTCCTTCAGCCATCAGTCATAAACGCCAGTCACCTAAAGGGTTTGACTAAAATTATATGGACACTTCTCCAACTTAAGCAGAGCAATCCTAAATTGGGACCCAGTGAAAGGCATTTCAAGTGAAGAACCCTTGAAAAGACTCATGCATTTATTTTGTTTAGACTGCCTTTCAGAAGAGTTCTTCTGGTGTCCAAGATCTGAAGAACATGAGTAGGCAACACAGCTTTCTTTCTTCTGTAGTCTACTGTCTATTTAGACTAAAAGTCAAGATGAACAATAATACTTTACTGTAAATAGAAGAACCTCCTCCAGAACAGTTCAATTCAACTTCCATTTCAGTGGTTTTATTTATAGTGGTTCCTGGCTATATAACAATGCTCCACACTGGAAATTTGCTATTCCAAAGCTGAAAGCAGTCTTCCGAGCACTCCAGCCAACAGCTCTTGTGACCTCCCTCTATAAAATGCTAAAGAATTAACAGTTGTGAATGGCCACAGCAACTCTTGGAACATCTGAGACATCAGATGGAGTGTGAGTTAGAAATTCAGTCTTGGAAACTGCATCTGCCTCAATACTTAGAGCAATATATGGGAACAATAACAGAAAGCCCTCCATATGTTTACTCATGGGGATTTAATTTCTGAAGCTTTTATGTAAAACACGTTGCTTCCTTCCCATTCAAACGTATTTTCAGGAGTTGCAGTTTTTTTTTTTAACACCATAAAATTATGCAAGTGGAATGTAGAAACCTAGATAATGTTTCCTAGAATACACCTCCATGAAAAAGGATCTATTCTTGCATAGTTCTAAGGTATTCTGCTGTGATAACACAAATGTCAAAAGTAGGGGATACAAGAGAGCTGAGACTCCTAGCCCTTCTTGTGAAAGGCATTAAGCTGCTTCACTTGCATTGGTGGTCACCACTCAAACAAGTAACTCTATGCCTCTTTCAAAATGACTGAAAAAGAACTAAGTGATTTACTGAAGTTTCCAAAGTTAGGAAAGTGTTAGCAGTTGGGAAGAGACTCCGTGACCTAAATTTTCAAGGTGAGTAATCCTTTCGGATGCTCGCTTCAACCACCTCAAAATGCAGCAATTTTCAGAAACCACCTTCCTGAGGCATGGCAAGCTAACTATTGAAAAAGCAAAGCACACAGAAGCATTGGTTATTTTTAACATCACCATCCACAACTCACAGACATCTACCCCAAAGCAGAAGACTAACCCTGCTATTTCTTCTGCAGTCCCTCTAGGCATCTCATTACATTTTCTCTTTTCCTTCTGTCTCAAGGAGAACATCACAGCTAGGCTGACACTAAAAGAGTACAGGATCATCAAACTTGACTACCACTAGCTTAGGCCTTGGTGGCATTTTTAACCGACAGAAAAGAGTGGCAAGGTGGTAATTTGTCCTATTGCACATTTGTGGCACAAATCCTGGATGTGGTCCAGGCACATTTTCTGGTCATGGTCCTGGGCAACCTCTGGATGTGGTCCTGGACAATCTTCCCTAGATGGCTGGACCAGATAGCCTCCAGAGGTCCCTTCCAACCTCCATCGTTCTGTGAATCCTCCACTGTCATCCTCCCCCCGTCTGAAGGAAAGTCTCAAGCAAGAGAGAGAAAAGCATCAGCCTGCTGGGTGCTCTCAGTCCCCGAGCATGTGTTTTCTGGGAGCGAGCCGAGTTATTTACAGTGTTTGGTTAGCAACTGCATGCAATGCCAATAAATTGGTTTCTTAAAAAAAAACAAATAATGAAGGCCTTCAGCACCAGGAGCAAAGAGGGCGAGCCACAGCACGGAGCAGGCGCTGGTCTTTTCATGGGACGGATTTGCCAGTGTTTTGGTTACCGTTGCTGGGGCCACATCTGTTAGGCCACATGCTTATTAATCATGAAAGAATGACTGCAAAGAATTTAAAAACGTCTCCTACAAACAGAATCTCTGTGAGCTTCTTCCAGCAGGCCTCCTAAGTGAATAAAATGCCTTTCTTTGAAGCACCTTCCCTTGTCCAGCTTTGCAGAACTCATGGTTCCTCCATACAGCTCCTTTTGCACCTGATGTTTCCACTCAAGTTACCAGCTTGTCCCTAATGTCAGCAGCACAGCACCACAATGCATCTGAATGCCCAAACTGAGGGTGTACGGCCGTCATGCAAACTCCTTGCCCATTTGCTGGCTTCATGGAGAGATGCCTGGCCAACTGACCACAAAAAAATGGTGGTGGTTTGGTTTTGTTGGGGAAGCAGGGTTGTGCTAATCACACACAGCACACGAGCCCCAGGCCAGGCTGCTGCCCTGCACTCCTAACGGCATGCAACAGCAAAAAGATGTGTACTGTACACCTACAAGGAAGGAGCATGTTAATAAAGAGGAAAGGATCAGGAATCATCACTGACTGACAAGATGGGATCTAAAGAAGTCAATACATTTTCTGGCTGGCAGTTAATAAAATGAAAGCATGTGTAACACGGCCCTGCCTAAGCACATCCAGCTGGAGCCTTCTGAGTGACTTTTTCAGCTGAAAGAATTAATTCAGTGAAGTTGCAAAATTAAGTGCTTTCTACTGCTTCAATTAGGCTAAACTAAATTGAAAAATTTCCCCTAATCAACTTTTGCTGTTTTCTTCAGGAATGAGATTTAATGAATGACGAATGACACCCATCTGCCTCAAAACATCTATCTCAAATAAAAGAAACAGCAACAAACTCCTTAAAGAAGACCAAGACATGCATCTACTTACAAAAAAAAAAAAAAAAAGTCTAAAGTAGGAAAGTAAGATCTCAAGTGTAATTTACCTCAACATCAAAGGAAGAAATTCTGAAATGGCACAAAATTCAAATACACTTTTTTTTTTTTTTTTAATAGCAAACTCAATATGTCACAGTTTTCATACCAGTAGTCCAATTAAGAAAGAAGCAAATGAAAACAACAAAGCAGCAGGAATATGTTGGGAATAACAAAATATGGATCTAAACTGAATGAGTTCTGGCTTTCCACTCACAATTCCATGCTGCAGTGAAACAAATATTTCCCATAACATTGGAAATAAAGAGCAAGTACCAGTAAATTCTGCCTAGGGAAGATAGGCAGATACAACACATGACAAAACTGGTAAGGATAGGGAAGTGTGTTACTCACTGTCCAGCGATGGTTTACTAATTGACATGAGAGACATAGATTTGGTCAGTGGAGATGAAACAGAGGAAGTGCAGAAATTAAATCCTTGTGGCTGTGATGTTTGATGTATCTGCAGAACAGAAAATAAGCACACTGAGCAAATTACTTTAGCATAGGCTAAAAAGTTACTAACTTTTCTATGATTATTCAGACAATCAGTGGAAGAAAAACTGGCAAGTTTGTGTTTCTCCACTCTAAGACTTCTTCCACCCTGTTGCCCCAAAGAATCAAGTAGCAATTTTGAACAAAATGGAAATACAAGGCAGAAGCCTTCACTGTCACTTTGAAAAACGACTTTTGAAACTGCGATGTTGAATTTCTCAGAAATCCAGTAATAGTTGGACAGCTTTACCTGGTGATCATAGTCTCTGATTTCCCCTTGCTCAAGTTCTTCAGTGAGCAAGACCAGGGACGCGCACTGGTTGCTGGCGAGCGGACTCCGTCGGAGGTCTTTGGAGCTCAGAGAAGACGCCTCCAGGTTTGCAGAGGGCTTCTTGTTCTCACCAGCGTCTCCAGCAAGGCCTTCTAGGCTGTAACTGAAGAGAAATCATGCAGGTTAGATCCTGACAAACTCTCAGAGACTGGTGTCTTTAGGCACATAGCACTTTCAAATGTAAACCAGAAAGCCGTCACTAGCTGAACCACTCAGAGAAATGCTGATGCTATTCCTCAGCGTGTTACTTCTCAACAACCAAGTGCAGATATCAGGCAAGGGATTTATGTTTATATTGTACTCAGAATGAAAGCAACACCTTGTGCTTCTAATGAGATGTAGCATTTGCTTGAGAACCATTCAGCTACTGGGTCAATGGACTTCCCCACTCCATGGAAAACAAGAAACACTCCGAAAGATTTTGATGCTTCTACATGTCCTCTTTGCTGGCTTTGTATTAAGTACCACCTGGGAATAAAGCCACCCAAATTAAACCACCTTGTACAGCACAACACTAACTGTCCTGGACCACCACCCCTCCCAGCAGCCACAAATTCAGCACTGGGCTGCACAGGGAATGCTCACCTCTGCAGACACACCCTCTGAATCTATTTAGCACTTGCCACTGCACAAAGCTTTGGCGTCAACAATGTCTTTCTGCCAAAGTTGGTTTATTTTTTTTACACTCCCTTTTCTCTCTCTTTTTTTAATTCAATAGATATTGTCTCCATCAGCCAATTGATGCTACTACTTCATCACATGCTGATCTGCTCAATGGAGCCAGACATAATCACTCAGTGATATCCAAAATACCAACCTTCTGCTTGCAGAACACGGTAGTTATAATAGGCTTGGACAGCCTCTGCAGAGACAGCAGCTGCTGGTAGACAAGTGACCCCTACAGAAAATAAACCTAATACACTCTCTTCTCACCTCCACAATACAATTCCCTTTTAAAATGTGACTATTTCCATCTGATCTTCCTTAACCTTCAAATTCTGCTTCTAACCCTCATGCCAAGACCAATAAACCCCCTGCCATTTGGGGTTAATGTGCATGCTTTGCAGATTCACCTCCCTAGACACCTCCAGCAGCACAGCTCTATGGCTAACGTTTGACGTTACACGCACTAATCCTGCTGGCCTGAAGCAAGGCCTGCCCTGGACATATACCCCAGCTTGGGGCTAATACTGACATCAGCGTGGCCAACAAGCTAACACAAACATATCAGAGGGAAAACACTGCAGAATGTATAGATCATTTAAACATCCACAGGAGCTTTAAATTCAGGTAGACTTGCATCGTAATGATTCATGTTCTGCATCCATTTAGAATCATATTGATAAATATGCAAACTCACAGCAAAAACTGTTATAAACCTTGAGAAAGATTTACTGAAAATTTTAAGACTATTTAACATGAAGATTAATGAGAAAGAAGAATGGATGAGGCATTTACAATTTTATCTGCTTTAGGAAGATTTTGACTCAACAACGCCAGTAACAGCCACTATAAAGCTTATTCTAACACACCTGCAAAGAGAAGTCAGTCCCTTTGATAACAAGTATTTAGGGTGTAGGAACATCTTTTTTTCTATCCCAAGAGAACAATAATGATATTATATAGTACAGAAAAAATGCAGTTTGTTATGGTACAAACAACTCTGTTCAAAACCCATAAAGTAGTCATCTGTTGGTAATATTGTTCTGAAATTGTTAGACCAAATGGAATTAATTCTGTAACTTGAAGGACAGATTAACTTCTTTCTCAGTATGTAGTTTTCAGAAAGAGAGTTCTAATAGCTCTACCCACATCCAGCATGGAGATTGGCTTCAGACTACGTTAAGTCACAGTATCAGGTGAAGATCAGACCTGCAAGGCATTAATCCCAGCTTTGGGGCTTTCTGCAGAAGAAGCCAGCATTGACTGCCTGGGAAATTTTCATTTCTGCCTCTCAAATTGTTTTTTCACAGAAAGTTTGACATGATCAGCCTCTTTGAAGAAGAAACCAGAGCTTCCAACTTACAAAGAGCAAGTCTGTATGAACTTAAATCCTTTGCAAGATCTGCCCAGAACAAAATGATGCCAAATCACTGCAACTCCCATTTTGATTCTCTGGCTGTCACAAGTGCTGTTACAATCATTGCTGCAGAAAAACACACCTTGAAACCACCACAGAGCAGAGCAGCTCAAACCAACAGCGTGGTTTTGTGAACACTCAAAGCCAACGAAAAGCAGCCACCACCTTCAACTGCACCCCCTTTCAGAAGACCCATTACCACAGCTTATTGCTGAAAAAGCAGACAAAGCAAACAGACAAGTGCACACTTCAGCCAGAGCAGCAGAGGAAAAGGCTATGCACAAGAAGCTGACAATGCAGTTTTTGCAGTGCTCCATTGCTGCTGCTGCACATTTATTTATACCATACCTTCTACAATTAAAGTCAGGACCCATGGCAGTGAACTGTACACCAGAGGGACACCAGCTCAAACTGGGAACATCAAAAGAGGCAAAGAAAGGAAAAGGGCTGTGATTATTGGCTCGTTACGCAACTGGGAACGTTAAAAGACTCTCATTCCTGAATATCTTAAAACAAAAACAAACATACAAAAAAACCTTCTCAGAACCAATGCAGTAGCTAATATATGTTTCTGGCTGCCAGAACACACCAAACAGGTAGCAGGACAGCCCATGCTTCCCTCAAACCCACCCCACCCACCAGTATACAATAGCCTGGAGAAACTGCTCCTTGTGGGGAGAGATGTTTTTGGGAACATAGGGCTGAATGAAACACAGCAAAGTCCATTTTGCATAAGTAATCACACAGCCATGGTGTTAGTAATGATTTCTGGTACCTCTCACTCCACAATCAGAAAAATAACCCCTTACAAATATTTAATCATGTAAGTCCCCTCCACACAAGAATTAATAACTTCAGGCTACACTTGGGAAAAAATAAGAATGGAGAATTACACTCTTAAAAGCTGCACAGCAAATCAGTGAAAGAGGCTGGAAGAACAAAACAGGCTCGACTTGCTAATAAACTTGGGATTAATTCAATCGGGGTCCTTCAAGGAGTGCTTTGACTAGAAAAAGTTTCAGATCCCATACCCCGAAAGAATCCCCAGGTGCATCAGGAAAGACATAAACAATGCAAATACAGAATGCAAATATTTTTATTGTCATTTCAAATGCTACTTTTGTTATTTTTTTTCTCTGCAATCTCACAGGCCAATTGCAGGTTTTGCAAACAGAGAGAAATCAACATCTTCTTCTCAACTATGGCATATGAAAGACTCCTAAATACTTGAAAAGCTGTCCATGAAACGTAAGTTGTCTGAAGGAAATTTTGCATCAGCACAGATCTGCCAAAGCAGTGCTGCACCAGCCCTGCCCCACTCCCTGTGAGCCGTGCATGGAGAGGACGTGGCCAGAGCATGCTCTGCTCCAAGCCAGGAGCCTACAGAACCAGCAGCACAAGTCTAAGTGTCCCTGGGTCAGAGTTTGTGAATGCCAGAAACCAGAAACCTCAGATGGCACAAAGGGAGGTTCAAAGCCACTGACTGCATCGGTCGCTTCCCAAGTCCTTGTATTGTTTCCACACATAGTACAACACTAGAACCATTTCAGAAGCGTTTGATGGTTGATATTCAGTGTTGGAGTTCAGATAATTGCTACTTCATTAAGGACGTTGATAGGGTGAGTATGCATCTGATGTACCTGTGCTTTGCACTCCAAAGCTCCAAGTGCTCTTCACCAGTAGCTCTCAGCCCAGTACCATAAGCATTCCTTATGAAGACCTTCCCACCATATGCCAATATTTCTTGACTCAACAACACCGTTGTGGCAGAGGGAGTTATTAGTGAGGGAGGGGGGCTAAATGCTTGCATCGGGTCACAAACGAAACAAATCTCCTTGGCCACACTAAGCTCCTTTCCACCATCCGCCCCAGTCTGCATTTTGAGGCTTATGTTCAGCCTTCAACTGCATCCATAAAACCCACTCAGAGGAAACTCAGAGCAAGTATCCCAAGAAAGTCATCATCCATGCTTTCCCTCAACTTGCTCCTCCCACTCATCTTTCTGTTACTATGAGACTGCTGGGCTTAGAGATCATCTAGTTCCAACCCCCTGCCGTGGACAGGGCTGCCAACCACTAGCTCACTAGATCAAACTGCTCAGGAACCCATCCAGCCTGGCCTTGAACACATCCAGGGATGGGGCATCCACAGCTTCTCTGGGCAGCCTGTGCCAGTGCCTCACCACTCTCTCAGTGAAGAATTTCTTCCTGATGTCCAACCTAAGCCTCCCCTCTTTCAGTTTCAGCCCATTCCTCCTTGTCCTACCATTGTCCTTCCCACAGGGCTGCTCTCAATGAGTTCATAAAAGATGCCTCTGTTTATGACTATTGTCACGTTATAGTGACAATCTCAAATGCTAAAACTCCAGGGAAGAGAGTCAGAAGAGAGGAGGACAGGAGCTGTGCATATATGCAGGAGGAAGCCAGGAAGAGGTAGAAGATCTCAGAGAAGGATAAAGACATTTTGGCAAGGGCTCTGGAAAGCAGAGTCTTCCAGAACTGTAATCCTGCTGCTGAGCCACCCACATTCTGCTGGCAACACCATAAGAACTGAATAAGACCATTGCATGGCATGCAAAAACCCTTTTGAGAAAAAGACTTGGGGAGGAGGAAAGCTATTATATACACAGCCTTGAGTGAGAGCATAAACTGTTGGAATTAGTTTCAGGCTGTGCAACTGGTGTTAGAGAAGATAATACCAAAATGGTTGGGAGGCCAGAAAATAATGAGAGAGAATGCCTGTGAAAGAAGATCAAGACATTTTCAGAATTGACTAGCTATTTTAGGTTGCCTGTTCAAGACATTTTCTTTACGTGTAAATTCAGCGTTTCAGAATATTACTCAAGGCCTCCTCTGTGGGAGCTGTGGTCGTATTAACAGCAACTGCTAAAATGATGTTCATTTGCATGAGTTGAAAAGATGAGCACTTCCTCCAGAGCAGAGTGATGCAAATAAAGTGGCTTCTTAGAAGTAAAAAAGCATGTTCTTTCTTGTGCCTCTCCTTTAAGAGCCCTCTCCTGAACTGTACAGCACTGCTCCAACGGCTTCATTTATGCTGATGCATGGTAGGGCCCTGGTAACATTTCTCCCAGATGTGGAAATTTAGTAGTTTGTTTACACACACGTCTAGCACGCACATCAGGTAACCACAGCCATGTCAAGGGGAGAGAAATCCTCAGATAACCGGCTGCAGGAGGAGGGGCAGCAGGCTAGGCGAGATCAGAAGAGGCTGAACCACTGAAGGGAAAAAGTTAAACTCTTTTTGTCCGTAACCTAGAAATGTATAAATGTGGAGAGTCCACATGATTGCTGAGTCAAAAACTAAGCGTCCTATTTTGTATGTTAATAGGCAGCTGAAATATTATGTGAGTGAAAACACGGATCTGCAAAATGGACGAGGAACTGAAAGCTTGCTGTACAGGAGAAAACCAGAAAACACATGGAAGTAAAGAAATAAAACCACTTACTTTCTATTTTACAAGGAGATGGTTTTAAAAAACAGCCAAAGAGCAAAATTAAAGCTATTTAATTTAACCAGATAGAGACCTGCAGAGTGTTCTGTGACTCTGAGATCACTCTGGTGCAGCCCCTCACCAGGTGCCCCTCCTGCGAGTCCCGGCACAAGCCTCTGACCTGCTTTAGGTACAAGTTACACACATGCGTGTAAATGATTATCTTCATACAATCCAAGTCTTACACATTCCAAAGCCTGTGTCTGAGATTTCTCGAAGTTATTAATATATTGTTCAGGAGATAATGGCTTGAGTTTGTGCCCTGCAGGTCAGAAAAATTGCCCTGGGTCAGGCTGGAGACAGAAAGCAGCCAAGCGGGATGCACAGCCCTAGCATGACTCTTTGAGAGGCAGGGACCAGTCTCGGGTTCACTAAGATGACAGCGTGGGGTTAGTAGACATTCAAACACAAAATGGTTAGTCACTTTAGCTGGTTTTGTACCTTCTCCTATGAATGGGAGGCTTCTTTATACCATCCCCCAGAACTCGCATTGAACTGAAAATGAATCATGGACAGTGGTCAGACACTCGGATGGAATAAAATGAACAAATGGCAGCTGAAGGAGTAATATCCAACAGACAAACAACAGAGGGAATGAAGTACAGGGAAAACACAACATGAAGTACTGAAGGAAGCAACGAGTTCTTTTTCCTCCTCTTACAATTTCTCCTATGCTATTGACCGTGCTGTAACTTAGCTGCTGCCCCAGCCAGGTCAGTTTTAAGTTCAGATAAGGGCACACTAGTTGACAGAAACTGTTAACAACCATGGCTAACAACAGCTTCTGTTTTGCAGTGCTTAATCCATCAGTAGAAAATGCAGGCATTTCTTTCTTCAGACATGAACATGAAAAACACTGCATTATTTCTGAAATACAGGCATTTCAAATCCACTATGAATGTCAAGAATTACTGAAGGATGAACACCCTTTTGTGGAAGCCTTGTTCATTTTCTTTGTGGTTTTAATAGCAAAATGTAGACACGAGGATTATCCACAGAGAGGGGGAGCAGAGGGGAAATAAGTACGTTTTCATGATTTGCTTAAGACGATTAATTTTTTCCTAATCTTTTGCCTGAACAATTTTTTACACTCATCTCTCTTACAAACAGAAATCATAACGCTAGAAAAGATCAAACCCTACAAAAAAATTGATTTTTTTTGGTAGGCTCCTCACATCCTGCCCTAGCAGCTCTGTTCAAAGCTCAGCTCTGCTGCCTCTGCAGTGGGGACAGGACTATTTCTGGTGGGACTCGGGTATGGACCAGGCTGCGAGATTTGGCTAGGGCAGGAGGCATTTCCTGCAGCTTGGTTGCCCACGTGTAGTGGGCAGAGCCGTGCAGTCCAGCTCTGCTGCTTGGCCAGGTCTAGTCCCACATCCCTCTTTTTTGGTTCATCTTGTGCTCATTTATTGAGGGCAAACTGCTCGCTGAGTGGGAGCACAGACAAGGGGTGGTGTGGGGCAGCACAGGTCCTACCCTTAGCGAAGCCTCATGCTTCACATAGCTTCACTTCAACGGTCTCCAAAAGTCAAATTTTAATAAGGACTTTTCCCCTTTAACTGGAAAAGGATCTACTGTATGTGAAATCTATGAATAAGCATACACCCCAGATTTATCTGACTTGTCTGAAAGCCACTTGTTTGGGCTCCACTTCCTTGCTATTTCTCATTGTTCACTAAGCAACCAGAATCTCAGCATCATAACAGCCACATACGAGAAGAACAAAGATACAAGAAAACAAAACAAAACAAAACAAGTAATCCAAATTCCTTCGTAACAGAAACACAAAACCAATCTGGAACCAAATCATCAGCAAAGATCCTCCCAGCTTTTCTTTTCTAGTTGACCTATGAGACAGCTATCCTTACGTAGTGGCAGCTGCATCTAGGAACATATGAGAATAATTACTGTTCCTTTACTGAAATTGTCTTACATTTACAACAAATGTATTTTCTCATATCAGAGACTGCCTCTGAACTCTGATGCAGAAGAATTTAACCCCATCTGTTAAGTGTTAGCAGTAATTGCCAGCTATGCAGTTTATTACCATCACAAATCCTTACATAACAGGTCCTACACTTAAAAATAAATCATTCTAAATGAGCTTATGGACTCGTGATGTCATAAATCTGCATATATACCTGACTATTTTGTGGCTTTAAAAGACAGGTATTGCCCAATACATTGAAATATTTCCTGTGGACAAAGAATGAAGCCAAAGAAGCTGGCAGCAGTAAACAAATCATAACTATAATAAAAAAGTCTTTCACCCTATGTTCCTCCATTTATCCTAAAAGCCTGCTGCCCACCTCAATGGTGGCCCTTGGCTGGGCAGGCAGCCTGGGAGCAGCATCCTGATGCCTGCTTTGCATTAAAATGCATGAAAACTATGGGCAAATCTCCCCTGGGGAGGGAGTGCTGGCAGGGTTTGACCCCAAGCATCCTGCAGCCCAAACAGAGCCCATCTGCACAGGGCATGCTGGTGAACAACACGCCAATTATGTTATTGGTCTGCATCTTCTTTTTCTGCCACTGAGACTGGGACTGAACACCTTGGCTTCCCCCTCGTACTTGGCACCACGATTCACACTCTCCCTGGCCTGTTACAGCTGCATCTTTTGCATCGTCTGAAATAATAAAAGGGAGAAGGAAGCATCTTCCAGGGGACGTGGCGATATGTTAGGTGGAACTTAATGTCCACAAGAGACTCAGGTAGAACCAGTTCCTCAAAAATTTGTCAGTAGTCCAGCAGGTACTACACATCTCTCCACTATATACCTCTTTTTAAACCCTGGAGCCCATCCTATCTCTTAATAGGCAGCCAAGCAATAATGGCTGTGTTTATTGTGTGGTCAATAGGGTTTAATGCTTCAGTAATTCCTTCAACAAAGCCCTTCCTATAGAAAAGGGTGGTGATGGTTCAGACTGAAGACCTGTCCCAAGATATTTCCATTTGCTCTAGTGAGCTTTCAGTTATTCCTTCTGTCCTCTGGAAAGCTACAGTGTACCGTAGATAGTAAGTACTTTCATCCTGAAAGTTAATTAAATGTTAGGAGACTGTCTGCAGTCCTTCAAAACAAAAAAAACATATTCAAGAGTAACATCCTCAACTTTCTGTTTAATCACGTTGAGTCCTAAGCTCAGATAACTCTGTGTGACTGAGTGCAAAGCAAATCAGGGCAGCTCTCCACTCACCTCCTCTGATTGATTTCTGCTTCATTGGTGGCGTTCTTCCCTGGCCCCCAGCTGTGGCGACGGAAAGGTGACAGCGGCCGCATGGAGTTTCTGGAGACGGAGGAAGGAGCAGGCACATCTGTGATACTGTCCAGCTCCTCTTCCTTCTCTCCCAAGCCAACAAGTTCACCCTCTCCTCCTTCCATGGCCACCATGCTTGTGCAGCTTCCATCCAGGCTGCGCCTGTCCTTGGGCTGTGTGAAGCTCACCACAGGTGGGAAGGGCAGGGACGTGTCGCTGCCCAGGGACGAGTTCCTCTCCAAGGACACGGTGTCATCGGCAGAGGAGCTGGAGCTGGTGACATCGCCTGCAGACTGCTCCTCTTCAGGCTGCTGTGGGGAAGAAGAATAAAAATTAAAGTGAAACTGAGTATATTTAATGCTAAGTGAATTGATTTAATATTTTAAGTAAGCACCATTTTAAATAAAACTAAAGAAATGTTATATTTCATATGAGCTGAGATTTCTTAGTTGATAGCGTGAGGTGAATTAGCCATGACAGAAGTGAGATACCTTGCTCTGGTTTCAAAAGGGGATGAAATGTGCCTGTGAGTCCCTAGCTGCCATAACCCCAGCTACTCTGCATGTCTTTATCTCTGCATTATCTCACAGCAACTCCTGCTCTCACCTGTTACCAGTCAAGGGGGTGTTAATTAACGATGGAGAGAGCTTAAGGGGGAACTGGGTCATCGTGACTTCTCATGACCAGTACCACCCTCTCCTGGGTGACCTGGGACAGGTTTCAGCTTTTAGCTACGAGAGCTCAAAGGAAACACACTGTTCTGCTGCATCATGCAGTGCAAAAGGAACAATTATTCAGTAGTAGGAAACAGACACAAAAATAAAAGCCTAAATCCCTGTCCCCCTCTACTTTCCATTAAGCAAAACGTTAATTCTAGGGTTTGCAGCATTTCCCCAAATCCAACTGTAATTGAAAAATACTGTTCCACAGGATCAGCCACACTGTATTACAGGTCTCGATTCATACTGCAATTTTTGGTTAAGTTTGCTCGAAAAGAAGTAAGTGGAACCCGAACTGGTTCTCTTTGGCAAAAGGCCATATGCTGACAATACAGCCTAGAAAGAGCCTATGATTATTCTGTGTTCCCCGTGGCCAGGGTAAAAACACAAGCATGTATCTGACATCACCTTCAGCCTGAAATGGTGTTTGCCCCGAGGGACTGACGTGGGAAGTTTCAATTTATTCTCCTGCAGAGCCCTGCACTGTATCATTTAAAATAATAATAGGCAGAACGATCTGTCAGATCATATATAATGGACAATTCACCAAAGCCACAGCAGCTAATTGTCCTCAAACAGCAGGCTGGGCGGCTGTCAGCAGAAGCTGAGCATTCAAGGAGCTGCAGTCTGCTGGCTCTTGCTTGGCAGGGGACAGCAGAACACAAAATCCAGTTCTGGGAAGGGCAACGAGCACCGCAACCCACACGGGAGAGGATGAGCAGCAATCCTGACCTCCCGCTCTGGACACGGTGCTTTCGTATGGGTATAAGGTAAAAGCTCCCTGTTAAACCAAATAAAAAGACACTGAAGTGTTCATGAAGTATTCTAAGCAAACACTTCACAACGTAAAGGGAAGTTTTGTTTCAGTTTTGGCTGTTCTTCATTCTTATTGACCAGGCAGACAATAAAGTTCCCAAGCTAGTTTCAATAAGTGCTGTCACGTTATTTCCCCTCTCTCATCCATCAAAAGACAGCATGCACAGCACAGTGCCCACTTTTAACACTGAACATTAAACAACACACTAACAATATACCCATAGGCATTCATTTCATGGTAAGGAACGTCAAATATTAGCCATGAATTTGTCTAAATTATAGCAAATTTTTACCATAAATCTAAAGTACTGGATTTGACACATTTAAATAGGAAGTATAGGTTAAAAGCAAGAGAGAACTGAAACGTATGCCCTGCAAAGTTTTTCATTATGTTTGGCATTATTGAAGCTAATCTGATATTTGTGCGAGTCAGGATGGAAGCTCACCGAATTGCCTAAATCCAGACAAATTAAGCAGTGGTTATGTGGATAACACTCCCTCAGCAGAGGAAACAGTCTGCTTCGCTTTCCTGAGACACAGGAAAATACCTGTAGACATCAGGGCAGCACAGCAGGAGGAGAGATGACTACATGCCAGCTACACGTGTAGCGGAAGGACGGACAGTTTGGAACCATTAAAATTGGGTGCAAATCTACTGACAATAGTGTAGAACACTAAAATATAAAAGTATATGTTTGCCCCAGAGTAAAAAGAGGAATTTTTATTTCCCAGATGAAAAATACTGCTTCAGCTTAAAATGCAGAACAAAAACTGCTTCCCTAGCAGGGAAGAGTCAGGGTTTCTCTCACAAAGTGCAGCTCAGAGAGTGCTTTGAAAATGTGCACTGTATTCGGTCCACTTCAAGTTTCACCTTGAGCATCCACCGGAGTACAGAACACAATACACAGTTTCCCTGAACTTGTAGCTCATGTGTATTGGCTCTAAAAATTGTTCTGTCTTCACTTAAATGATGCCTTTTGTTCTGTTTTACTTTGAAACAAATGAAAATAGTTAATATGAAGGACCAGGCCTCTGTCTGGAAAATGCCAAGTGTGGCAAACACACCCAATTTCTTCATCTATATTGTAGCCTCCTCTGCAAAAAATTAGCTAGCTGGTCAAGTGCCAGTAAATATGCATTGCTGCTTAATCCTATTTGAGTAAGAATAGATCCTGTTTGCAGAATGGAAATGGTTCTCTAATTCTTTTCCTACAGGAATAATGAAACATTAAAGAAATATTAATTTTCCTCATGTTAGGCATGCTGCATTGCACCTCAATGAATTCAATCTGTAATTATGATAATAAAACTCACGCCTTTGCAGACATGCTAACGGGCACTTTCCTTGCTGTATTCTGTATTTAGTATTTAGTGAGAAACAAGTAAGAAAAAAATGAGGTGAGACCTAAAAAGAGAGTTGTTTTGAGAAAGAGCACATGTTCTTCCTAGATAGAGATGAGAGAAATCAGTAGGACAGTAGGGGGGTGTAAGATCACTTCAGCTAGATCCGTTCAACTGTAGGAGGTCTTGATAAGTGAAACTGAAATGTTCTTACAGTGATTTCTTGCTGAGAAGAAGCAAAATGCTTAGAGACAAACTTACTCTATCCCCTGATTTCCCATGTGACAAAGGCATTAATGGTGTTATGGTATTTAAAAAAAAAAAAAAAAAAAAAAAAAAAGAAAGAAAGCAAGTAAGACCTTGACATTCTGAACTTTATTCGACATATCACTACCTTAAGGAAGTCAACTTTTTTGGTTGGCTTGATACATAATCCAGCAGAATATTTTTTTATTCAGATTTGCCAGTGGCTCAAGAATGCTCAAAGTTAATCTTGATAGTGGCATCCCATAAATTATTTATCATTATGTTTATGATTTGGAATGCAATAGTTTTCCCCTGCCGAAAGCCTTTTCCTTCAAACTTTAATTTCGGAGGGTTTGTTTTCTGTTTTAGAGAGAGCAACAATAACTTCAAGAAAATAAATACAAAAGATTTATGGATTTGTGTATTTCCTTGATGAACACAAAACAAAGGCAGAAATTAAACACTGAGTTTCAAGCCCTTTCTTTGACAATGAGCTGCAGGTCCCTGACTTCCCAAGTCCCTTGCATGTGAATCATTTCCCAAGGGGTGCATTTAGAAACTTCCTAGTAACGAATTTCAGTGGCAGGTTAAAAGTTAAGATGAGCAAAGCTAATGGGCTACACCCTGGGACGTTGCCAGATGCTTGTGAGAAATGACCTTATGCAGCATTAATCATCCAAGGAGGAGGGGTGTTGCAAAGTCTGCCCAGACAGCTGGGTAGGGATGGAGAAGGAAGAGGAGGATGACGAGGACATGGGAATGAAGCACTGACAGAAAGATAAATAATAAATGAAACATTCTGCTGGAGCCTTAGACCTCCTCTTGGAAGTGATTTCTGGATTCCAGCAACAGCCTCTCAAGGCTGAAAAAACAAGTCAGGTTCTAATGGTAAAGCTCTCTGAACCCAGGAGCTGATGTTATACAGCTCAGCACGCATCATTGACAGAGAAAAGAGGAGAAAAGGAGAGCCCACAGCTAACAGCAGGGACACACCAAGGCACCTGCAGATTTCATGACTCCACAGACCCCAGCCTTTAATGGTTCTGGGATGGAACTGGGGCTTGAAATGCATGAATTTCAAGTTGTCTTTATAGAAGCATCCCAAAGACCCTGGGCAAACAGCAGCTCATTCCTCCAGAATTTCTTCTAATGTATTAAGCAGGTAAGAGGGAAAGAGTGGCTAATAAATTAGAAAACAAACAAACAACAAAACTCTAACAGATGAAAGTTCAACTCATGCTCCATACAAAGGGGAAACAAGAACAAGACCAGTAATGACAGTAACACGCATGATACTGAAATGCTTGAGATGCTCTTTTTGATCATAAACACATTCCCTCTCGTTCCAATTAAATACGGAAATTGTAGCACTTAACAGTTATAACCAACTGACTACAACCAAGAATTACCTTATAGCATTTTGCAGAAGAACTATTAAATCCAGCACTGATTTTAACGGTTATTAAACCTGCTTATAGCCTGCATTTGCACACCAGCTGTGCTCAGTAGCCAAGAGAAAAGCCTAAACCCAGGAATAAGCTCACAGCACAAAATGAGCGTCCCTGGTCCTTAGGTAAACAACTGTAACTTTAGAAAAGGTACTCAGACAAATTCAGAGAAAGATGGAATTGAGTTAGTCAGCAAAACAGAGACAAAAAAAAATAGTGACTGAGGTTTAGATTAGCTTTGAATGACTTCCTAAACTAAACTTATAAACCTTATGAACTTTACCCATTTCTAGACAAAGTCTGCAATCCACCAAATGGTGAGAACAATGCAAGGGCTGCCACATTAAGAAGAAGTTTCCCTTTCTACAAAGAAAACAATTTCCTCACTCTGCCCTTTCTCCACCGGCAATTGAAGATCCACTTCCACACCATGTCTTTCTTTTCCCCGCAGCACTCCCATAATGTTGCACTACCTTTTCTTTTTAATTTTTGCTTCGCATATTTGGAGAAGCAAAATTTCCACATAAAAGAAAGGAAAAAAGCTCCAACTCTGTACGTTATAAAATGTACTATGTTCTCACAGCACTGTTCTCCCACGCATCCCCATACAACCATTAAATCAGACTCAAATGACAAAGTCTGCTGTTGTAATTCATTCTACACAAGCAAATTGAAGACAGCCTTCTGCTCTGCCAAACAGCTTTATATTCTCAGAATCCAGGGTCTCCATCTCTTTGAGAGTAAGATGGGAAAGGGTGAGGCTGGTGAGCTCTGTGCCCTACCACATGCATTAAGGATGACTTTACTGTTCATTTATAGCACATGAGATCACTTAGCCCAGGCTGTGGTGCTTCCCGTCCTGCTGGAAAATATTCACCATCATCTGATTTGATTTAACCAAGCAGAATTTTGTTTCATTAAATATTTCTCTGCAAGCAAGCATGAAACGTAGCCTGAAAATTTAGTTTTTCAAAGCAGGAACTGTATCTGCTCAAAGAGGTAGTTTTGAGCTGGTTAAAGCCATGCAGAACCTCAGCAGATTGTAACCAGCATGGTGGCTGCTCTAAGGAGGTTCATGTCCTTCATTCTGCACCGCCTACTGTCTGCGTTTTCATCACTTAGTTGTGGCAAAGAGCATAGAACTATCAATTACAAGCAAGATGTTTTTTAAAAAGCAAAACCCAATCGCCCTCTGAATATATTTGAGCTGCTCTGATGCAGATGGCAGAAGGGCAGAGCTGTAGTGAAGCATCCTCTGCTCAGAAGGCTGGTTCCGTACCTCAGGTTTCACCCACTCCTCCCTCCCCTTCTCATCCATGAACAACACAAAGGGCACAGGGATGACTAAGGTTAGTAACGACTTCTGTTGTTGATTTTAAGCAAACTTGAAAACATTTTCCTTCTGCTTGCACGCAAAAAGGCATTAGAGGTATGTTGTCCTGGCAACAAAACTATTCCCTGGAATTGGCCTTAACTATTTCGAATAAGTGTTTCCTTCCTATCAAGGGAGTCGCATTGAATTTAGAGAAGAACATTGGTTCTCCTGAGAATTACAATATAGGATTCTGAAGATGTCAGTGCAGAGGTCATGTGTGCTGCAGAAGAGCTCTTTGTTACAAGTTAAAGATGGCTTTCATACTGTCTGTGCAGACACTAATGACCATGCAAGAAAACCCACTTTTCCAACTATTTCTCTAATGGCTGATTTACTTTTGCACAGTCGCAATTACTTTCATCTTCTCAGCATCAGGGGGTTGCATAGTGTTTGGAATTCTACTGCATGTAAATACATCCCTCAATTGTTGTTGTATCTGAAGAGGGACCAGCTCCTTCCCATCTGTTCCAGGATAATTGCTTCCAGGTCTCTAACTCACCAGCGAAACCAAGACGATAAGGTTGCAGTATGGATTTATAGAATCAGGCCTTGAAACTTTTTAAACCATATCCCAGTGAGACTTTCCTACCTTCCCAAAGACAAGGTCTTCCATCCCATCACCAGGCAAGGAGAAGAAGTCAGACTCGCTCCCAGACTCTCTTTTAAGGACACCCTGTGATGAGGCACAGACGCTGCTCAGCCCATCCTCCAAGAAGTTCTCACATTCTATGGGAGCAGAGCAGAAAGAGTTAGGGTCTGAAGCTTTCTGCAGCATACAGCTTGCATACACTCAGTAAATTTAAATCAACAGTAAGTACAGCTTTATGAATTGAGTTCCCCTCCTAAAAATAGGACAATACATTTTCAGAGAATTTATTCAAGAGTTAACAACTCTGTTTTTGAAGGCTTGGTGTGCATCATGCACAAACAGAAATTCTGCATTCCACAGCCATATACACTTGCACTTTGAGGTGCTGATAAATATGCTCTGTATCAGGTACCTCCCACTCAGCATAACAAGATATTTCTTTCCTGACTGCAGCAACTGCAAAACTAGATTCATATTCAATGAATGTATAAGTCAACAATATTCACTTCCTTCCTCAATTACAAACAATTAATTCCCTCTAACATTTAAATGCCAAGGTGCTGTTGAAATACACATCAGTCCCGTTAGTTGACTACTTCTATATTTCTCACTGGAAAGTAACAATAAGACTTCTGTGACAAGTTTTACTTTTTTATATTAAAAATTAAATACTTAAAATTAATTATCTAATTAAAAATCAGATATTTTTCTTAACTTCACAAGCTTTCATAACCCCTAACATATAAATCTAAACACATTGCATCTCTTCCTTCCCTTTAAAATACTTCCAGCTGTTTGTAGTGGGGTGATTAGCAGCACAGGAATACACCCTAGCCACTGAGAAACCCATTTCTTCCAAAAACCTTAACAGATGTGTGTGTGTAACAGTAATATCTGTAAATCATTTCATTTTGTTCAGCCTGCAAGCAAAGCTATTAATGCCAATTTTGGCATTAACTGAATATTCCTTTCTCCTAGCTAAGAATACTTGCTGATCATTAGTATCTTTTAAAAAGAAAGGTCTTATTTTTCAACCTGCTCTACCTAACAAGATACCTCCAAAACACGTTAAGATCCCTTTAAGGGGAGTCAGGGCAATAACACATTTGTTTGCTCTTAAATTACAGCTGATAAACTCCATCCTTGGCTATGGCAGGCTTACACATGGAATACAGGATCAGGCAGAGTAGCTCGAAGCCACCTTTTTTCCTTCCCTATCCTTACGGGCTCTAGTGCTGCTGACAGCAGCTATAAAACACCCCAGCCCACCGGAGTGAGCCCATGGTCAGAGGAAATAAAATTAACCTAGCCTCAGTCACTTGCAGAAGCTCAAGCTCATGTTAATTTTAATTAAAATTCATCCCTAGATAAATAGTGGATTTAAGCTTAGGAGAAGCAGGCTCAGATAAGTCAGCAGTGCTCAGTGTCTGCCTGTGGGACAGGACACGGCTTCTCCGTCGTACAGCACTGCGTGAGTCTCCCGGTCACATGGGATGCTGCTGCTGGGAGGTGACTTCTGGGGTCTGGGGCAGTGGGAGGGATGGGGGAAGCACAGACGTGCTGCCCCAGGGACATGTGGACAGCACAGCCAGCTGGAAACCCCATCACCCCCCCGCCTCCGAGGAGTTTCCACACCGGGGAGAACTGGAAAAGCACTTGTTGCAGGAGGCGCGAATGTTCCCCCAGCCTTTTCCCCGTACAGTAAACCTGGAAAATCTGAACTGCTTTTCCATAATCACGGGGGTAAGGGAGAAGGGAGAGAAGGGAAAAAAAAAGAAAAAGAAAAAAAAATAAGAGAAAAGCAAAGGAGGGACGGAGCGGCTATAAGGGAGCGGGCCAGGATGCGGCCGGTCGGCCAGCTGGCAGCCGGCAGAGCTTGTCCAGGCCCAGACTGAAAAACAAAGGGGCTCGAGCCACGTTCCAGTGGAAAATGAGTGAGGACAGTCCAGATGCGCCAACAAACGGATACCTGGCCCAGCCAACAAATCACTGGCGGCAGCAAAAGGCCCTGCAGGAGCCACCGAGCAACAGTGCGGGGTGGAGGAGGGCAGGGCACGAGACAGTGGGGTGGGAAGGATGAGGAGCAGCAGAGAGAGATGGGGAGACCCCCTGAACCTTGCCTCATCTGTGCTGAGACGCTGGTCTCCAAGCCCTGACTCTTTCCTCACCTTTCCGTGGATATTTTTGGTTGTTCAGGGGGGAGGTCTATCGAGAGGCTGTGCTTATACGTTTCTCTGTGGAGGTGCACGCAATAAGAAAATGATGGCAACACACTTCTGCACATAATTCAGAAGAAAGTTACACAGTAAAAAGCCCTAAGAAAAAAATTTACTAACAACTCTTCTATGTACATTTTCCAAAGCCTCATGCCCTCCAAGAAGGGGCTGAAGCCCTCTAATTCCATGGTGATAGCTACGTAGCTGCTACACTCCACGAGGCATTTAGTTAAAAAGCACATCCAGAAAATGAGAAGGCACAGTTCCTGCAATTACCTTCCAAGATCTGAGGACTCCCTCCTTACAAGTAATTTTAGCAGGACTGTCCAGCAGGTGAAAAAGATCTATTTCCCTACCCAGCTGTGTACTTTTACATTAGCCACACTAGGAAAGCTATCAGTTTTATCACTGCTACACACTGCCAGGTTTTTCCCTGCCCTCTCTTCTTTTGCAGCATGAGAGCTCACTCAGGGCACAACACTGTGGTGGGACACGTGAGCAGTAAAGACATCATTTCCGGGATGCAGAGCCCAAGTCCTACCTGATGCTGCAGTCAGACAGGAGAGCATGTTTCCCTCATCATCTACAAAATCTACCTCAATGTGTTATAGACATGTATTAGTGTAATTATTAACTTATGGTTTTATATATTGGAGAAAAAAAGTCTAAAGCTTAAAAACGTCAAACAGCCTCAAGCGATGCAGGGAAATAATTAGTAAAGAAGCAGCATGATGATACTGCAGGTTCTCTTGCAAAACACTTATGAAACAGTTATTCACTGGTCATGACTACTCTAACCCATAATTCACAGAACTTTTTTTTTTTTTCCTTTTTTTTTTTTTTTTTTTTCTTTTTTTTTTTTTTTTCTTTATTTCAATAAAAAAGTGCTTATTTCACTTTGAGAGGAGCTAGAACCTCTACCTAGAATAATCCCCTCAGGTCAGTCACCCAAAACATCACTTCTTAGCCTACATTCTGAAAAGATTGTGTTTGAATTTCACTTTGACAGTGATTCAATTCCCAGTTTTCTTTCAAGCATCTCAGATAACCTGAAGGAGATTCATGTGAGATTTCTGCTTGTAATGACAGCAAAGCAAGTACTCAATGAAATTCCGAGGAAAGTCTCTATTCAGGGCCCTGATAAGTCACTGTATTTGTTTTGAGCATGCATAATTCAATGAAAGGAAATGCTTTTTTTCTTATCTTGGACACAGACCCCTCTTTGAAACTTGCCAGACAAGATTTTCTGTCCCTGTGGAAGAGTCAGAGAGCACCCGCCAGCACGCAGGGCTGGTGGGCTGGGTGTGGGAATGGGAATGATGGCTCTGAACAGCCTGTTTCCTGAAGCCTAGAAATCATGGGAACTCTTCAGGAAGACAGAAAACAACAAACAAGCAAAAAAACCATCAAGCCACTGATCTGGATCTAAATATAGATTAAGAGAATTTAAAATTCCAATTTTTTTCCTTTTACTGCTTAACCATTTTGGCTAGAAAATATGTCCGTTTTCCCCATCACATCTTGCAAGTTTGTTAGAAAACTGAATTACTGAAACGCTTCAAGTGCACACTTTCTTAAGAAGGTGACACACCACCCAGTTCACTACAAGTCAAGTGCTGCAACCATGTCCTAACAATGACTCATGATAGATTCATTACACATTTTCTTTAGTTTACGTATTTTTCCCCATTTAAGTAAGGATGACAAAAAAAAAAGAAAAAGGAAAGAAAAGTCAAGGAAAGCAGCAAGAAGAACGGGAGGGCTGGTCTTCTACCTGTGTGCTGGCCAGGTACCCACAGCTTACCTGGAGACTCTCCTGTCCGCTTCTGCTCCAGCAGCGAAGAGTCGGGACATGGCTCCAGTGAGCACCAGCTTTCACGGTTTATCTGAAAGAACAGGCAGCGGCAAATCAAAAAAAGGCCATTTGTTGCTATCCCTTCTTCTGCAATTTAATTTTGCATTGACCAGCAGATATCTAGTTATGGCTTGATTTTGTCCCAATAATAAAAACTTCAAAAGTTACTTATGATTATTATTATTTTTTTTAGCATCACTAAACAAACCATTACAACATGCCAAGAACTGTGTTACTCCGTGGAAAATATGATGTCAAAGTGGCTCCCGCTCAAGGCAGGAGCTCAGAGGGAGAATGAGCCAGCATTTAAGCTACTAGTAGAGGACTCCAGAAACCTGGCTTCACTTCTGACTTCCATTTGTAGTGGGACTGCAGGCAAGATACTCCTCTACTTTCTGCCTCAGTTCACTATCTGAGGGATAGCGATTTCTTACCACTCACATTGCTGCAAAAATAATTGCCTTAAAGATAGCAAGGAGCTCTGATAATGTGGAATTGAGGACTACGCAAGTGTCCAAGTCATGGTGAGTACCAGAAGCGCTTCATACATTTGACTGCACATGTTTGCATTAACTGCAATGACGACTGTGTTAGAAAATCCCGTTCTAACACTAAGACAGATCACATTGTTTATTTCAACATCAGCCTTACCATCTCACCCTGCTCCTGACCCCCTCTGTAACTTCCAGTCTTTCAGCAGGGATGACTGATCTGCTCTCCGCCTTCTTCCTGTGTCTTACTCTTCCTCACTTGGGTTGTTTTGTCCAGCTTCTTGACTTCCAAGTCTGCTGGATTATCCACAGCCCTTGGCTCACCCAACACACTGCTTTCGTCTGCAACTGGCAGAGCCTGGAAACCCCTTCGCTCTCTCCCGTTCAGCAGTTTGGCTGTTCCTCCTAGCTGAAGGCATCTTCCAGACGCATATCCCACTGGGACCAAACCCAGAGGTTGTTTCCCCTCCCGCCTGGCTGCTCCTCACTTGCCTTAACACACAGGGTCTCACATGTTCTAGCTAGCTAGTTGCTGAAACAGATGACTTAGTCTTACTTCATATGACAAATGTTTCTCCTACCCTCCCTGGCTTTCCTCTCCCCCTTCTCTGACAGACAGAGGCTTTTTGCCTCTAACCTGTTTCCAGATTTCCTCAGTCACTCTGCTGCATCCTTGCCATACTCACCCCTTTGATTTTTTCCTCTCTCAAAATCCCAGGACTCTCCTACCCCTGACGGAACTCGCTGCTCCAACAACCCACGTCGTTCCTCCTCTCCTCGTGAGCTCCTAGCTGTCGCAACCTGGCCTGTGCCCACTGCCCTACATTGGAGGGGATCCCGCCAGGGCCTCCGGTGACCTCTCGATCACCACACACCACAAAGCCAACCCTTCCCCAAGAACTGTCAGCTGCTTTCTGCAGCACATTTTTCTTCCTCAGGTTTTGTACTCCTCCATACTTCTGTGATGACAAAAAGGAGTTGGAAGGGACTTTGATAGGTCAGCTAGTCTCTTTCTGCTACTCCAAGTCAGGCTCGGCTACAATCTGAGAGGCTTTCATGCATCGTGCCCATAAAATCCTCCACCAGTGAGGATGCCGTGACCTTTCCAACCAGCAGCTTGTGCTCAGGAAGGAACAGAATGGGTCTGAGAGGGGAAAAATGAGTCTCCCAGGGGAGCCAAAGGCCTCATGCTCTACCAGAGTAAGGTCTCATGTTGACTCGGTGCCTGGGCATCCCTTCCCATTTCCAGGCATTTTACAGGCTGGTTTTCTTGCCTTTAGTTGCTCATCAAATCCTCAAATACACATTCATCTAAGGTCCCATTAAACCCTCCTATATACACATATCTAAGACCCTTTTCTGCACCTTTGCTCAAACATATGCATTTGACCACGTGTATGCCCATCTTCTCTCTTTTCTACTGCCCCACACCCTCTCACTGTATGCACACACATACAGTACAGCACCTGCATTAGCAGATGATCGCATGCACCTTAAACAGGAGGTACAGAAGGAAAAACGCAGTAAAGAGGCAGTCAGAAGTTTGAGAAAGGTTTTGGAGGAAAATACTCAAAAGAATGATTTCTTATTTTCCAAAGTGACATAAAGATGTTTAGTTTTAGCTGTGGCATGGACAGCGGGTCACATTTCTGATTGTTTCCACGGAAGAATCAGCCTGTTAGCGAGGCTGAGGGGTATCTAACCTCAGCAACTAAACTTCACCACAGAGTTCATACACATATTTCAGTCTTAGAGGAGCTGTAAAGTCAATCAATATCAGATTAATATTCTTTTCTCTTGAGTCAAAGCAGATGCTACTTTGGAGCAAATAATCTTATATTTAATTAAAGGCAAACCTAGACATTGAGTCTGAACACACACAGAAGGATGAACTCAAATTTGCTCAAGTCCTTGCAAATGAAGGAACGACACATCTCAGATATAAAATCAAATTCTGCCTTCTTCTGACTGGCTTGGCTGCAATTCTTGCCTGAACATATTCAGCCTGATCTCTCTTATTCTCAAACCAATGTAGCTCCACCAAATTTATGGAAGCTACTCCTGGTTTATACTGATATCCACTACTGGAAAATGATAACTAAGACCCTGTTCAATAATCATGGGAAAGAAAGCAACGAATGAGAAGATTCAAGACTGCTTACAGCCTACACCAGTTGTTTGCTGATAGAATAAATTAAATTAAGCTGAATTAACATTATATTTTTTCTTTTAATAGAACCAGTTGAGTCATTCACTGAAAATGCATTATAGACACTGGCATTTTTTCAAAAAAGATTTGAATATTTTTCCCATTACCCAGCCAGCTCTATCCTCTGCCCTGTGCCTTTGCCAAGTACTGAAAATATCTGCTTTTTCTACAAAAAAAAAAAAAAAAAAAAGATTTGA